>VWZK01009189.1:87527-186122 GCA_013396935.1 Baryphthengus martii | reverse complement strand
AGCCAGGAAGAGGACCAGAGCATGGGGCCGTTTTGTCGAACGCCATGTNTAGACACCGATTCAGCCGGTCCTCCATGGACACTGGTAGAAAGTTAAGTACTCAAGATTTTTGAACATTTCTAGGCTGGGATACCCCTGGTGATGGATTGTGGCTCTCCTGCTTGTTCTTCTCTCGTGGCTCTTTTAGGTGAAGGGCAGGACATGGACAGGACCAGAGCATCGTCCACTGCTGACTGCAGCCACGTAGACACCGATGCGGCAGCTTCGGCAAAGACACTCTCAAAAAGTTAAGTACTCAAGGTTCTTGCAGGTTTCTGGCTCCAATTTTCGAGGGTGATGGATTGTGGCTGACCTGCTTTTTCTCCCTTTCTGGCTCTTAGATGTAAATACCAAGCCTGGATGAGGACCAGATCATAGCGTCCTGCTTTCTAATGCCANGTCTGACGCCATGGGTCCTGAGAAGCAGCAAATTCTGCAAGGACACTGTCAAAAAGAGAAATATTAAAGTTCCTTCAAGATTTTTGGGCTGGGATTCCCCTGGTGATGGACTTTGACTGACCTGTTTGTTCTTCTCTTGTGGCTCTTTGAGGTCAAGGGCAGGACACAGACAGGACCAGAGCATGGTCCACTGCTGACTGCAGCCACGTAGACACCGATTCGGCAGCTTCTTTACAAACACTGTCAGAAAGTTAAGCACTCAGGGTTCTTATAGATTTCTGTCTCCAATTTACAAGGGTGATGGATTGTGACTGACCTGTTTTTTCTTCCTTTCTGGCTCTTGGAGGTGAATACCCAGCCAAGAAGAGGACCAGAGCATGGAGCCCTCCTGTCTGACACCATGGGTGCTGAGAATCAGCAGCTTCTGGAAGGAGACTGTCAGAAAGTTAAGTACTGAAGATTCTTCATGATTTTCGGGCTAGGGTTCCTCTGGTGATGGATTGTCACTGACCTGCTTTTTCTTCTCTTGTGGTTTTTTAAATTAAATACCAAGGCAGGAACAGGACCAGAGCATGGGCCACTGATATCTAATGCCATGTGTCCTGAAATGCGGTAGCTGCTCCAGGGACACTGTTAAAAGTTTAAATACTAAATATTTTTTTTAGAATTCACTACTCCCTCTGTGATAAATTCCAGCTCCAGTAAATGAATTGAAGCTTAACTGGTGATTTTTGGCCTCACAGATCTGTAAGTTAATTTTACTGTAGATTTAAATGAAGCTAGCTTTTTTTTTGTATTTTGTTTCATGCCAACATCTTTCTTTTGACCAGTACCATATACGTTCCTTCAAATCTCTTCCTAAATTCCATGTTCTTTTTAGAACTGCTTTGGGTGGTCAGAGTACTAAGGATGTCTACTTGCACCTGAAATCAATTTTATCGATCCTATTAACTAGATTGGAACTTCAGATCCCAAACGCATTTACTCAGGAACATTACACAGATAGCTTTATTTTGTTTGGCATTGAAATAAGACGGGAAGACTATTACTTATAGTGTATTCCTGATACGCTACTGAGTGTATTTTATTTTGAGCACGTATTTCTGTGAAGATGCTGCAGGATGGCCACACTCAAAATTCCAGAAGTTTGTACCTTAGCGTGGTTTTGTTGAAGCTACAGCTTGCACAAGTCTTTTCATTGACGTGTTCATCCCTAGGATAGCCCTACTGCCGTAATGATTGAGTTTGGTTGAAAATGCCCGAACTTTACAATTCATCAACAAAAAAAAGAAAAGGCAGAAAAAAAGCAGATAGTGTCTGCTTCTACCAGTGACAACGTTCGATGTTTAGAGTTACTACCAAGGATTGGTGTGCAGACCAAGGCCACTGCAATATCTTGTACACCATGTTGGGGTTGCAGAAAGTAAAATGTCACAGCTGCAGGCAGAAGCAGCCAGGACAGGAGGTCCTAAACTGACCAACGATGTATCGCATGCAATATACGCCACATTCAGTGTAAAGCTGCGGGATCACGAGAGTCAAGCTCTCTTCTTCAGTGGCCGGCATCCGAGGAGGACTCTGTCTGTTCTGCCTTTGATCTCAATTTATGTGTCCCTGAGACCAGTTCCAGAATCCAGCTCCTGAATCCAGTTCCTGTCTGCTGCCAAGTCCAGTATGGGACTTCCACAGTGCCTCCTCCACAGCATCAGAGGTGAGGGTGATGTAATTGCCATGGGGGCTGGGGGGGAGGTGATACTGGTTTTGTATATATTTGTATATATTTCATTTTATCATTATTGTTATTTTCATTAAAGCTGTCTTAGTTTTCTAATCCATAGGTCTCTCCCTTATTCCCTTTCTCTTCTCCTTTGGGGAGGAGCTAACAGAGAATATCTGTTATAGATCTAGTGGATGAGCCTGACCCTAAACCTTTAAAGCTCTGTAACCAAAGAATGATCGTGTTTAGCCACTCTGTAGATGGAGAATAACTAGTTAAATCTCAGAAAGGTGGAGGGTTTCTCTGAGGGACAGAAGTGGGCTTCTTGAGACTCCAGTGCTCACAATGCAGTCCTTTGGTAGAAGACCAGCGCCACCAGTAGCAGTCCCCATTTGAGAAGTGCTGGATACTCTGCTGAGCTCCCAGGCAGTAATTCTGTCATTTGTCATTGGAGAGAAAACAGAGAGAAAGGCACAAACCTTATCAAACTCAAAACATGACAGAACACGTCAGTGCATATTCTGGCAGCCAGCACAGAAGTCATTGTGATCAAAGATGCGATGGAGACACAACATCACAAGAATACCACGGCCTGCAACAGACCAAGCCCTGGTCCTTCTTTCTTTGCATGGCATCAATTAATGTCGTACACTAAGGACACCAACTCCAGCAGTCTGTGATTATCTGTAGGCTAACAGATCCTTTTCCAGAGGTCACGTTTCTCTCTAGATTGTCAGTGGCCCAGGTCCAGGCAGCATGGGATCTCACAGCGATGGACATGACTAACAATTCAGTTTCTTACCTACAAAGCATTGCAGTGAATGGGACTGTGTCTGGCTGGCAACCAGTCAGTCACCAGCGTTCCTTCAAGGTTCAATTCTAGGGCCACTCCCATTCAATAGTTTTGTCAATGATATGGATGCAGGAGTTAAATGCATCCTTACAAATTTGCTGATGCTGCTACACTGGGAGATGCTATTGACTCGCTCAAGGAACAAGAGGCCTTGCAGAGACATCTGGACAGATTGGAGCATTGGGCAATCATCCATGGCATGAAATTTAACAAGAAAAAATGCTGGATTCTGCACCTACGATGGAGTAATGCTGGACATAAGTAAAAACTGGGAGAAGGGTGTCTGGACAGCAGCCCTGCAGAAAGGGCTCTGAGGCTGCCGGTTGACAGCAGGCTCTGGAGAAGTCAGCCATGTGCTCTGGCAGCCAAGAGGGCAAATCGCAACCTGGGGTGCATCAGACATAGTGTAACCAGCTGGTCAACACAGATGATTATCTCCTGGTATCTTTAGCGTTGGTGCAGCTTCATGTTGAGTACTGTGTGCAGCTAAAGGCCCCAACAATTTAAGAAGGATGTAAAGGTCCTTGAATGCATCCAGAAGAGGACATGAAAGCTGGTGAAGGGGCTGGAAGGCACATCCTATGAGGAGTGGCTAAGGACTTTGTCTAGTTTGGAGAGAATGAGGCTGAGGAACAACCTCATTGCTCTCTACAGCTTCCACAGGATGGGAATTGAAGAGGGAGCTGCAGATCTCTTCTTCCTGGTATCCAAGAGGCATGGGAATGGTTCACAGCTGCATCAGGGAAGGTCCAGCCTTGACATTAGGAAGTATTTCTTTGCCAAGAGGGTGGTTGAACAGTGGAGCAGCCTCTGTAGAGGNCCAGCACAGAAGTCATTGTGATCAAAGATGCGATGGAGACACAACATCACAAGAATACCACGGCCTGCAACAGACCAAGCCCTGGTCCTTCTTTCTTTGCATGGCATCAATTAATGTCGTACACTAAGGACACCAACTCCAGCAGTCTGTGATTATCTGTAGGCTAACAGATCCTTTTCCAGAGGTCACGTTTCTCTCTAGATTGTCAGTGGCCCAGGTCCAGGCAGCATGGGATCTCACAGCAATGGGCATGACTAACAATTCAGTTTCTTACCTACAAAGCGTTGCAGTGAATGGGACTGTGTCTGGCTGGCAACCAGTCAGTCACCAGCGTTCCTTCAAGGTTCAATTCTAGGGCCACTCCCATTCAATAGTTTTGTCAATGATATGGATGCAGGAGTTAAATGCATCCTTACAAATTTGCTGATGCTGCTACACTGGGAGATGCTATTGACTCGCTCAAGGAACAAGAGGCCTTGCAGAGACATCTGGACAGATTGGAGCATTGGGCAATCATCCATGGCATGAAATTTAACAAGAAAAAATGCTGGATTCTGCACCTACGATGGAGTAATGCTGGACATAAGTAAAAACTGGGAGAAGGGTGTCTGGACAGCAGCCCTGCAGAAAGGGCTCTGAGGCTGCCGGTTGACAGCAGGCTCTGGAGAAGTCAGCCATGTGCTCTGGCAGCCAAGAGGGCAAATCGCAACCTGGGGTGCATCAGACATAGTGTAACCAGCTGGTCAACACAGATGATTATCTCCTGGTATCTTTAGCGTTGGTGCAGCTTCATGTTGAGTACTGTGTGCAGCTAAAGGCCCCAACAATTTAAGAAGGATGTAAAGGTCCTTGAATGCATCCAGAAGAGGACATGAAAGCTGGTGAAGGGGCTGGAAGGCACATCCTATGAGGAGTGGCTAAGGACTTTGTCTAGTTTGGAGAGAATGAGGCTGAGGAACAACCTCATTGCTCTCTACAGCTTCCACAGGATGGGAATTGAAGAGGGAGCTGCAGATCTCTTCTTCCTGGTATCCAAGAGGCATGGGAATGGTTCACAGCTGCATCAGGGAAGGTCCAGCCTTGACATTAGGAAGTATTTCTTTGCCAAGAGGGTGGTTGAACAGTGGAGCAGCCTCTGTAGAGGGGTGGTTGATGCCCCAAGCCTGTCAGTGTTCAAGAGGCATTTGGACAATGGCTTTAATAACACTTAGACTTTTGGTCAGCTCTAAATTGGTCACGGATTTGGACTAGACGATCGTTCTGTCCCTGAATACCTTTTCACACTGTATCTTTATGCTGTTTGGTAAATAAATTTTAGTAGTATTCATACATGGTGACAGACAGATTTTTTTCAAATGTCTGAAATAAGGGCAAATAGTAGTTTTTAAATTGTCACCTCCTATAGTTTATGGAGAAAAGCAAGGCCTCTTCCAAAAGCCTTCTGATATCTTTCTTAGGATGCCATAGGATGTCCTCTGGGAATATTTAACACAGGTCTTAAGAAATACCCAGAGGGATGAATCCCAGCCATAAAAGCAAGTATTTATGAGAGAGTTCAATACCAACATGATCTAACTAGGACCTAGGGAACAAGAGGAGTCCTTTAAGTTCCATGAAGTTCTCTGGATCTGTAACCCAAAAAAATGCATTCACTAGGAACTTACTGGGAAGACACAATTTCTTCCCCCAAAACATGTTAAAAGTTGCCAACACAGCCTGGAGATGTACTATCAGTTAGAAGGAGGAAGGAAAAGGACTCCAGCACATATCTGAATTACATAAAATTAGTACATGAAATACATGCCAGAATCCTCTTCGTCTTCACCCCTAGTTGTCTAGTTCGCACAACTCTCTCAATAAGGCAGGAAGGATTTAATCCATATGTGCACTGGATAATAAATATGACGATAATCGTACGAGTGAATATAAGCAGGAACAAGCCCAGGTGCAATCTTTGGCTCTGGATTGTAGTCTTAACCATATATTTCTGGCATCCTAGCAAAAATGATTTTTTACTGTGTACTTGCATAGAGCAACATTGGAGCAAAGCTTAGGGGAAGAACACACTTGGCTGGTTTAGGACACAGAGCTCCTAAACTTGGGGTTTTTTTACACTGACATGGTGCAGAATGGTGTAGAATAATAAAAGAGCCTAAGAAAGATGTTTTATAGGCATAGATACACACACTCATATATTTCTTAGCTACCCTGAAATTGCTGAGGGCCACTCATACGCAAAAAGTTGCTGCTCAATGATTTGAGGCATCATCCTTCACAAAGTTAATCTAGCACAGGCTAGATTCAGGCGCAGGGATCTCTGCCTGTTTCTGCTGTCTCCCACTGTGAGGTGGCTTCCCATTAACAGGAACCATTTGGTCTTCACCAGCTGCTAATCCTGTCCACCAGGCAATTTAAAAGCGAGCATGGAGGGAAGCAGAAGGCTGTTTAACCAGCCCAGAGATCTGTTCTCTGAGTCACTTTCTCACCCCTGACTGAACTGAACTGGTGGTACATCTGCTCATTACTTCAGCCGTGCTTTATTGTGCTCCTGGCTGATAAATAATGTAGTTCTCAGGGTTGCAGGTCTAAAGCTACAGCACCTTTCCCACTGCAGTTTTTTAGCAGCTTGGTTCTAAATGTGTGTATGAACTATGTTTTCACACTTATTTGGATAGCATCTGCACAGTCAGGCTCAAATCTGTGTACTCTTCCAAACACAAGCATTAAATAACAGTGGTAATTTTAATAGTAATACTCATTTTGAATGGAAAAATATCTTGTTACAGTTGAGAGGCAGAAAGACTTTCCCAGATGAATGAATTCCTATTGTTCTTTCCCTCTTATTATATATGATTCTTTTCCAGGCATTTCACTTAATTTTTTGAGAAAGAACTTCTGAACTTTTTATTTCTTGAAGCCAGATACAAACTATTTATTTTTTTTTGCAGTGAGAGATATAATCTTGCTTTTGACACATACAGGATTATGAAAAAAAAAAAAGGTAATACAATTTCAGATCCCATTAAACTGAAAATATAGATCTAGTATATGTAAGTATAGCCATTTTAGAACTGCAACCTCAGAAATCTTTCATTTGCTTGGAATAAGATACAGTCAGTCATGTGATTACCACGGCACTGGTATTAACACGGTCCTAGTGGCAATGCCTCGGTTGCTAGGCTTGAAAAACCCGCATAAATTGTTCTGGAAAGAGCTACTTCTATGTGAATACGCTCCCTCTGTGTTTTTCTGACTGGAATACCAATAAGGTCCATTAGCTCAATTTTCTTTTGACCAAGACATAGTGATGCGGTGAGTTTGTAAACCCTGCATATACAAATACATTCAAATATATTTCGTTAACAGTCAGGTAATCACATTTACACAGTGAATAAAAGATCCCATTCTGTTTGCTTAGAGATTTTAATTACTGTTTATAGTCATTTGAGGCAATTTCTTAATTGTGTGCTCCTGTCTTCTGATGCTGAAATGCGATTTTTAAGGCTCTCCCTCAGCTAATAATTTTTGAAGTATGTATATTTAAGATTGTATATTTATAGGAAAAAGCTATTATGATGAGGCCCTGACTGAGTTCAGTTACTCATTTCTTCCATTTATTGAAACATCATCTCCTATTGTTCGTCAAAGAGATTCATTGAATTCTTTAAGTCTCTTTAGCAACAATAAGTTAGAAAAACATGCCCGAGCATTGCCTAGAGTTCATCTCTGGTGGATTTGGTTTTGTCTCATCATGGTAAATTAGAGTTGTGGCTTGAATTGGTTAGTAAAACCAGGGACTCGGGGCTCCTTGTTCACACAGGAGCTTCATCCATGCCAGATGAAAACACCTGGTTTAAGTTACTGAAGGGAAACTGGAGTTGCTGCAGTGTAACAAAGAGGATAACTCAATCAATTAACCAAAAGGATGTAAAGGGATTCTTACACCTTGGGCTAAACTTTTGCTCTAATTTACATAAATTTGCATTAATTATACTTTATTCAAAGCTATTTCCAGAAAGTAAAAGGTGAATATTTGGTCAGTGATCCCACTGGGCTACTCCAGAAACAAGTAACACTTAAACATTTACAACCTGTATCGCCACCAGGCTGCATCTCCAAATTGAGATAATCTCAGTCCAATGAGTTGAAAACATCTCCTCTGGCTTAGTCCCTCAACATACAAAGAGTAACTAAGTCAAACTCTGCCTCAGCCCTTCACTGAGTAGGGCCTAGTTACATTTTGCAGCTCTCTTTGAATCAAACAGTTTGTGGGTAACATCCACACAGGGTCTAGAGAGACAGTCTTAACATAGGGAAACATAAAAATGCTGCTGGGGAAAGACAAGGCCTTCAAAGGCTAAAAACACACACTTTGTGCTCTCATTTTCTATTACTTGGATCATGAGGTCTCCTGTAGGCCTTTGTGGGCTTCTTACTAAACTGATGACAGAGTCAAGGTCTGGATATCTCTTATCATTGCTGTGCGATGTGCCGACTCTGATCATGATTTAGCCATGATTTTTTTTTAAAACTCTCAATGTCAAAAGAAGTATCAGGTCCTCGCTTACCAAAGCTACTGTTCTCATTACTCTTGGCTGAGCACATCCAGAAGATCATAAAGGTAATAGAAGTTTCAGAAGCTAATCTGTGACTGAAGCTCATAAAATCATGGAATCACTATGGTTGGAAACGACCTTCAAGATCACCAAGTCCAACCATCTACTAAACATTATTATAACCATTAAACCACATCTTGAAGTGCCACATCTACATGTTTTTTGAACACCTCTAGGGATGGTGACTCCACCACCTCCCTGGGCAGGCTGTTCCAATGCCTCACCACTCTCTCAGTAAAGAAATTTTCCTTAATACCCAACCTAAACCTCCTCTGGTGCAACTTAAGCCCATTTCCTCTTGTCCTATTGCTAGTTATCTGGGAGAAGAGACTCACCTCATTAAAGGCTCCTTTCAGGTAGTTGTAGAGAGCAATAAGGTGTCTCAGCCTCCTCTTCTCCAGACTAAACAATCCCAGCTCCCTCAGGCGCTCCCATAATACATTTTCTCTAGACCTTTTACCAGCTTGGTTGCCCTCCTCTGAACGCACTCCAGCACCTCAATGCCTTTCTTATACTGCGACACCCAAAACTGAGCAAGTTGCTCAAGCCGTGGCCTCACCAGTACCAAGTACAGGGGCACGATCGCTTCTCTACTCCTGCCGGACACATTATTTTTGACACAGGCCAGGACATTGTTGTCCTTCTTGGCCACCTGGGCACACTGCTGGTTCATGTTCTTCTGGCTGTCCACCATCATCCCTAGATCCTTTCCTGCCACGCAAATTTCCAGCCACCCTTTCCCAAACCTGTAGCGTTGCCTGGAGTTGTTGTGACCAAAGAGCAGGACCCAGAACTTGGCCTTGTTAAACCTCATACGATTGACCTTGTCACATCAATCAAACAATCAATTTCCTTGGAATTAATTTCCTCATTACTGCATATATTGCAGTGCTGTGTGAGCGCATCGAAGATGAACCGCTCCGTAATCTTCCCTGGTATCGAGGTCAGGCTGACAGGTGAACCTGGACTTCACACCACCATCTCATGTACGTGCAAGGGAGATTTATTTGGTGGTACAGCTTCCAAAGGCGAACAAAGAAATGCAGCTTTCCCCACTCAAAAGTGCAATTGCTGTTCTTGTACTCAGGCAGATTCTTCCCTGAGCCTGCATAACTCTTGAACACACAAAGTCAGTGATTGTGTAGAGCGAGAGGGGGTGGCTTTTAGTTAATGTTGCTGCTCTTTTTGTAGTAGTCTGCTAAAATGACTGAGTGATAGCTGGCATGCATTCTGCCCTTGACTGGCCTGTTTTTCACTCCCCTTGCTATTAAATGTCTTCTTTCAAACTATTATTTATTTCATTTCTTCTCAGGTACTTTCAGAGGTCCCCACTGAGAAAAAAATAGCCTTTAGCTGTACACCACATACGGAAATCCAGAAACTAAAGAAATCTAGCAATGAAAAAATGATAATGCCAGTGAACAAAAGGTTACTATTTATGGTGTCTTAAATCTCCAGAAGGAAAGAACACATGGAGGAGTTGAAAGCAAGCAGGTGGGAGGGACAGATGTTCTTGCTGGATGATAAAAAACTCATTACTGCTCCTCACGTGTGTTTGCACTTCATTTAGAAAAGTAGTATCCTACTATGTTGATTCTGAGCTCAATTAAAAAAAAAGCAAATTTCAGACTGATATTAGGGTTTATTCAGAAGAATGGCTTAGGTAATTTAATATCCAACAAGCCACAGGCCAGAGCTGAGTTTTTTTGCTTTGCAGACAAAAATAGGACCAGTTTTCCACTACATAACTACTGCTGCAAGCTAAACAACAACAACAAAAAAATCCAAACTCCTAGACTTGCACCTACCTAAGTCTCAGTACTTTTATATGTAGTTTGTTTCAAATACAACCAAGTATTGTTATTTGCTTGATGTGTAACACTAAAAATCACAGATTGGGATTCTTGTCAGCAGAATCACTTTGTTGAAACCCAGCAACCTCTGCCAACTTAGACACAGATCTGACCCTGTATCTTCTCTTGGCTCACAACTTGATTTTGCAGGCAATATGGTTGTAGTGGGTTGACCTTGGCCAGCTACCAGCTGCCCACCCTCCAGATGCTCTCTCACTCCCCCTCTTCAACAGGACAGAGGAAGAAAATAAGACGAAAAAGTTCATGGGTTGAGATAGAGACAAGGAGATCACTTACCAATTACCATCATGGGCAAAACAGGCTTGACTTGGGGAAGATTAATTTAATTTATTTACCAATTAAAATAGAGTTGAATGGTGAGAAACAAAGAGAAAATTAAAATAGCACCTTTTTCCCGGACTAAACTTCATCTATTTATTCCAACTCCTCTATCTCCTCCTCCTCCTGGAGCAGCACAGGTGGATGGAGAATGAGGTCTGAGATCAGTCCGTAACAGCTCTTATCTGCTGCTCTTTCCTTCTCATGCTTTTCTCCTGCTCCAGAGTTGGGTCCCTCCCACACAATAGAGTCCTTCAAAAACTGCACAGGCATGGCATGCTGACTTTCAGGATAAGCCTGGTCCAGTGTGGACTCTTTGCAGGCTGCAAGGGAATCTCTGTTCCAGCTCCTAGAGTACCTCCTCCCCGACCTTCTTCTCCCACATTCACATTTTAATAGTTTTAATACTTTTTGCTTCTGTTCTACTGTATCACCTAAGCCAAATGGAAGGATTTTATTTTGTTGCTGATTCAGAAATTAAACTCAAATGGACTTTACTACTACAAGCACAATCTCTAATAGGAAGCCTGCTCATACGTGCTTTAAAAAGCACGGTCAAGACATGCAATTCTTTACCGATTTTTTAAAATACTCTATTGGATTTTCTTAATTTTAGGGGCCATAGGTTTGGGTTTTTTTCCAAGGGTGACTGAGCCCTGGCACAGGTTGCCCAGAGAGGCCACGGAATCTCCATTCTTGGAGATATTGAAAGCTGTCTAGACACACTCCTGGACAACCAGCTCTAGGAGGCCCTGCTTGAGCAGGAGGGCTTAGACCAGATGATCTCCAGAGGTCCCTTCCAACCTCAACCATTCAGTGATTCTGTGGTCTTTAAAACAGTGACAACAAGGCTTTGTATGGAAGCAAGTTTAGCTGAATACAGGTTGTAATGACTCACTTGTTACATACAGTATATATCCTGAATGCCTTCTACATACGGCAAAATGCCTTTGGCAGAGTCATCTTTTATTGGTATGAACAGACCTAATTGCAAGCACTGGGAAAAACCCGATACTCTTATAAGACAGAAAATTGCACAAAAGGGAATTAAACTCAATACCTGGGGTTAATATTGCATGATTTTGAAATTAAATATCAGTGGTTAACTAGTGTCAATGATTTTCTCCTTCCTTCCATGGTCAACTACAAAATGAGGTGTTGATAATGCCAAAATTGAAAAATCATTTTAGTTAATAGGTACCATAATGGTCAAAGAGTATGATAGCAACATGATTTCTTTTCTCACCCACTCCAGTACAGCCATTTAGCTAATAAATATGATTTTTTTCCATTTGAAATTATTTTGTGAAGAGGTTCAGAAAGAATGAAATCATCACAGATTAAAGCTATCTCTATCACTGCAATTAAAACCCAAGTATCCAGTATACCAAAATAAAAAAATGCACTCACTTAAATGTTCAATGTCACACCATGACTTTAAAGTTGCTAAAAGTAACTCACTTAAAGACATTCAGTTTAAAACCTCTAAAGTTATGGGGTTTTAAATAAATAAGTCAATAAATATATGAATGTGTCCATCTGCTGTATATAATCATGATAAAGCTGGACCCTCTTAGTGATGTTCCAGTGGAATTTTCAAGCACAATAAGCTGAACTGAGATCTCTGAATTACTAGACATATTTTCATAGTTTATTGTGCTGTATTAGGCTGAAAGGTCTAGCCCTGCTCTGAGTGCTATGAGGGAACATGATACAAAATTATTTTTATTTATCCATTGTTAAGCTGCTGATTTTATATGAAAATTGAAGAAGTTAAAAAGAATGAAAAATCCTTTGTGTATTCATAACTAAGCTAATGGTTAATAATATTATTTTGCCTTGAGAGATAGCAGTAACGAAGAAAAAAAAGGTCATATTCAAAGCAGAGAAATCAAGAGGCCAATTTGTGTTAGCAGAAGAATGCCTTAGGGATAATTTAGATTGGAATTTCCAGAGCAAATGTAAGTTACTGTCATGACATTTCCATGATGGAGTAAAGGATATTATTAGTCATCTTCATGATGATATCAGTTACTTTGAGGGTTAAAGTAAGGGAAATGGCAAAGCTTCATGTTTTTTATATTCAAATTTTGTTTCAAAATATACTTTCTGAAGATAAAAGTTCCTCTCTCTGAGATGTACATGAAATGACCTCTAGGAGAAAAGAATTGAGTTACTGGTAAATTTAAGCATTATACTTTGAGAAAGTGAAAGCTAAAAAAGAGGGGAAGAAAAAATAAGAGCATTCTGCTGTGGCCCTGATTCAGGAAAACACAGACCTGCTTCATTTGATTTCAAACAGCAGTTTAAATAGAAACTCAGTTGGACTCCAAATGCAGTACACTTAGCTAAAGTTCAGTTAGATAAATCTTTTCCAGAAGACATCTAATGTGAGCTGATAAAGGCTCCTCTAACAGTCAAGAAAAAGAGAGAAGTTGGCCACAAAAGTGATTTCTAGCATGTCTAGTCACTTTGCAGGGAGCTGTCCCTGAAGTGTTTATCTTTCTCCATGTGGGAAGGTGAACGACTAGGAAATTGCTAAGCTGAACAAAGATCTCTGTCCTAACACATCTCCTGTTGCCAAGACGCACGTCAGGGCCCCTGCAGTAATGTGGAAGTGTCAGCACCTTATCAATACAGAGACAAGGAGGCTGGATGGACAGATCTAGACTTGGCTCTTGGTGTAGGATTAATCTGACCTAACTTGGACCTAACTTAAATCACCATAAACTCTCTGTACAGTCAATGGAGAAAGATGCATTTTTAGCATAAAAAAAATAAAAATAAAAAAAAATAAAAAAAAATCCATTTATCTGATCTAGATATCTACATTAGGATGATACGAAATGTCCCACTTCCTCTCCACTGGGTAAGAAAGAAGCACAAAACTGCTCCCCCTGTTAATATCTGCACTGGAGATCATTGGATGAATCCTGCTTCAGGCATCACATGAGGATGGGCTGGGGGATACAATGCTGTAATTCTTATAAATGATGGCCAGTCGCTGTGCTGTGATAGCAAAGAAGTAACTGTCTCCAAGGCTGTCCCCAGATGCCTTTTGAGAAAACTGCCTAAACCAGTGTGTCAGTTAGTGGTCTGTCATCTCCGCATTTTGTCCAATAATTACCTCAAAGCTCTAATTCTGTTTCTAACTAGAGTGTGCTCTCAGTCCTAGGCAGAAATGGAGGAAGGAGCTGTGCTAAAGGGTAAGGTTTTCCCTCAAATCTGTCACCTGATGTTGCCTTGCATCCCATTTTAGCAATTGTTAGACTTTTGTCAGTGGAACATTTTGTCTTCACATGCGTATTACCAGAAGTATATATATGATCCTAATTTTTGATTTTTGAAACCCTCATCTCATTGACTGCTCAATGAAAGCAGGAGAAAAGGAAGAGGCTTTATGAATACTGTTCGCTACACTACTTAAGAGTATCAGAAATTAGCTCTGGGTTGCCTCCAATGCCTCAGCCTTTGAACTACACCTAGTTCTGCCTCCTCAAACAATTCTGACTACAATCCATTTTATTCTTATTAAACATTTAGCTCTCTGAACTCACTTTTTTATTGCAAAGATGTCACTTTCCTCCCTTCTCACTTTCCTTCGTTCTCACTTTCCGTATTTCTCTGTCAAACAGGAGCAAATTTGCTTTTTTCTCTCTTTCTCCATCAAGTTTTATCAGAATGTTAATTTCTTTCCTTTTTTTCCCTATTGGAGAGAATACTGAAATCCTGTGTCGGCTCCCCTTTCACTCTCGCCTTGTCCAAATTGCTTCCCCTCCAAACTTCCCTTATTCTACATCAACTTGTGTCCTAGATTCTATGGGTTGTTGGCAGTTGCCTTCATTTATATCTTTTAATCTTCCCCTGTCAGTCTTTTCAGCTGCTATTTCAGGCTTATCTGAGGCACCTGTCATTCACCCCAATCCCCTGACTTCGATTCAATTCCTTTTCCTTTGGTGAGGCAACCTAAACACTTACCATTTTAGTTCTCTATTTAATAATAATAAAAAAAAAAGAGATACACAAAGGGCTAAACTCCATTCTTCTGTGTCTATATGTATGAAATTACTTAAATGGAGAAAAGTTGCTTTAAATGTGAAAACTGAGATCCCAGTCTCAAGTGTGCCTGTTGAAGTGCTTTGAAAATGGTAAAGGCACATGACATCAAAAGACTGAGTGGAGAAGAATATATAACTGGGTACTCATGCCCCTTTTATTAAATCTCAACAAACAGTGGTGCTTTGCAATGCAAATACTGGAAGGAAAAAAGGCTTTCTTCAATAACAGTTTTGAAATCGCATGAAACTTCATAATCTTTCCCTACTCTAACACTGGGTTTGAAAACAAATACGATTTTTTTAATGGATTAATGTAAATATAAAATAAAACTGACCAAAGAAAACTTCTGAAGCATCTCAAATCTCTCCTCAACACTTTCCTGCCCACCGTTTAACATACATCATGCATCATGGCAAGTGCTGTTGAAGTGTTACTGACATATCACTGAACTTCCAGGCCTCAGCACCTAATTAGTTAAATCTGCTGTGAATTGGTTTAAATGCCATACTAATAACCATAAGCAAGTTAATAAATGAAACGGCTATATACTGACAAAAATATGGCAAAAGCAGTAAATAGTCTATCAGTCTAGGTTTTGCAGTACAAAAGTACAAAATTATTCTTCTGGCAGGCTTATTTTCATTTAGAGAAGTCCTATTCTGAGTGCTGTGATTCATTCTTTAAAAAATCATGAGACGGACTTAGTTTAGTGAAAATAAATCATTTCATAAAATACCACTCAGTCTTTCCTTGCTTGTCACCTCAAGGTCATAGCACTGACATTTGCAGAAGTTATGATGGCAGTTGAGATAGACAGGCATTTAACAAACGAGCTTTCTTTATTCTGACAGCAGCTTTTCTAAGCGCTTTTGAGATCTGCAGAAGAAAAAGGGCGCACAACCATCATTTTCCTTTCCCAGTTTTTCCTGCCTTTGGACCACATGCAGGAATTGCATCCTGCAGAGCAAAAGGAGGACACCCACAATATGTTATATTAAGAAATGAAACAAAGCAATAGGCAAGCCAACACAGCACGACACCATATTTTTAACAGTAGCCTGTTGTCTGACAGCCTGTAAAGACACTTTCTCACACATCTTTGGCTCCCTGCAGACAGTGGTTCTGAGCTCCCATCCGCCACAGCATTTTTGTCTTTTTACTTACAGTAGAATGGTCAATGGCATGAAGTATAACCCAGAAATTACAGACGATCCATTACAAAAGCAGTTTAAAGCATCCTGTATACAAATTTCAGTAATAGCCCAGATCAGATCAGAAACCCAAACCATCCAAACTACTTACAAGATAAAAATATATGAAACCTAACATTGGCAAGAGTTTTATTACATCCTGACCCGAAGAGGTTCTTGAATCATCCTCAGGGTTAGTGTAATGATGGTCAATTTATTATGTTGAATGCACAGCAATCAAATGGAGATTCAGAAGACTGAATATAGATTACATTTGTCTTACAGTCAATAACTCAGAAAAGAGTACCAGTATACTCTTAATGTCCTAAAAAACAATATTATAAGAAGCCAGTATATACTCTGCAGTGTATCAGGATTGCTGTTTTCTATGTTTATGGGCTTATGTGTTTATTTCTTCAGCATTTGTAGCCAGGAGAAATAAACTTATGGCAATTGCTTGAAACTTACACTTAGAGGATATGAATTTATGCAGGTTCATATAGGACTGTAGGATCAGAATCTAGATTTACGTAGAAAAATTCGTAACATAGTGGGCTGCTTGTTAGGCTTTTTTATGTCATTACCACCCATGCCAAAAAGTATGAATGTAAGATGAATTTTGCAGTGAGCAGGTGTTTGAAATCTTCAGATCGTGAAAAGTTTACAAAGGAGGGATGGGCACTTATAGTCCAGATTTAAGCCCACTGCTTTTCTTTGTTTTCTTTTGCAGCCTCCTTGGAAATCATGCATGGAGGTCCCCTCTCACCCTAAGACACAGTTTAAACCCCACTATGGGGAAAATAAACACAGTTACTATGCTGGACGAAACAATGCAGAGACAAACTGATTTAAAATTAGTTTGAAAAAGCAGGATAGAGAAAAATACTCTGCCTGCCTGTGAACCTTCTTGAAAACTGCTCTGCAGCAAAAAGCAGAGATACCCAACTACTCCCCTGCAGCGGTCAGAAAGCTCACACATAGACAGTCATTTCCTAACCAAGGAGAATCATAGCATCATAAAATTGTTTTTGTTAGAAGAGACCTTTAAGATCATCAAGTCCAACTGTCAACCCAGCACTGCCAGCTCACCACTAAACCATGCCCCTCAGCACCACATCTACACATCTTTTAAATACCTCCAGGGATGGTGTCTCCACCACTTCCTTGTGTAGCCTGTTCCAGTGCTTTGCAACCCTTTCTGAGAAGTCATTAAAAATCAGTTTTGTTGAAAGAGGGACACAGGTGGATTAAGGCAGAGATTTAAAGGAACCTTTTCAACTCATATTTGCTTCCTCAGAATTTAGATTTTGTAAAAATAAGCTTTTACAGAGCAGTACTGTTGGCTATGGTTTAAGACATCTATGGAAATAGATTGGTTGTAAACAAATAACGCATTCCCCAGCACTGTTGGCAGCCTAAGCTTCCTCAGACAGAGGGCCTAAAACCAAAACTGATATTAAACAAAGCTGCAGCTAATCTTGATGTTTAAAAAGAGGAAATGAAGGAAAGGAAGAAAACAAGCTGTCCACAGCCTGGAGAGTGAAGAGTTGTTTAATATCTTCAGTCTTACTGAGGTAAGATGTTGATCTCAGTCTTACACAAATCAGTGGAAAAAAAAATGCAGTGACTATTAGGGAGCCGTGCCTTAAGCCTTCCATTATTATAGCATATGATCTAATGTGTGTCTAGCAATGATTAGTAGCTTATTCATTAAATATCAAATTCTCTATGACATGCCTATTAAAAAAACCTAACAACTTAACTTCCAATATCCTTCTAAAATCTTCATGGTAATTGCTGGTTTTGCCAGAGAAAATTTTTCAGGTTTCTTTTGCTGATAATCCAACACAGAATCTAAATGCAAGCCATACTTAGTACTGTATTGAATTGTTTGTTTCAAATCCGAGGATTTAAGAGGCTAGGCTATTCCTGAGTAGTATTACAAGATTACTAAGAAGTCATTTGGATTTTGGTTAACACATGACAATAAAAAAAAAAAAAATTGAAAAATGGAAATTGGACAGGAGAAATCAGGAAAGAGATGGGGAACGGACAAAGCAGGCATCCAGCAGCTAACAGCCGATTAAGGCCGTGGTGCTTAACACTGTGATGAGTACTTTAAAGTGGAAAGTTAAAAGCACAGTACAAATGCTCCAACCTGCTGCTGTAAACAATACCTTCCACATTCTCACAAATAGAGCAAATCCCTTAATGCCCTTCATCCATTTTCAAGTTTCCGAACACAAAAGCAGTAACTTGCAGTGATGCCCCTCACTTTGCTGCTGGGCTTTGCTATGACTGTGATTGCTTGAGGCTTTTTTCAATGCTCTGCACAAAAAGGGGAAGTGAATCAGCAACAGAAAAGCTGCTTCTCAAGTTCTCATCTCCCTTCAAGTATGCAGTGAATGGAATCTCTTCAAGGAGAAAAGGCATTTCCCCCGTATTCAATGTGAGCTGGAGTCTGAATAGTTTATGAAAAGAATTCCATATTGTGGATTATCCGAGTATGTTGGGACTCATTTTCCCTTCAGGTCAAGATTTCTACAGAATTATTTCCATGCATGTATAATTACATACATACATATATATTAAAAAAAGTAATTTTAAACTTTTTTTTAAGCACAATCTATTCTATTTGTAGTCCTTTTATTTCCTTTTTTTTTTTCCCAGGGGAAAAGGGAACAGTAGCAGCCTGCACCTAAGATTCATGAGTACAGCAATACCAAAACTAATAGTCTACCATCCCTCAAAATGATTCCTGACTTTATGTCATCCAGCTTTAGATGGGGCCAGTTTCTTTTCAGTGGTGCCCTGTGATAGGATAGGGGCAATGGGCACAAACTGGAGCATGGGAAGTTCCACCCGAATGTGAGGAAAAAATTCTTTACTATGAGGGTGATGGAGCACTGGAAGAGGCTGAATAGAGAGGTTGTGGAGTTTCCTTCTCTGGAGACTTTCAAAACCCGCCTGGATGTGTTCCTGCATGGCCTGCCCTAGGAGATCCTGCTCTGGCAGTGGCGGTTGAACTGGATGATCTCCAGACGTCCCTTTCAACATCTACTGTTCTGTGATTCTGTAATACAGTCAAGGCCAGACAACATAATTGCATTTATTTAATCTACTTTCATGACTGATAGAAGAAACAGCTGCTATTCATTGATCCATACAGAAAAATCTATAATTTCTGATAAGACCAGAAGATTGGAAGCAAATCTGTACTCTGAGCCTATTTCTATCTTGGTTTACATGCATAGTATTTAAATACCAAATTAGGCAAAAAAAACTATTTAGGGATTTTTTTAAAACCTGGCTCATTGATGTGTTTGAACTTTTAGCATCTACTCTAGACACACAGTCATGAAGATCATAAAATGTTTATTAATTAACCAAATGGAGGAGAAGCAGAGCTCTTGCTCTATGCTGTGAAATTAAAATTCCATATTAAATGTTATTTTATCGTATCAGATGGACCATAAGCACCCATGAATTATTTTTACATAGACAACATAAAAACTTCCACCTAGAAAATCTCTATTAAAACTAAAAACATACTTATGTCCAGCAGCTGACTTTAATTCGCAGGGCTGGGCTGGCTTTGAATTCTTTTAGCACATCAGGGGAGGAAAGTATGAAACTATATTCAGAGATTAACAGCTAGACACACTGCCCAAGGTCAATAAAAAGTGAGATCACCCCGTCTTAACAGCCAAACTCTTGAAATGACCTAAAAAAGTCTTTCCTGGTACAGGTAAGATATGATATGCCACACACTACAGAACTCTGTGTGGTTGGGCTAAGCAGAAGAGAGTAGGGCAGCACTTAACAAATGTCCCCTTATTAGTGTGTTGTTTGGCTACAGCAGTTGGACCTCTGCCATTCGTCTTTAGACAGACTTGCTTCTCACAGAGGCTTCAGACCTCACCTCCAGCAAATTCTGAAGTTACATGGGCCACCTGCGTGTAAAACATCTGTTGGTTGTGTCATCGTCATCATGTTGCATCCCCCCCATATTTTCGGCTTCGTTCACGTGCTGGAATATAGTGCATTGCTTCCTCACCCAGCCCTGAGGAGTGGATCCCTCCAGCCTTTTTCCTGCAGAGGGAGCGGTTGCCCTGGGATTAGCCTGTGCTCCCCAGCAGCTCTGTCTCTCCTACAAAGGCAGTCAGACGAGAGGCTTCATGCAACAGTTGCAAATGAAAAAAAGAGAGCAGCAGGTCCCTTCTTGCTTTTGCTCTCTTACTGATCTGGTGCAATAGGGATAGAAGCCCTAGTTCCTCATGTGTCAGGATCACTGGTCTTCACTCCTACAAGGTGAGTTTTTCTAGAGGGAAGAGGTCTTCATTTTCAAAAGTATCCATTGGTAATAGAATCCCCATACTTTGCCTACCTTACTTAAAAGGGTTTTGCTCTGAAAGTAATGTACTCCCATCCTTGGATTGTAAAGCCTGTTAAGGTATCTCACCCATTGAGTACCAAACAAAAGTGTGGAAGCATACAGACTCTAGTCCTTTTCTAAAGTCAGACTAACAGTTTTAATAACGAACATCAGGTTCCCTGTACTACCCACACAGACATGTACCAATTATTCTTTCCCTCTGCCCCATGTAAGACAGAAAGGTGTCAGAGCTAAAAGGAAAAGGGTGAAAGTGAACAAATCAGTCGCTAGACGTGTCGTTTCTTAAGTGTCTCACCTGATAAACCTCCCGAAGATTGCCTGCTGGTATTTGCTGACTGTATTTGGTCCTAGATGCTGGGAGACTCCCTGTACTTTGATTTCTTTGTAAGGCAGCTCTCTGCTTTGCTGGTGGCCCTGTTACAAGCAGTTCATGCCAGAACTGCCCTATGAAGAATTTGAAAGCACAAAACCTCCTAGGAATTACATGACACATAAAGGCCATGGCAGCAGGGTGCTGTCATTTTCTTTAAAATGACAAGATGCCCATTGACACTGTTGGTGACAGAATTTCATAGCATGTACACAAAGTCCAGGTCTGAGTGCTGCTGAGGTCTCAAATTCATTCCTCGTGAGTAAGAAAGCAGGAATTTTTTTAATCTTAAAAGCAGTATTGATATTTCAGTGCTTCAAGAAAGCCTTCTATATTCTTGCAACTTTTTAAGTTTTCATTAAAAGCTCATTCGCTTCATCCTAACTCTGACATAGTTTGCTGTAGTGTATCTTTTTAATCGGCTAAAATGACTTAAGATGGCTATACCATAGAGAGCATCTCCGGGTTAAAAAGTAGGAGGCAAATTCTGTGGTTGTAAGATAAATGAGAGTGAAAACAGAGCTAATGTCAGAAAAAGGGTAGATCCAGCAACAGCAGAGGCAGAAGACACAGAGAAATGGCAATGTTAGAGCTGAATCAACTGAGACCACAAAAATAGTGCTTAAGTGCAAACTAGTTTATGTGGAGAATCGATCCATCTAAAATCTGTTAGATTTGACTCATACCTTCATTGGCACAGCCCCTGAGTGCCCCCTTGGGAAGTTTACTAGCTGTTCAGTGGAGCTTTTTACCCAGACCTTCATATTACTTCATTTCTACAAACATCTGACTGCTACAAAGGTATTGTTTAAAGTTTTGGGTTTTAGTGTGAAGCCACAGACAGTTTAGGAGCTGCTCATTTGAAAACATCTTTTGCAGTCATAAAACAGCTACCATGACTATGGAGTAACTTCAAGTCCTGAGTTGGGGCACTGGGATTTGAATCTAGCAGTCAGCTCCAGATTCAAGCACCTCAACGTGGATAGCTGCAGAAATGTCCATGCTTGGTGTTAATGGGAATCTACTCAATACAACCAAGGGGATGAGAAGAACCATTCAGTGAGCAAATTCAAGGACACAATTCAGTTGTCTCAGTCAGTCTCTCATATCCACAAAGTTCATGCAGATGTCTCATATATCCAGGATTGTTTCAAAGATCATTAGATGCCTATGTTTTAACAACTGAATTGAGTCCTAATTATCTGATATAGGATAAAATGCATAACCATCACTCTTGATCAATCCCACTGATTGTATTGATAAGCTCTCCTTGGACTATAGTGGGAGCATAGACACTTTGCACACAGGTGAGCATGTAGACGTACCTATGAAGATGTGAATCTGGAACTCCGTACAGTGCTTGCACTCATCAAACATCTCTGTTTGAAGAAGAGAGGATCCCAAATTCCCAAATTCTGTATTGACGCCTTTCAGTCAGAAGTCAACTAAACTTCTGTGTGTCCAAGATCCTCTCCCAAATGTGCTTGCATTGATTATTAGTGCTAGTACCTTAGTGAGCAAGACAAAAATATAGTATTTACAGGCAAGGCATTAACAAAATAAAATAAAAATCATAGGTATTTTCCATTTTTTTCTGCTTTAAGACTCTGTTGGGTTACACTGGGTTATATGCCTACATATATGTTTTCTATATATATGTAATATATATACAGATGCTCTTAACAAAGGTTAAAGTCACCTCAAAATTTGTAATACTGTCCTGAATATCTATTTAAATAAGTGTTCACATCCATGATTAACCATAATTTCTGTCCTCTCTGCCTGACATCAGCTGTGCTGTGACATTAACCAGCTAGTCACTGATACTTTCCAGACACTCCCTCACAGGCTATTTGAAAAGGATCATATTTGCTTCTCACATTATCTCGTCTGGCTTCAAGACTGTTTAGAGTGAAGAACAAGGAAAGAATGTTCCCAGTTTTAAACATGAACTCTGGTAAAAGGCAGGAAAAAAACAGAAACAAACACAGCTGGAAAAGAAAAAGAAAAAGACCCAAGTGGGCAGCAAAGCATAACCAATGTGACTAGACCTTTCAATACACCGCAAAGCTATTTCCATGTCTGCTCAAAAATGACAGCAAAAGGATCCTGCTGCTGGCTGCCTGTAGGTTTGTGGCTTCTGTCCCCAAATCCTCTCCACTTCCACATTTCCGCAGCCTCACAACCCCTGTGACATCTCTGTGAAGAGCCCAGGACGGTTGAGAGCCACCCAATTGAGGCATGTAGCAGCTGAGATCCATCTCTATTTATCAAACACTTTCAATGTGGGCACTGATTTGGGCCTTTTCCATCCATTCAGCATTTCAACAGAACCCCCAGGAATGTAGTTATTTTGAGATTTCCACCTCTCTGCCAGGTTAAACAGATGTTAGCCACCAAAAGCCTGGCAGACAGGGACAATGCAAGGCCTTTTACTCATAAGAAAGCAGAAAAAAAAAAAAAAAACAACAGATTTCAAAGGCATTTCCCAAGTCAATGGGAGAAACCTCTTATTTCACTCATCCAGGAGAATGTGCAAATTGAAAGTAGCGCACTTCTAGTGAAAATATATAGTTCATACAAAATCTGAAGAAAAAATTGTTTGATGGTGCACTGATGTTATATAAGAAGAATAAGAGCCATGTTAAAATAAATGCCCCAAATATAAATGCTGAGTTTGCTGGATTTTGTCTGCTAGACATGGGACAGAAAAGGTAAACCTTCATATTTCATCCAGGAGTTTCTGAATTTTTCCATGGGGAAAGGCAAGGAGTATAGACCTACCATAACTGCCCATGGATTCAAAAAGAAAAAGAGTTACAAAATCAGAAAGCAAACAATAAAAGACACAGAGGAGGAGAACCAGAGATAAACCATTGCTTTCCTGTTGAAAGCAGGCAGGTAAAATTTAAAGTGGAGAAGAAGTCAATGGCAACATCCAGCATTTCTTTGCTGCTTTCCTATTTATTAGCCAAGAAGAAGAAGATAAAAGGCAGCTTCCCTGAACACAACAAGAATCAGACAGCAACAAGCAACAGCCTGGCTCATCAGAAAGCAACTCCCTATCATGGGAAGGTTTGTTTTCTCAGCAGCTGTTTCTTTCTAAGGGAGAATAGTGCCATGACCTCTAAAAAATTTGCAAGACCCAGCAACCATCGTACATATTCAGTGGCTCTGTGGTCATAGCATTGGATGTGTTGGATGAAGGAAACTCAGGGTTTGGTAGAACTCTGTGGCTTCCCTCATACCATACTCCTGAGTCTACAGATTCCTCTGGAGTTTGTTTCTCTGCAGTTTTGCCCATCAATGTAGATCTAAAATGCTCCTGTTTGCAGTTTCACTGAAAATCCTTTGGAAATTTGCTTTAAATAATTTGTACTTTTCTATTTAATTTTTTTCTCCATTTCAGATTATCAAAAATGTGGCATTTCTCTACCTACAGCTACAGCTCTCTTTCTTTTCCCTGAGGAACCCTTTCTAGTTTTTTTTGGGGTCTATATCGCTGGACCTGGATCTGGATTTATGCTGTCTCTCCTGTTTTCAGACAAATGCACACTTTAGCTCAACAATGCCCTACGGGTGCCTTGCGTGTCATCCTCCTTAGTACCTGGACAGAAGAGGTGGCAGAGGAGAGAGGCTGGCCAAATGAGGTGGAAAAGGAGGAAGAAGCAGGGTGAGGTAGATGCTTCTCACCAAGTGAGTTAGAGATCCCTAAGCAAACACCATGAGCAGCCCAACATTTTACATAGAATTGCACAAGTAAAACTGGACACAAGCAGCAATCTTGACTCACATCAATAGTCTTTTGGTTTGTTTTTGTTTTTTTTTTAATTCTTTTCCCTTTCATTTTGCCTGTGGTAGGAAAAGAGGGAAGCTCTTCTCATAGTTTTTTAATACCTTAAATAAAAGTTTCATCATTTCTTTATCTGCACTCCTTCTATGAATATGTCATACAGTGATTTGCTTGTATCACATTTGAGATAGATAAAATTGAAACAAGACTTTTCTAAAACAAAACAAGGAACAGAGAATTTTTGCAACTTTAAACATATTTTCCTTTCTCTTTCCCTCAGGCAAGACATCTTCCATTGCAGCTACCCTGTGATGTATTTTCACACCTAAAAGAATTATTTGTTGGGATGATCATTATTTCATTATTTGTGAGACATACAAAAGCCTTTCTAACAATGAACTTTAAGTAAAACCTTTTCACAGAGAAGAAAACCACATGAATTATTAAACTCTGGAATTACACTGCACAACAACTCACAAAACCATTTCAGGAGAACCATCAGTAATAGCTGGTGAGTTTTGCCTACTAATGAGGTAAGGGTTTTGTAATGAGAGAGAATTTACTTTCAGGAGTAAGCAGACAGCTGTTTAGGAGTGTATCGGCCAGGAGAGGACATGCCTCTTTCAAGTTACTGTTGTAACTCATCTTTACATGTAAGAGAACTAGGCAGTATTAGCTGGATATGACAGAGGTTAGCTGAATTAAATGTTTGTGTGCTTGCAGAGCTTTTCTTTTTCACAGTTAACCATGTTTTTCAAGGGGATGTTGGCAGTGCTGACTGCATCCAGGAATATCTGGATTTGCACAGAAAAGAGGCATCTGGGCTTGTGCTGCAGGCAGATAAACACTGGGAAAATGTAGTTGTGTTTAGTGAGTAGATTAGTCGAGAACAGACAGATGGCAGTGAATGAACAGTGTTTTTATCTTTTTCAGTAATGAAGAAATTACAGATTTCTCCATTCTGGTCCCTCAGAGAGTTTTCCCCCTACACCCATGAAGACACCATGACTCCTATTTCCTAAGTCTCTGCTCAGCACGATGTGCATGAATCTGCGTGCGACAGCTGCAACCCACTGATGTCTTATTGCTGGAGTGTCTTCAGCAAGAGACTTTCCAAACAGCTGACGGAAGATTTCCACAATCAGAGAGGCTGAGATGGAGATTTAGGCTAGAGACTCTTTATAGTATTCTTTCATCACTCACTAAATATTTTACTGGAGTCTGACGTTTCTCCTCCAGAAGGACTGTAGAGTGGTTTTAATCTCTACCACTCTATGGAGAATAGTATTGAGCCATTCAAGCTCAAGTGCCTTTTGAGAAAGGCACTTTACATAGCTCATGGACATCAGTGAGCTCTTCCCATTAACAAGGGGAGTCCATACCTAAGCACAATTGTCAACTTTTCCTACATAACTGCTGCAGGATACAAAAAAGGCTGGTAACATCTGAGGGTACTAGTCCATACATTGTCTGCACAGCGGTTACACATTGTAAAGAAGTCAGCTCTTCTTTCCACAGGTGCAAAGCCTCTGCAAGACTTAGTGAGATGCCGTGTGATCAATTTGGGCAGCACATATGTTTACTTTCCCTGAAAGTCAACCAGACAAATAAACAAAAGTGTCCCATTGCTCAGTAGAGCTGTTTTTGTTATGGTTGTCTTCTCTACCTTGAGGGAAAGTGCCATGTGCTAGGCAGTGCTAAGAAAGACTAGGACTAGAGAGCCTTTATAATGCAATGGCTTTAAATAGCCAAGAATTGTCCTCGTTTTATTTAAAAAGAAGAAAAAAAAAAAAGAAAGAAAGAAAAAATACCTCTCCCAACCAACAGAAAAAAATATGTGTCCTGGGTTCAGCCAGAATAGGGTTAATTTTCACCAGGGGCTAGGAGGGGCCCAGAGTCAGGATAGACAAACAATCCACCCAATGGGTTATTCAATACCATACTGTCATCATGCCTGCTATATAAGTGGGCTTTTGTAGGGGCAGTTGGGTTGGCTCAGGGCAGCATCGTTCTTTGGGTTCATTCTATATTGCTCATTTTGTGTATTGTTTTGTTGCTATTGATGCTGTTATTTCTCCTTTTGTGTCACTGAATTAAATCCTTCTTATCTTAGTCCATAGGGTTTTGCATTTTTCTCCCTCTTCTTTCCCATTTGGGGTGGAGAGAGCAGTGAGCGAGCGGCCACGTGGTGCTCAGCTCCCTGGTGGGTCTAAACCATGACACTATGCTTATAGGAAAGCTACAACTCTGCAACGGTTCTTCAAGGGAAATCCAGAGGACACAGAGCGGTCCCTGGGCCACGGTGAAAATTACTGCATTGTTGTGATGAGAAATCTGCAAGAATTATCTCTGCTGGTGTATCAGAGCCCACTGAGATATTCATAGCAATACAGAAATACAGAAAGACTAACATCCTGATGATTTTAGAGATAATGAAAAATGATACTACCTTAGGGACTGTACACGAGAAACAGAAAGACTCTGGCTCAGCATTATCACTGAGCCTGATTCACAGGGTGCAAAACTGAAAGGTTTTAACAGAAACAACTAAGTGCACTTGCTAAATATTGCAAGTACCACAACTTTACTCTGGCTGACTACTAGAACATCTTATACATTGGTGAATACTGTCATATTCAATATTTATGCATTGTAAAAAGAGTTAGTATAACCTCGCATATTATTCCATTGTTCTGATTTATGATTTCAAATCTGCATACTGGGTTACATGTTTGGAAATAAGTAACAGGAGCAAAAGTCGAAAAAAAAGAGATAAACCATTGTAGAGAGGAATTATCACCTTTTCCAGGCTTTCTTTCTAACTTTAAAAGAAATTAACTGATTTGGATTGATTTCCTGTTTCACCCCAAGCTGCTAAAGTTCAGAGCTCCTGGAAAATCATCAAACATGTTCTTCCAAAGTCACTCTATGTTGAAATTAATGAAAGATCAGATCCTTTTTGACTAATACACACCCATCAGTTTCTACAACAGAAGCTCTGACTGTGTACAAAGAAAATAAAAGTAAGCTCATTCTTAGCAGCAGCCACTGCTGCCCATTAATGTGGGGCAACAGGGAACAGAAAAACTTTGCATTGTTTTGAGTACAGAGCTCCCAACCTCTCTCTTTGTGATGTGCATGAAACAATTCTACAAAGGTGATTTTTTTAGGAAACAGCATTTAAGCATTTCCTGAAATTGCATCCGTGACATACTTGAAGCGTGAATCTCACAGACTGACTAAAAGTCCATCATTTTCACTGCCCAATTTGAAAAGTGATAAAATCAAAGAAAAAGTATTTTATTTTCAATGTATATTGAATGTCAATTATTCCTAATGTAGTAAATAAATACATTTGAATTGCTGGTTAAATTCCCTAAAGCTGAGAAACAGTCAGTGCCCTTCACTTTCAAAGATGTCAGTAAGCAAGCTGAGGATTTGGCCTGGATATTTCATTAATATGGAACGGAAAAAAGACAAAAGAGTATATTTATGCTCTTATACAGAGTTTACTGACTCATAGCTGTGATGTAATTTGCCACCTGATTACATTTTGGAAATAAAACATTGTCTGATGTACATAGAGATAGAAGTGACCATTAGAAGGCAGGTAGAGGGAACACAGGCTTCATAAAGTATCATGCTTTAGTAAAACTTTAAATACTGCATCTTACCATCACATCTAAAAAATAATTCATATTGGCTTTCTGTGCTGTGAACTGAAAGACAGGAGGAACTTTAACAAGAGGCTGACCATGGATGTCTCAGAATTTCCTTTACAGACTGTTTTGGGGCAAGGTCTTTAATGACCTGGAAAACAGAATGTTTATCCGTATTTTGGAGGGATATTCTTGTGACCTCGGAAAATTGAGGGCAATAATGATTGAGAAAACTTACATCAACACAGGAGGCAACTGCTTTACAAAGAGGGCAGCAAACTGCAGCTTCCCTCTCCTTCTAGTGATTCTTCTATGAATGAATCACCATATTCTCTTTCAACCCTTTGCTAGGCCAAACAAATCTAGAAGCAATGGGATGGTCATGCACAGAGCATTTTGAATGATTAAAAATTATTAATGTGAGAGTCAGACATCCTCATGTGTCATCTACAACCACTTAAGATCTATAATAACTTGCATTTTGATAGAAGATTTAGTCTGCTCCTCTTCCATCTATTAGGATTCTAAGTGTATACAAAGGAAATACAACTGATGATTAGCTGAATTCAATCTAAAAGCAAAAAAAATCTCGATCTTGACAAATCAGACTGGTAGCAAATAAAATTGAAACTGCTATGTTTACCTAATTGAATATCTTACTGAGCTATATATTCAGTTCATTAACTCCAATACATTTCTCAGCACAAAAAGGCAAATAAATATAGTATCATTTTAAAGAAAAATCTTCAAACTCATTCACTAATTATATTTAAATGGCATTTATAAAAAGAACAGAACATGACCTTTTATTAAACAGTCTGAATGCATTAAACCCAAGCAGATGAGATTCATGCTGCCTGACAAGATTTTTGAGGGTGAAGAAGACGTGAAAAGAAGGTAATGATGTTGTATCAAAACATATATAGCAGTTTGTGTTAATGAATAAAGTCTTGGAAAATTATTTTAATATTAAATCTTTCCATAAGAGGCCAGTACACTCTGTGAGCCTCTTGGGGTTTGGATTTCTGATCCATGGCTTCGGAGTTTAATATTGGACCAGAATACAGACAACAGAGAACTCAAAGTGTGGATGCACTTTGCAAGAAAATGTCCACGTACCCTGGCCAGTTCTTAACCAAACCAGAAAGACTGAATCAACTGTAGCTCTCAAACACAATAACAGCTGAAGCTAACTCAGAGCAGAACAAAGGTTTCAGCTTTTTAGTACCATCTCCTTTTTTCTTCTCCACTTCCTCCGTTTTAATTAAAAATTAATTAAAAGGCATATCTAACTCTTTAATCATTGCATGGGTCTGCAATGCCAGAAGCATTGCCTCAAATGCCACAAGGGAAGCAAGGTCAAACCTACAAAGAGCTTGGATATGAAACCTCACAGAAAATCCACCATCTATGCAAGAAAGTGTCATTCATAGATAGTCTAAAGCCAACACTATTTTCATGAAATATAGAAAAACTGCTCCCTATTTTTCAGATAAATATCTCCAAAATTCAGCTTTCATTGCTCTAGTGCAAGTGGATCTACACTCTTTAGAGAAATGCCTGTAGAAATGGTGTCTTTGACTGAAATACAAAATAAGGGGTTTATCACAGCCTAAAAAAACTCCAAAGACATGAAACCTATGATAGTCTTTGTTGATGTAAATAATTTTTTATTCAGTTGCCCACCATGATATACAAGTTATATTTCCATCACATAGTTTTCCAGTAGAGTAAAGTTTTCACCAAACTGATTATATTCTCTTAGAAAGAGGAATTAAATGCATCTGCCAGAAAATGCCACAATATTGTTTTGCATCATATCATTATTAAGTTCTCATTTTTTTCTGTAATGATCAAAGGCACAGCTCAAGGTATGGGAAAGGAAATAGTTTTTAGTGTCTGCAACCAGTGAAGTTGAAAGCTGCCTTTATTCCAGGTTCAGCACTTTCCTGGTGTGATCTGCCTTCATCCAAATTCCTGCAGTCAGTATACACCATCATACTCATCATAGTCTCACCTTCACCATCACACTCATCACAGTGACACCTAAAATTAGGAGGGAATCCTTCATACAGTTCCATATATTTCTGTTCTTCTTGGGGATGGCATATAACGGATGAATAGCTCCCCTGCTAAATAGCTCATGGTTGTACTTCCTTTTACTCTGAATTTACACAGTTCCTCCAGTACCTGATTTAGACAGGCAAAGGATCAAAGCATACTGCTCCCTGGGAGTCTCTGACAGCAGAGGTGGCTTCTGCTGAAAATAAGCAACTTCTATTTCGTAGTGGGAGACAGACATCCAGCTGATGGAAATCAGGAAACTCCAAAACCACTTCACATTTAAAACAGGTGGTTTATGAAACCTACAACTTGACTTGACTACAAGTTCAGTGTGGAAGAATTCCCCTCAGCAAATGGAATGCAGAAAGGGAACCCGACCCCGACAGAATCTGTGAAGTGCTGCTGAAGCAGAGCTGAAGGAAAGAAATAACTTAAGTATCAAGTCACGTATGGGCTAGCTGCCAAAGAGACATCACTCCTCCTGCTAGCAACACAACAGTCAGTAGATAATCCTGACAGGGCAGTAGGAAAGTGAGGAGACTGCCACATTTCACTCTCCAGCGTGGCTGTAAGAACCTCAAGAGCTGCTGTTTGGCAAGCAAAATGCTACAGTTAATTACTGACATTACTGAGAGAGGCCAAACATCAGGTTTCCTCCTATTTAAGCTGTCATAAATGCAAAAATCTGACTTTAGTGCTGGAATGTGAGCATGGAGAAGATAAAACTGGCAGCCACGGTATGGGAGCATGTCCAACCTTCTTGACCAGTGAAAAAAATACACTGGAAAGGGATGTTCTGCTCAGAACAGCGACTAAGTAAACATGTCAAATTCTGTCCAATGCAACCCACAGGGCAAATCCTGTACTGGCAGAAAGAAAAGAGTCTGTACTCCAATGTCAGAGGAAGTAGGACAGCAGAACTTGCCCAACATTTATCTATCCTGGCCGTTACCTGCCCAGACTGAACGGCTGCTAGACAAAAGCCAGTTCTACCCATTGCAGCTTCTAAAGTGTTGAATCAGATCTCAGAGGTTTGGAGTTCAATATCTGGACAGAGAAAAGAAACAAACATTGCTCCTTCTAATCTTATCCAACACAGTAAAGAGGGACTTGTCTGGAAAGAGATTTGAGTCTCAAAACCTCCTGCCACCACTGGAGATGATACATTGCAGTGCAATCTCCCCATCCCCATGGCGAGTGTCCTCTGCAGGAGAGAAACAGTGTGACAAAGAGGAAAAAGTGTTGATCTCGGCCAAACTTAGATCTAAGATTAAACAGAAATATTCATCACCCTTCTAAGCATTCTCCTCACAGGTTGGTGAGTTGAATACTGAAGCTTACTAACAGCTGATGAATGCTACAAATATGTCTTGAAAATTTAAAACTTAACTCCTCATGTGAAAAATAATAATCATGCAGCTGTACAGATCCATATTACAAACATCTAACTAGAAAAAGTAGAAATACTGCCAACAGACTATTTTTAAAAGTAACAGCGGATCACAAACCCATCACTCTAGAGTCCAGGACCAGAAGATTATCTGAGATTCATTAAAAAATTTAAGAAAGAACACAACCTTGACATTTCTTTTGGTGAAGCAAATATCAAGGGCTCTTCATACTCTATTAGCTGAAGGAATGACAAAAGAAATTAATTTTTTATTGAACTATCTAATTTGCTCTCATTGTTTTCTTGCCTTAAGGAGAAAAAAGCTCACCCGGCTTATAAAAATTACCATTTAATTAGACAGTTTGAAATCAGAGGCTTCAAGAATATCACAGAGGAGATTTACAGTCCAACAAAATAGGTGAGCACTCAACATCTTCACAGAATCACAGCATATTGGTTTCATCACTCTCTTGAATCTACAGCTCGCCTCTCAGACTTCCAAAAACACCCCTTGGTGATACTTGTACACCTGTACAAAACCTCTACAGCACTTACACAGAAACTTAAAGCAGAGATGAGTGTTATCAAGTAGTAATAATTACATCTGCACCATGTATACATTCTCAGCAGAGGCAAACCAGTGCAGGTCTGCTCACAGCAACAGAGCTGATATTTCTAACACTGTCAAGCAATACAGCCTTTAGGATATAGCTCAGCCAATGTTATCACTTCACAGCCTCACTAACGGCCTCGCCGATCTGAGTCATATTCCTGTTCTCACTGGCCAGTAATGAAGTAAATCTCCAGTGGTGCAGGCTCTCCTTTCACACAAGCCACCGGAGTCTATCGAACAGCAGACCATACCCGTGGGTTGCATGGGGAAATCTTTTTCCCAGGCTAGAGAACGGCAGTGCTGTTGCAAAGAGCCCATTCCATCATGGGAGGCAAGCGGCAGGCTGACAACTCCCAGGCTCACTCTCGTTGAGTGTTCTGCTCAAAACCAATCAGGCTCTGTGGGAATCGGAGAGTTGCAATGGATCTACGTGCATGAGAACAGCATTACAAATGCATCAGTTTTGCTGCTTCAGCATGAAGCTTGATCGGAAGATAAAATATATTTGCTGAACATCATATCCATTGTTGTTATGGAAAAAAACAGTGAAGAAGGACTGCTGAGAGAAAAAAATCCTACTTTGACTATGAAAATCAGTGCATATAAATGCCTGCTTCTTGGGCAACTGACCCAGGAACATTTTTGCCCTTGTCTGTTGATATTTTTACGGACATACTTTCAAGGTCATAGCCTTGAGACATCGAAGGGAACAATTCAAATGCTCGCTAGTGCTAGCTGAAAGTATGCTTTGGTTTCACAAGCCTAACAAGGTTTGCACCTTCAGTTAGTAATTTATGCACAACTCAGTCTTAGGAACAATTTATGATCTGGCAAGGAGATCAGAATTAAAAGATTATGTAAACACTGTTTCTGAATAGGCAGGTTTCTTGGCTTCAAGTCCAAGATGTTACAGAGAAATAGGATTTGAGAGAACATAAGTGTGTATGATACCAAGAATACACTATGTGATAACACCGTATATCTTCAAAGTGCTACAGGAACAAACAAAGAGAACATTAGCATAATAAAAGTAAATGCAGCCTGTATATCCCTTATTCTACCTATCTTTCTAGCGTTTATCTGCTCAATTTTTTTTGTTTTCCATTTAGTACTACATAACTAGAAGAAGCAGATGAAATGAAAAAGATTAGATGATGGCGAAACCAAGCTGGCTGATGTAACAAAGAAAGTTCTGGACAACCTAAATACCTTTGTGCATTGACATGGATGACCTTCAGCCCAGAATTGGCTTTATTTTGTTGCTAAGTTGACACAGTAGTGAGGGAGAGGGAACACAAAGTCCTGAGGTTCGCAGGTGTTAGACATGCTATGAACTATCATGGGCAACCGAAAACTCCAAAGAATACTGAGTCCATCAGTCAAAAGCCAAACCCATGCAATTACCACAACAGTAAAGGACAAGGAAGTGATTTGTCACTTTTTTTACTTGCTGAGGCCCAGAAGTACTTGCAAGCATTCAAATTGCTGGTAGAGATGCACGCTCACTTGTAACATGAATTTTGCATTAAATACGCTGGCTAGCAAAACTCGTGACTGCCATTCTGCAGCGGGCTGTGCTTGATGGCCATGGTTTGTTAACAGACAGTAGCTGTGCCTAGCTGAAGGCTGCTTGTTTCACTGAGTTGCTCCATTGCAATCAATGAGGCTCTTCCTAACTTGCTTTGAGAGTCTCCTTCGATTTGCACAGACAGCAGTACACTGGTAGAACTGACAGCATTAACCATGAGGTGCAGCACACACATCTCTCATAAACGCAGTAGTAACCTCAGTAGGAAAGAATTTTACTTAAAATGACATACATGCAAGTAAAACTAAGGGTTCTCTGCAGGTGTCTTGTTTACATGGGCACCAAAAGACAGTAATTGCTATCTTTATAGAGCTAGAGTTTGGTGAAAGGCTGCAAGTTGGATCCCGCCTACCAATACCTGCCAAACCTAGCAGGAATTAATTGTATTTTTGCAGCTGATACTTCATGCCGAGAAATAAAAATGGAACGTGATCTTGTCCCCTTGACAACTGAGACATGTCAGCATAAGGAATCTCTTACAGCTGCTTCCCCAAGACAGGGAAATAAGCAGAACCACACAGGAATTTGGGCATGGTGATTTTCACAAGGGCAATTCAATACCTTACTAATTATGCCAGAAGATTTATGCAGCAAAATTCCTTTGTGGACATAAGCTCTTATTTGAATCTATACATTATGCAAAGAAATTCTTACAGAGCTTCAGATTTTTAAATGCTTTTAAAGATTATTGCTCTCTGTTCTAGATACTCTCCTGGGAGAGTTTTGTGTTACAATTTGCTGAGAGAGGGCCAAACTATCCACAGTATCATCCCATGTGGGTAATCTTGCATTTTCTGTCTGATATGTGCAGGAAGGCTTTATGTACAGGTATAAGAAATTAAAAAAAAAAAAAAGCGGGGACTGTATCAGTCACATGTACAGTCTAAGAGAGAAAAAACAACAACTAATGAGTTAATCCAGTGCTAAGAGCCTAAATCAAGTTAAATGAATGAAAATAAAATCATAAGCTAGAAAGCTCATTAAAATAAAATAGCTAAAAATAAAATTAACATTTTAAAGAGTGCTAATTAACCACTGGAACAACTTATGTTGACATGTGGTAGATTTTCCATCATTTGCATACTTCAGATCTACGCAGAGCTTCTTTCCAACAAAGAACACTGTTGTTCATGTGGTAGTTTTGTGTTCAATACCGCAATTATTGGGTGAAAGGTTCTGATCTTCGCAGTAGTATAGGCAGATCAGATGATTGCAGTACCCTGATCTGACCCTGAAACCTGAATTTCCATCCTGGAAAGGCCACATGCAATAAACAGCATATCTGGTTGACTGCCCAGGGGCAAAAAAAAATTCCAGTTCAGGGAATCTGAAGCACTTGCTCTGTCATAGCCACGACAAAAGTCCACTGAAGACAGCATGCTGCACTGACCACAAGCCTGCTCTCACTATGCCGTGTTTATGAACTGTCCATTCAACAGCCCTAGCTTTTTCCATCTTTGTTCTATTACAATTACATTAAATTAATTAATGTTCTATTACAGGCTGCCCAGAGAGGCAACAGAGTCTCCTTATCTGGAGACTTTCAAAACTCACGGGGACGTGTTCCTGTGCGACCTACTCTAGGAGATACTGCTATGGTAGGGGGGTTGGACTAGATGATCTTTCAAGGTCCCTTCCAATCCCTAACATTCTGCGATTCTGTGAATTAACAAAGAATCACAACCTTGTACATTAAAAAAAAACTAAACCACAAAAGTACTTTAGTTCTTTGTACGGTCTTGACTGTTAAAGTAAACCCATAGAAGTCAGTAATTCCCATTGCACGATGCATCTCTTTTGAGTGTTTGTTGCTTGCAGCAGATACTTAATTGGCAAGTATGTATCCAGTAGGTTGAACCAATTAAAAACTTTCTTCAGCTTTAATAAACTGATACCCTACCACTCACCCTAGAATATTCTTTTTGTGAGCAAGCGCTCTACATCGTCCTCCTATGTTGTTTCGTGTCGGTGTCCCCAGCTCCCAAGATGCATGGAGCTAAAATGAAAATGCTAAAGAGCTTCCAGCATGAAGCTGCTCTTTCAAGTAATTATGTCTGCTGCTAATAGCCTTCCATGAAAGCCATGGCACAAGTTTTGCTAATCCATTACAAATGATTGGTTGGAATTTAAAACACTGCTGTAAGCACACTAGTTTTCAAGTTGAACACAGATTGTCAGAGAAAGGCAGCTTTCAACTTCACTGGTTGTAGGATTTCAAACCCTTTTACTCTCCATAAGTGGCAAGGTGGGCCTTGTTACAGCAGCTATTACCCAAGGAAAGTGTTAAATGAACCTGGACCTTCCTTGGGGTTCATCTGTGAGGTACTTCCCTGAAATAATGAGACAGGCTCTGCCCATTTCCACTGAGCCACCCACAAGCATGAGCTCCAAATTCAGACACCGGGCTCTAACAAAGGGCCACTAACCAGCATAGCCTGTGGTGGGGCAGCTTGCCTGAAGAGAGAAATGCATAGACAATTGAGCTTGAAATTTCTGATACATTTTATGTACATATAAAAAAAATCTCAAAGCAGTCTCACTAAGAGCATAAGCGATACCTTGAATTTCACTCTCAGATGCTTGAGTTGTTTGTTCTTACGTCATAAACCCCAGAGTAAGTTCACACTGAGTTACAGAAAATATTTTCTATATTTGACGTGCCATTTTATTAAAACATTGCCATGTGCCAGAGCTGTCGTCTGTAGACCATTCAGTTTCAAAGCCACATCTAAATATATATTGCCATTAATCAGCTGACAGCCTGTGAGCCTAAAGATAGAGTAGATGAAGGATTCAGCTGAATCAGAGTTTCTTAGATATTTTTGGAAAAAATCGATCAGCATTAAGATAAGTAAGCGTAGGCATGTAAAAATGTAGGTGACTACCTGTGAGCCAGGGTCCACATATCTGTTAAAGCCAGTGAAACTCAGACGGCCAAGCACCTCTCCTGACAGTGGGCACCTACTCACTGGCCCGTGAAATCACACCTTTGCTTCACTCTCTTCAGGGAGTTGAGCTTGATTCAGCTGTTGGCTCATAAATTTCTACTGCCCTTTCAGATGTTCTAAAGCATCCCACGAAACCTGCACTGGCAGCTGCATGAGATGGCAGGGAATATCAGAAGAGCTTGAAACTAGATTTGAAGGAGGAAAGGGATAAAATCTGGATTGCTGGAGATAAGCCTGGGGGCAGCATATCACTATCTGTGGGGTGGCATGCTAGGGAGGTCCTTAAGTCTGCCATCCCAGTGGAGGTAGGAGACATTGTGTCATGTGATAGTAAAGACAAAAGGGATACTGATGGGCTAGAAATCATGGAAGCACCTGGGAACAGTCAGGTAGGAATTAGACCTTCACCCTCCATAAAGGTGATGGGATCAATAGCCCAGCTGAAGGGCATCTACACCAACACATGCAGCAAGGGTAGCAAACAGGAGGATCTGGAAGCCTTTGCACAGCAGGAAAACTATACTTGCCATCACGTAAACATGGTGGGATGACTTGTATAACTGGAGTGCTGTGTTGGATGGCCATAAACTCTTCCAAACGGTTAGGCCAGGAAAGAGAGGCGGTGGGGTAGCCCTGTATGTTAGGAAGTGCTTTGATTATCTTGAGCATAACTATGGTGATGATATGGTTGAGTGTCTGTGGGTAAGAATCAGGGGGAAAGTCAACAAGGCAGATATATCATCGTGGGAGTCTGTTACAGACCACCCAACCAGGATCAAGAGACAGATGAAATATTCTATAAGCAGCTGGGAGAAGTCTTGCACTCACTACTGCTTGTTCTTTTGGGGGACATCAACTCACCACATGTCTGCTAGAAATAAAACACAGAAGAGAGAAAACAGTTCAGGAGGCTCCAGGAGGGGCTGGAATGTAACCTTCTGACACAGCTGGTGAGGGAGCCAACCAGGGAAGTCTCCCTGCTGGAGCTGTTGTCCACAGAGAAGGACTTGTGGGTGACGTGAGAGTTAGGGGCCATCTCAGGTACAGCAATCATGAAATAAGAGTTTACAGTTCTTGGGGTAGTAAGGAGAGGGTTCAGCAGAACTGCCACCTTGGACTTCCAGAGGGCACCAAGACCTTTCCATGATTTATCAGCAGTCCTGGCTAACTGGGGATGTTCCAGTTGATTGGAGGCCGGCAGATGTGACATCCATCTACAAGAAGGGCTGGAAGGAGGATCCAGGGAAGTACAGGCCTGTCCATCTGACTTCAGTGCCAGGGAAGGTTATGGAGCAGAGCATCTTGAGGCACATACAGCACAACTAAGTGATCAAGCTCAAGTCAACATGCATTTATGAATGGCAGGTCCTGCTTGACTAATCTGATGTCCTATGACAAGGTGACCTCCCTAGGAGATGAGGGAAAGGCCGTGGATGTTTTTTATCTGGACTTTAGTAAAGTTTTTAACAACTTTTCCCATAGCATTCTCCTGGAGAAACTGGTTGCTCAGGGCTTGCACATGTGCATGTGTCACTGGATAAAGAATTGGCTGGATGGCTAAGCCCAGGGAGTGGTGGTGAGGGGAGTTAAATCCAGTTGGTGACCGGTCCAAGTGGTGTTCCCCATGGCCAGATATTTGGGCCAGCTCTGTTTAATATGTTTATCAAAGATCTGAATAAGGCAATTGAGGGCAAATAAGTTTGCAGATGACACTGAGTTAGAGGTGAGAGTGCTGAAGGAAGGCTGTGGAAAGGCATCTGGACAGGCTGGATTGATGGGCTAAGGCCAATGGTATGAGGTTTAACAAGCCCAAGTGCCAGGTCCTTCGCTTGGGTCACAACAGCCCCAGGCAATGCTACAGGCTTGGAGAAGAGTGGCTGGAAAGCAGCCTGGCAGTAAAGGACCTTGGGATTCTAGTTGACAGTCATCTGAATACGAGCCAGTAGTGTGTTCAGGTGGCCCAGAAGGCCAACAGCATCCTGGTCTGCATCAGGAGCAGTGTGGCTAGCAGAACAAGAGAAGTCATTTTATCCCTCTGTCTAGCACTGGTGAGGCCACACCTGAAATACTGCGTTCAGTCTTGGGCCCCTCACTACAACAAAGATATTGAAGTGCTGGAATGCATCCAAAGGAGGACAATGAAGCTAGTGAGGGATCTAAAGAACAAGTCTTATAAGGAGTGACTGAAGAAACTGGGGTTGTTTAAGCCTGGAGAAAAGGAGGCTCAGGGGAGACCACATCACTCTCTACAGCTACCTGAAGGGATGCTGGAGCAACAGAGAGGTAGGTCTGTTCTTCCACGTAGCAAGCAATAGGACAAGAGGAAATGGCCTCATGTTGCACCAGCAGAGCTTTACTTTAGATATTAGGAAACATTTCTTCAGTGAAAGGGTAGTGAAGTAGTGGAACAGGCTTCCCAGGGAAGTGGTGAAGTCACCCTCCCTGGAGGTATTTAAAAAATGTGTAGATGTGGTGCTTAGGGACATTTTTTTCAGTGGTAGGTTAATGGTTGGACTTGATGGTCTTGAAGGTCTCTTCCAACCAGACCAATTCTATGATTATCTTCCAGTCTTGCACCACATCCCCTCCAGGCCTGAGTGGTTGTCTTGAACACTCGACAACATCCCAAGCAGCACCAGACACCTGAGAATAAAGAAGGGAGCAGAGCCCTAAATCCAGTTCAATTTTAATAGCCGTGCAGAGGCCTAGCTCACCTGTAGACACCTGCACTTAAGCGTTTTAGCCTTAAGCAGAGTGTCTGAAGCTGATGAACAGAGGGACAGCAATTGGTGGTTTTTCCTTGAACAGTATCTTAGAAAAAGAATCCAAGAAAATACAGCAAAACCTTTCACTGGAAATCATCTAGTTTATTTTTCTTCAGAAGAAATGTTCTCTTTATCTCTATCCCTACTTAGTACTGGTTTAAGTAGCAGTTAATTAGTGAAACAGCAAACAAAATCAAATGAGACTGCTCAGATTCAGCTGCACACTGCACCTCCACAGCGCCAGGTGGGGAGAAAGGCCTAAGATTAAGAGAAGGTTCTATTAAGAGAAGGTTCTCTCTATAACTCACTGCATTGCAACTTCAGTATCATTTAGTAAGTGCGACCCGTTTTACACAGGATTACAACCACGGAAAGGGATTTTTATAGCGCGAGTTGTGCTCACACACTGCCATCTTGTGTTGCCAGCAAATAATTGGCTTTGCTGAACTTCAGAGCCCAACACACTCCAGTGAGGATCAAAATGCACAGATACAACAACATTCCTAAGGTGGGTTTCTCTGCCTGTTCCCCTCCGAGGGAAGGAGGGAAGGAAGGAGCTTTCGTTGCTCACATTTGCCAACTTGAATTAGCAAACATGGGTTTGAAGGAGTCCTGTTAAATCAGGCTTTTAACAGGGGTGAGAAACTAGGCTTCAACTCTGCAGGAGTTACAACTTCGGTTCTTTGAGGCGCACTGTATCCAACTTACCACTCATCGTTTGCTCACAGGCAAGCAATTTGGTACAAGCTAATAAAGTGACCCAGGTTTATTGTGGGATAGTGGAGACACTTTGTGGGAAATGAGATTGGAGCCCTCATGAAAATACTTGGCACTACGCAGGAAAAACCATCCTGGCTCACTCACTGCAGCCTGCTGGACGCCAATTAGGCACCTCTAGCAGCATCACAGACTGCAGGTCACTGAATTCTCTTCTCTCCCTCCATTCTTCATCCCTAAGTGATTTCTGTGCCAAAATGATTCCCAGGGACAGAGCAACACAACTCAGCTAAAGAAGTGAGACACGGCATAGTCATCCCTGACCTTTCCCCACAGCTTTGCTACATAACACAACGCTGGGAGAGGGGAAATCATGGATAGGTTTGGATAAATTCATTGCCTTGGAGGCTGTGAAATTTTGGCCTGTGACAAAAAAATCCTTGTGCTTCTCAGTGTATTTCAAGTCTGGTGATGGGGATTGTGGGGAATTTATTGGGGGAGGGGTGGGAATGAGACAGTTGTTCATAGCCTGGTGCTGCGTACCGTAAAAGGCAGCTGAAACTTGAAAACTAGACAATGTAGAGCGGCATCCACACCGTCTTCATCATACTTATGTGCCTTAACTGACAGCCAGATCTGCACAGCACCTAATACGGGCTCCTATTCTGAACAGCTCTCAGGGAAGTAACCTTCTTCTGTACAGAGCAGAGACGACCCCAGGCTCCCAAGAGAGCTGTGTGAATATCCCTTCACAGTCTGCATTTCAGGACTAGGATCTCCACTACCCTAGAGCTCTCAGTTGTGGCCTGCCTGTCGTATTACTTACCACAATAGCAGAAACCAAATGAAATATCTTTACCAGCTCACTTCACAGGAGACACTAACTGAATGCTAAAAAGACAAGGCTAAGTCACAAAGATGGTTGAACAAGGAGCTTTGGGTAACCTTGGGCTGATGAGGTATTTTAGATTTAGGGTTGGGTTTTTTTAAAGCAAAATTTCAAAAGAATGTTTGGCACCTTGTAATTCGACACTTATGAGCAGGGAGTTCCTTGGCACAAGGCAGAACCCATCTGTTCAGAGGAAAGATCAATGAACAGAAGCAAAACAGAAGGCAGGCAGAGTTATAAGCAGGAGAAGTTAGAGGAGGCCCACGCAGGTGAAGTTTTCCCACTACATAGGAAACAGCATGATCTTGCCTTGCTGTTCCCGGCTACTGCAGTCACAATCTCTCTCCTCCATCTGCTAGCTCTCTTATCTGTCCCCAAGGTCACCTGAGAGGAAGAAGCACCTTAAAGCTGCTCTGGCACCTTCATTGCAGCTCCTCCTGGTGCCACGTAGAGTCCAACTCAGAGCCTCACTGCCCTCCTACATCTCCCAGCTATCCTCTTCCTCGGTTTCATCCACAAAATGCTCCCACAAATTCCTCTGAGCCACATCCCTTGTTTTCTTTACTGCTTCTGAGGACAGAGACACAGAAGGGTACATAACTGGGCATGAAAGGATTTCGGGAAGCCGCTTTTGGGAGCCACAGCGGAAAAACACATAGTACGTCTTTCAGCTGCGTTTGCAGAAGGAGCAGAATCTAACCCAAAATATTTTCAGGACCTGATTTTTACCCACAGCAGAGAAGTTTTGGGGAACTTCCACCTCTTCCAGTTGTCATGCTTCAGGGATGAGCATATAGGACAAAGAATCAGTCTCATCACTTGAATTAAATGCTGAAGGGGAAGAGTATGAGGAGCTTGATGGGAAACTATACACAAATCTACTTGAAAGCAAAAGAAAAAAACCCAAGAACTATTCTTCTTGCACTTATTTAGGTGGACGTCTTCAACCTCGCATAAAAAAATATTTTCCCCGAGATGAAATTCAAATGATTTTCTATTTCAGCAAATCTCCTTATACACATTTATCTGGATAAAAAGAAAAAACCAAACTTCTAATAAATGCAACATCAGAAATTTTATTTACAAATATACTGTAATTCAACAACCATTCCCCACTCAGTTAGTGGAGGAAAAAATGATAGTGACATTTTCCAAATGAGAAAAGAGAACTCTTTCCCTTAAATGGATTCCACAGAATATTATGCCAACACCACTGAGCAAACAGATTTTTCTTTGTATTGAAGTTTCAAAAAAGCACATCATTTTAGAAACCAGCATATGGAAAGCAAACACACTTGTGTGCATTTAAATGCAGCTTCATATTAACCTAGAGAATTCACTTTCAGTATATGTCAAAAATAAAGACAGCAATTGCAAATATATATTTATATTAGCTATTTCTCTAATGCTCATTTCAAGAGCTTAGAAACAAAATACCCTCTTCATATACCACTGGAAAGTCTGCTAGCTGATTATGAGCCTCAAAAATATTTTGAAGTTATTACTGAAAATATACTTAATTCTCCCTTGTGCTCTCAGTACTTGAAGCTGAAAAAGTGAAAGCATTTTCCCCAGATATTTCCTTACTGCAATTACTTTCTTATAAATAAAAATAGTTATATAAAGAATACAATGCAGTGCTATGAAGACTAGACAAGCAAGAGTTACTCTTAGAAAAAACACACATACACACAATATATATATTTATAGATCTACATCAGCAGCAATCACCTCTTCTTTTATCTGCGACAGTGGCTTCATATCTTCATTTGCTTCACATGGAGGTTGGTTGTCCAGCTGTTAGAGACAAAAGAAATTGTAATTAAAGTCTAGCTGTTGAAAGATTTTAATGATAAAAATGAAAATTTTTGTTAAAAATAGTCAGATAATGGTGTTTCCAATATCTATGAAAATGGTAACACAAACTAAGGTATACATTCTGAACCTAGCAATCGAAATATAATGAATGACACAAATTTGAGTTTAATCAAATTTAATTGGCCTGAAATACTTGCAGTGCTGTAAGTAATATTCCACAGAGCATGCACCTTACCAGCCTTTTAAAAATTACTTTTAGTATTAGCATAGTGACAGTTTTTCTAAATTTACCCTCCAACAATCAAACTAAAATTTGATAAATAACTGTAGTAATGTTAAAAGAGAACTTTTGTATCCACTCTGCATGTATTTGTGGGCATCTGCCAACATACCGGTGTTTCGCTACAATGTTCCAAGTTTTAAACACAAAAATAACACAAAAATGTGCAAAAACATCTATAAAATTACACCGTGAAAATGAATAATCCTACAGTTTATCCAGCCTTTTAGTCAGTATGTTTGTGTCCCAAACTACAAATCATTCGCCAGACTGATGTCAAATGCCAGCTGCAAACAAAGTAATTTGCATTACAGACCAGTGCTGTGCTGTCAGGACATTTTCATTGCAGTAACTGAATAATACTAAAATCAGCTATGCAAATAGCTAATTTCAGTGAATAATCACTAATTTAAGTAATTTACCCTGCACTTACAATTTCTTAAGACTCCTGATTTACTCATATCTCATACAATTATATTTTGAGGTGCCCACTGGCCTAAGTAAATGCAGTCTGAAGGGAAGGGAACGGAATTGTTTCCTCACAGATCAACTCTGCTCCTGGCAAGCACTGCTGTGACTCTATGGGCTGAAATTCCAAAGAATTTCAAAGAAACAGCAATTTGTTCGTGATAAAATTTTTGGTTACTTCCATCACTAAATTCCTGCATGCTGTCTAGGCAGGGAATAATAAAACAGATCGTAAAGATAAAGACAAAATAACATGAGCAGGCTCCAGATTGAGTCTCCCACACATTTGGGTGCTTTAAATAGGAACACGGTCACTTCAGTGTAGTCTCATCATCAACAAGGAGATAATTTCTCTGAACTTTAACTCTGAGTGATACGATCCAGGGCTGTGGATCACCTCCAGATGGAAGGGGGTGATTTTTGCACCTATTGTTAGCTCCTGTGAAGGCGCCGTTAGCGTCAAGGAGAGGGGTAGGGTTTTCTGGTTTTAGCTCGGGCACCACATAATCATTTCTGTGGTGCAGGCAGCTTTTCCTCTTCCTGGAAGCTGAAGAGAGCCTCAGAACCGCAATAGCATCAGATGCAGAGCTGCTTTTTCTTTCTGAGCCAGGCTTCTCAACCAGCAGATGCCCAAGTCTTGCTCAAGTATTGTAGCACAAGTATCCTGTTCCCTTCACTGCCTTCTGGTCCACCCTGAGAAAAATGTGCCGGGCTCATGAAGAAACACGGACATGTTTCCCAGGAAGTAATTCAGAAATGCTTTCTTTTAGCTGAATTTTGTTATTCGGGAGAATTCTGTATTTGCTACATAAAAATAGAGCCATATAAAACTCCCACATCTTGTCAAAACTAGGAGGTTGTCTACCATCATCTATGACAGCAGAAAAAAACCCCAACTCAACACCATTATTCAAAGCCTTAAGATCATGCTGCAGTAAATCAGAATTCTGCAAACCATAATGAAAGGAAAAAAATGATACTGCACCTTTTAATTAAGATCTGTAAGTAAATCAATTCCTCCTGAACTTGTACCTAAATGAATAACCAATCACAGACCTATAATTCAAATAATAATAGCATCGCAAAAAGAAACCAGCATTTGCGCCACCTGCACAGGATAAACTAATAGCTTTTCAGGTTTGCATTAGGATTAAATTAAATACATATATGCGGATTACTTTTATTTTTTTAAATGGAGACATTTTTTAAAAAAGATTTCTCTGTTATCAAGACAAGTCTTTTCAGCAACTGACAACTCCTTGACACGACTTTCTCAGATCTAGGAAGAAAGCAGGATGACTGTATCACCTTTTTTGCTTGAAGCTGCTTAAGAACAAAGTGGTGAAATCAGCTACCAGCAAGTTAAAAGTTAGGAATGACTACCTTACAAGAGACAGAAACTGGCAATCAAACCTTGCTGAACCTATTCACCAATATACCAACTTCACGCTAACCGTGAAAGCTATCGAGTGGCTCAGCTGTGCAGACACGTGAGGTTGTACAACACAGAGAAGAACTATGGTCATGCACACTGCAGTCGGATTGCCTTACTTTTAAATCTGATATAGCAGTCGTTGCAGAAGAGTTTGTTGTTTCGGATCCTAACTTCAGCTCCAGAGCGGGATCCCCCGAGGTCACACCCACAGGCAACGCACTATATGATAGATGAATAGTTAGAAATTCCTTAAACAGTATTAAATATTTTTGTTTCTTTTCTAAAGCAGCTTGGATTAAGCTCGACAAAGCTTGAACCATAAACTCACAATCACTAGAAGCAAACATATAACGATTAGTAGATCAAAACGCAACAGACCCTTCAGAAAGTATTTCAGCGTGACGGACTGGACAACAAATAGCAGAGATACATCAACTAAGCAAATATAAAGCAGACAGGTTTTAGAGATTAGTTCATTAAATCAAATTTGAACTTTGGTTTCTCTGAAAACTAAAACTGGCTCAGCACAGAAAAATTTGTTCCCTAGCTGACAACAGCAATTTTGGCACAGAGCACCTGGGTGTGCTACCTGCAGATTTCCATGTGGCACTATAAGCTGCTGTGTCCTCAGCCCTTTGGCACTCAAAGCAGCAAATACTCAGGCACCTCCAATTTCCTGAGTTTGCATCATAGAAACAAGTTCTTATTTGGAGAGAAGAGGACGATTTCATTTTTCTTGAATAAGCACGTGAATAAGGGGCCTGAGAGCTTTTATGATAACATTAAACTGTTTAACTATGATGGCTGAACATATCTTTGCTGTGAATATGACCCACCTCTGGAAGGAATGCAATCCAAAACATAACACACTCTTTACTGAATTTACAAAGCAATGTACTTGGCTGACTACAGAAGGACAGATAGTTTGCCTGCTTAAAAGAGTAATGAATCTTTTGGATGGCAGACTGTTCAACACCTCCTTAATCTTCAGAAATTTGAAAACCACAAACTTGATATTTTCTTACGTAGGTTAGTAGCTACAGGTGGACTCCCTCACACAGAATACAGGTTCTGCAGAAAGGGAATGACAACTAGACCCCCTGCTCAGGCAGGCAGGACCAGAAAGAGCTTAGAGTCCATCCCTTGTAATACTCCAGGTGATACACTGAGCTAGGCGCAGAAGACAAGTGTTCTGAACCAGACACAGAAGTCTCCTTCTTCAAGCCATGGAAGAAGTAGGGTTCAACAGTACCTCCAAATCAGAGTAATTCCTCAATTTGTCCTAGGGAAGGGGAACTAGGAGTGCTTTTACGTCTTTTGCAAGTAGCTTTGTGTATGCTCCAAGCTGAGGCATAGTTGCATGATTTCCAGTCAAAGCTGAGCAGGAGCTAACACACCAAGCTTCTGACCAGGGTTAAGTAGTACTAAACACAGCTTCTGGTTTGGTGCTGGGTTTTATCCCTCCAGGTTGAACACTGCCAATGTGCCTTTGCCTGAAAACACAACGGGAACACTGCCTGTGAGGATTAGATGGGTCATCTTAAATGATTCAATTGCCAGGGACCAAGCTGGGTTGTTTTTGTTTTTTTTTAAAGGAGCTAGTTTCTCCAGGAGAAGTTGCTCTGCACCTTCTGATTTTTTATTGCCCATTCGAAGAAGAAACAACTTTGATGTCATAGTCAACATGTCCATCTTATCAAAGCCCTACATGTTAGCTCTAGCACTTAAGAAATACTTCCTAGAGCTGAGTGCTAAATGCCTGTAGATAGGATTGCCTCATGGAAATATGCGTGCAGCACGCTGTCAAGATTAGAAGGCAAAGCAGGTGATTAGTAGAGCCCCTGTGAGCATAACACTGTGTAGCCATGCGTGCTCCTGATTAGTTCCTGTTCCTTCATGATGTGACTCCCAGCTCTCACCTTAAAGCACTGTAAATGATAACAAAGACCAAGAGACTCAATGATCATGGCTGCTCCTTTGCCCAGAACGCTATTACAGTATGAACAGATTTTCTTCCCACTGACTGACCTAAATATAGAATGAAAATCCTTGTAACCAGCTTGAAAAGGTTTAAAAGACAAAGAAAAGTTATCATCAATGACTGAGATGAAAAATAAAACCACAATGGTAAAAAGTGGATTATTAGGCTGCTTGGGAAAATAAACTGAAAATGAATATTGTTTACAGTAGATCTGAAAGCTAGGGAAAGTTGAAGTGTTATAGTTTAGATCAAAGTTACATAGGAACAAACGAAGACATTCTGTCACATTCTTGGGAGGTATCTCGTTGTATAAAATACCTTTTACAAATAAACATAAGTATATTGTTAAGTTTGGAGAGTAAGAATACAGGTTTTGTGCTCCTGCTTTGTTTCTTCCTTGTGGGTAATTGTCCCAAAGTCTAAGTTTTAGCAAGCACCCCTGCCACGTCCCACCATCTGCACCTTGTTAGATAACAGAGGCTAGTCCTGGACATAAAATATTATGTTAACTCTCTGAACGTAAGTCATACAGAGGTCAGTTTCCAGAGATCTACCAAGATGTTAGCAAATGGAAGTGAGAACAAAATAAGCAAACATGTTTAAGAAGGTAATTTTCTCACGTTATGAAGAATGTAGGAGTCTAACTTTAAAAAAAAAAAAGTCAATTTATCACATAGTGTCTGAAAGTGTAAAAGCCAGAGAAGCAGTGTTCACATTATTGTTGTATTTTTAAAAATATATTTTAAAGGTAGTCTTAAAATGTTTCATGTACGTCAAACAGTAATTATCTACCCTACCACAAGTGAATTCCATTTTTGTTTCAAAATATGTTGCAATTCTTGCTTTCTCCTCCTAGATTAAAACCAACATCCTACTCAGTAATTCTCCAAGGTCAGGGGTTATGAGCATTCCTGAGTGCTCCTTGAGATGATATTGACCACATGCCAGAAAGGGGGGAGGAGACCAAGACAAGGGCCATAAAGTGCGGGTTTCAGGAATCTTTTGTTAAAACAAACCTAAGAAAATAAATGTCAGAAATGCCATGTGGAGTAGGCTTTTCCTCATCATTTTGGTAATCAATATACAGCTTAGAGACTAGAGATTTATTATACCAGCTGCTTTGTTTTTTTAACTGATGTCAAGCAGTGATGACAAACCTGGGGGATATTCTGAATGACTGGAGCAGGGAGGTAATACCAGCCTATCTTTCCAACATCCTGTCCAGCCAGAAGATCCCAGGTACTTTTCAGACAACACCACCACTGCTGTAGACCACCAGATACAAAAAGTCAGCTCTTCAGTGTGGCCAGACATTTTAACCTTCCCAGCAGAAGGGCACTCACTCACCTGCTGCGTGTCTGGGACCCTGGCTGGGAAGCAGAGAGGGGAGACTGAGCCCGAGGGGCTGCCTGGGGCGCAGAGGGGGCCCTCACAGAGGGGGCCGCAGGAGGTGCTTTGCTGGAGGAAGGAGTGCACATGTAGGCTCGGTTTGAAGTGGACACGGGGCGACTGAAATCTTGACTAGAGGATAGAGATGAAGAGGAGGCAGACTGATTCAGCCACAAGTGATGCCTCCACGAACTCGTTCTTGAAGAATCAAGGTTGTCCAAAGACTCCCCTCTGTGATAGAGATACACATACAAACATAAATGGTAGTGCAGCTGGAGCTATATTTTGATTTTTTAAAAACGAAAAATCATTATCTTAGCATTTTTAAAATTTCCTAGCACGAATACGCTTACACGATCACCCTGAACAATATTCTTCACATAGTTAAAATGCTTGAGCAGCAAATTATCCTTCCTTTACATGGTGTTCTAGTCTCATGGGAAAAAAGCAGGTGGGGTGAAAGAGAGGTGGCACTCAACCACTACAGAATAAATGCAAAACATCCTTTACCGCAGCCTTATCAGAGTGAACCGTATCAAAATCCGCCGTACAGCAACGGGCCTCAGATACCAGGTTTGTTTTTGTTTTCTCCAAGGGATACCAGATCAAAAAAAATAACAATCCACTCTGACTGGATAGCATCATCCAGGTACAAGGTGTTGGCCCAATAGCTAAGCACTCTCCTGACTGATAACTTGTCTGTTTCCTAAGTGACAAATTAAACATTCATACATTCCTCAAAGCAAGAAAAACTCCAGACCTTCTGACACATTTCTACGGTAAAAAACAAAACAAAACAAAAAAGGTATACCCCTTAGCCATAACAATTAATTTTCACAATAAATTATCACGCTGAAATTCTTAAGCACATCTGTCAATGACAGGGCGCACTACTGATTTCCATTGCTGGTATACCAACCAAGAAATAAGCAGCTGAGATATTTATAGGTCACATTCACATTCTTTACCTGCAAGAAAACCCATTTAATCCCAGCTGTAACATGGCTAATTCCTTCTATGTGTGCTGCTATGCAGTTTATCTTACAGCATTTCACAGACTCAATTTGTTTCTGTGCTCTGTAATACAAGCTGAAGTTTAGAATAACCAAACAAAAATATTTGATGAGAGACAAAGTTAATTTTTAACGCGATTCCTACCTCCGCATGCTATTGCTGTACAGACTGACGGGCTCCTTATGTATACTGGAACTGCGCTGCCTAATCCAGCTGCTATCTGTGTGCAGAGATGTTTTCTTTCTCATTTCCTGAAGGATTTGCTGTCTCTCCAGCTCTGCTGCAGACAGGTTGTGCTCCTTCTGAGACTTCTTCTGTGAGTCACTAGTGTTCCAGGACCTCTCTGAACACTTGCTCTGGGTACCTGTTTGGACAACACGCACAAACCTCAGCTAGACACCGTAGAGGCACAAAAGCAGTTATCACATGTTCAGTGTTCTGGCTGTAATGCCAGAAGCAGTTGTTCATCACCACTTTCATAAGTTCCTCCAGTTCCTTTTTCACAGCCAGGTGACCAGTATCAAACTTTGCAATGCATAATTATTATCAATTATTATTTTTTTTTTATATTCATCTTTCCATGAATGCGGCCTTTTAAATGATGTTTAACCTAAATACAAGTAAGTATTTTCCTTCACTTCCCAGGTGTATACATGTATACATTTGTGTGTACATAAACACAAATATACATGTATTTTCAGAAGGGCCACAATTTGGACTTTTCCTCCAACACAAACTGAATCATGTACAGAATATACAGTTAAACAGTGGGATATCTTCTTTCTCTTTAGGAGTGTACATATCTTTTTTTCTGTAAATCGTCCCTGTTTTCAAGAATTCTTTACTTATTCAAGGCACTAAAAACATCGCTTTATCTTGCTTTATATAAGCATATATGTGTGTATTTGGGGGCAGAAGGAGAAGGAAATCTTACAAAAAGTTTCTCTATTATTTCGTTGTTAACTAGTCAGTTGAAATGAGATTTATGGTAGAGATGGCCTTTGAAATTTTGGAAGGGGAAACAAACAAGCCATCTTTCTCCAGTACGTGCTGGCATGTTAGAAGGCATTTCTAGGTTATTTCCTAGATCCAGTCATGATTCTTCACAGCAAGACTAATTAAGAAAATTACTCAGCAACAAGTCATTTGATTGAAAAATTCAGTCCCTTTAAATACTGCTCTGACTACAGATTTGCTTTTGGTTTTATTTCATTATAAAACACTGCAGAAGTTTACTTGCTCGTTAGGTTCAATGACCAAGCTTTGACATGTGAAAGCAATGCTGTCAATGTGCAATACATCCTCTAATACACCATTTGCTTCTCTATGGTTACTTGCACTATGTTTTAGACACAGGAATAGCTCTTGGGCATCTTCTACTGTAATGTATTTATAAATCTGTTTGGTTTGTTTGCTTTATTGTGTTTTTAGAGGAATGTGTGTAATGTAATTGAAGGACAACTCAAGAAAGGCAGCAAGGAACTGGAGTCCAGGAAAGTAGGCACTGTGACAGGATCAAAAGCTGACTTCCATCTATGTTACTCTTACGCTAACAGAAGTTAAGAGCAGCAAACAGTTGTATTAAAAATACATTAGCATCTTGGTCTGTGCAGCTGTTATTGCCAGAGTCAACGTATCAAGAGCACATACATCTGCAATGATATACCTACATGACTAGTTTAATCTCATATAAGTATCAGTCATCTAAACTTTAGGCATCTAAGATCTGTTTGTAATCACTGCCACAGTCTTCGAGAGAGCAGTTTGTCCTAGGCTTATGTGTTGACTGTATGAATTTCCTCTTGCTGTTGAAACTTCATTAAATTGTGGCATGGTATGAATTTGAATTACAATGCAACTATCAAAAAGCACTTTGGTAATTAATTTTCTTAGCATGACTATGTCCAGTAAATACTTCTTTTCAAAAAAGCTACATTTTAAAAATAATGGAAATTAAACAGTACTTACCATTTCTGATTGTGTTGAATTCATTCAGTTCTGAAGTCGACTTGGACTTATTCCTAAGGATAAACAAAACAGTAATTTCTCTACCTTAACTATAAGACTTCATCAAAGACAAAGATCTTATCATTGTAGACCACAGATACATAGTCCCTTTTTTCACTATCCCTCTCATCAACAACTTATGGTGTACTTAAAACAGAAGGCAAAAATTTCGAAAGATCAACAGGATATTAAGGGGAATAAAGACAACAATATATATATGTCAATAGGTAATCACTGATTATAAGTTAGAATTGTGTACTGAAACTTCCCAGTGCTTCAAGTATAAGGGACCGACCATTGTATTTACTTCAACAAAAGCACGTAAAAATCAAAGTCCTTCCCTGTGGAAGCTTTGTGAAGGTTACAGTTAGACAGTAAAGGAAGTGGTAACTTTCAAGGCAGGTTCATAAATGATTTAGTTTCATGAAAATTGAAACTGTACTTCAGCACTGTTACTAAACTGTAAGCAAAACATTTCCTCAAACACTGCATGCAGATTTTTCTTGGGAAATTTATTATTCACTAATTATACCAAGCATATAATTTTTAATGAGTTTTAGCCACAAAAAGTCATTCAATATACAGGAAGATAAATAGCAAAAAGCTGATTTTTTGAGAGTACAGAGCAGGAGCTCCAGCAACACCTCCGTGCTGTCTCAAGTAATACAGTCAGTTTCTTTGTTTCAAATACCTCAGAAAGGAACAGAAATCCTTTGCTGTGTCACAATTCAAAGCTGCTACATTAATGTGTTTAGATGTATAAGTACTGGCTGCCTAATAGCGTTCTGAGGGAGTCTTGTGCTTTGCCTATAGAAAAATGATGCATAAACTGCATCACATTTCTTGCTTTTCAACGTTCTGATCATTTGTCCTGTGCTGCAGACCTATTTTATTATCTCTTTGAGAAGATGTAACAGTTTCACACTTGCTTGTAGTAAATTGGAGGAGCTCCAAAGAGCAGGTCAGCCTTGCCCTGGATGCTTTCAGCACCTGAGCGTCCTCCTAACACATATATTCAAGATTTAACTATTCTGTGCAGGCAACTTCTCAAAATGAGATTTAGATCTGCCATTAGTAACAAATCCATCAGCTGTATTCTGTAAATTCTAGGGTTCCTCTTAATATATATTACAAAAAAAAAAAGGTATGCTTACTCTAATTATAAGAATTGATTATATATGCAGAAGCAGTATCTTTCAGAACTACTGTGGGATGCCATCTAAGACAAAGGCTTGATATAAACATTCTGGATTTAGGTAACTTCAGCATTTTTTAACTATAGCCCAGTTACTAAAAGGCAGAAGAAAAAGTTGTCTATTCAAAGAGCCCAGATGTGCAGTGGCTACTATATTCTATTGAAACAAAATCTCAACAACAGCAGCAACAAAACGAACATCAATAAAACCCCCAAATAAACCACGAAGAAAACCAAAAATAGTCAAGGTGTTAACATGGTATTAAGTTAACAGGTGGCACATCTACTATCTTCCTGATAAACACTCTGCTGCTGCCTCTCATTTCCCTCCCTGTTTACTCTCTCTCTCACGTTGCACAATCCTGACTGGGAAGACTGCACCTTAGTTTGTATAGCACATTATGACACAACCACAATATTATCTGATTTTTTTTTCCAGCCAGATAAGTCTCATACCACCCACATATTTACTTCCTTACAGTTCTGCTTCTCCCATTAAAATCCTACTGACTGACGAACTGTTGTTTACAGCACAGCGTATAAGTTGCCAACAGTTTGGCTGCTTGTTTTCTCAGTATGAAAATATGCCATAAAAACTGCAAAACACAGCAGCAATACAAAGTATACACTCTGCTGCCATGGCTAAAGTTTAATGGAAGTTTCAAAGCTTTCTGACACAAGAACAGCAAAATTACAGGCTATGCTGAGATTATCATGCATACCTGTCAGCAAAAGACTGGCCAGGTTGTTCCTCAGTGGTTTTAGAAACTTCGTAACGCTCATAATGTCTATTAAAAAAACCCAAAGAGATAGATTATGTTCATAAACAGAAAAAAAGACAGACATTAATATTTCTCGCTAAAAATATTTGAGCCAGATCATTAAGAAAAGAAAAAGGAAAATACTAGTTACAAGTTCTAAGGAAGCTTAATTTTATCACTCAAACACAACTAACAAAAGATCGCAGGAAAACAAAGGTTGTCAAAAAACCTGCCTGAAATTACATTTTGTAAGTGATAAGGAATCTGAACGTGAACATGCCAAAATGGTTAATACTTATTCCTGAAGATGTTTCTACCTACCTATGGATTCAATTTCTTATTACCTGTCAATAAGAGGATGACCAGCTCGATCCTCTATTGTTTTAGATACTTCATAGCGCTCATAATACCTAGAAGCATAAAAGTAAAACATGCATTAAACAACAAAACAAACAAACAAACCAACAACATTTTTTAGAAATTGAGCAAACAGTAAGCATACATAGAGAAAACTGAGGAAGTTCAGATGCATTAGAAACATGAAAATACATGAGAAAAACTCCACAAACACTTGTTAAGATCCTGCAAAAATTACAAGTGTTGGTATATGACTGATTATCTCACTCACTTCAAAGTGAGGAGGTAAGCTTGGTGCCACCACAGTTATACGTATACTCCGGAAAATTGTACAGGTGCAGATTGCAACCCATGGGGAAACACTCACTAACTTCCACAAAGCTCTTCCAGCTGCCTGTCCCCAACCCCAGCACTCTTTGCAGGAAGTATCATGCCTTCACAGATGTTTATGTAACATTTCAGATTGCAAGTCCTATCTTTGGATATCATAGTAAAGCAAACATTTAAGATCAGATATTTTAAATCTCATTTTCACTGAACTTGCTCCTTGACTATTAAACAAAGCTATCCATGTTTAGCAAAACACATCCTTTGGAAACAACCTCAGAAGCAATGAAATCCCCTGGGACTAAAGCATATATCAAAGATTTAGATATGCAGATACTACAGCTGCTTCATAAGTTACTGCACGAAGTCCTATAATCTTGCAATTGGGACAAGCTAAAATTGCAGATACCTGCTCAGCTGCCAGGAAGAACCTGTTTAGCCATTGTAACAACTGTGCCTCTGCTTCCCTCAGCAGGGATCTCAAGCAGAAGTCATTTACAGTGAGCTAAAGTAACCAGGTCTCACAATCTCCTTGGTAAATATATGCAATTTCATAATCATATTTTCTTCTCCTAAGACTCAACTTGATACCATGCATTATCTTCTGTCATCTCTTATTACTTGCATAAGAACAGGGGAAAATCCTCAAGAGAAATAGCAAAGCTAGTCATACACAAGACAGCAAGCTAAATGCACAAAAATAAGGGGAAGTTCCTGTTTTAATCTGTTCCAGAGAGATTAACCTCCCATGATGCCTGTAATAGTAGTCTGAAAACTTCTGGGCAAGAACATGAACTTACAAACTAACAGTTGGAGATTTTTTTTGTTCTTGTTTTGGTGGGGTTTTTTTTGGAGGTTTTTGTTTGTTGGTTGGTTTGTTTTGTGCTTTTTTGTGTGTGGTTTGGGTTTTTTTAATTTGCTTTGAGTTGTTTTTTGGTGTGTGTTTTTTTTTTAAACCAAGCTGCTGAAAAAGGTGAAAGACATTTCCACACTCTAGAATAAATATATCCATAGTGGGTATTTATTTCCAATAGGCTATGGTATTGGAGCCAGTATCTGTTCACTCATACACCATGATATCCCTCATTGACAAATCAACCTAATAATGCAATTAAACTTTATTGCTGCCCTGTCGAACTAAATCGAGGGGAGTCTGGAAAATCAATCATGTATTTGTTGGAAAAGAGTAAGCTTGGCTTTTCTTCTGGAAGTCCTATATGTTGAGCCATGGGTGCTCAGTTTACAGGCTTATGCAGGGTTCTTGCAAAACCTTCCCACTAAGTGCTTCAGGTCATCTTTGATTTGGGTGTAATTACTGTGTAGACACTTTCTATTTAAAAAATGAACTGAAGTGGGTTAATAGAGCACTTGAATTACAGAGAAAGACTTTGTCCCATGCCTGGTTCTTCCTCCTTTAGAAAGAAAGGTTACCCTGTGGTATCTCACACTGACTTATTACAGTATGAATCTCAAGTGAATACTCTTAGATATTCAGGACACACACACTCCCATTAGAAATGTATTTGATTTTTTAATGCAGAAGGGAGAGTACATCCCATCACAAGTGCATACCTTTGGTACTGAGGCATTTCCACTGACGCCTCCCTCTGCCTTTCAGCTTGCCGCCTCTGCTCCTCCAGCTCCGCCTGCCGCCTCTGCTCTTCCACCTCCGCCTGCCGCCTCTGCTCCTCAGCATGTTGCTGTTCCCTCTCTTTACGTTGTCTCTCAAGTTCCAGCTCTTGGAGTTCCCTCTCTCGCTCAAAACGCAGGGCTGCTTCTTCCTGGAGCCTCTGCTCCTCCTGGAGCCTCCTTTCTTCTTCCTCACGCAGCAAGTGCGCCGTCAGCTCGCTTCCTCCATCTCCTTCTGGCTCCTCGGTATTTGCTCCAGGGCTTGCTCCCCAGCTAGACACAGATGGAGCCCGTGGAGGGACAGATGCTGTGTTTAAGGTTAGAACAGTCTGCTCCTGCAGCAAAGAAAGAAATAAAAAACCCCTTGTTTTTAGGGAAGGGGGCTGTTTTTTAAACAGGTTGCTAACTTAGAAAAGCTCTATATATTTTCTGAGGGAAGGCTGTGTAAAAAGCATTCCAAACACTTTTGATGCAAGACCCAGGGCGTACATTGGTTTCATGTTTTGAGTGCCTGCTCAAAACACATTCTCCTAATGCAAGAGTTTCATTCCACACAGCAGCCTTAACAAGCGCCATGGGCAATATAGCCACAACTATGTGAAACATTCTGCTTCCTAAAGTATCACTCACATTTCAAGCCATTCCATCCCCACTTAAACATCCGTGGAAAACAAACTCTTCCATGATACCCAGCATTTCTCCCTACTGTTTTGTCTTAGAAACCAGAGACCTGCCTAAGAGTATATACACAAAGACATACACTGCAAGTATTTATCAGACCAACGAATTTCCCATGAATCCTCACATGGAGGAAATCCTCACCCTCCTCTGTTCCCCTACCATTTGAAAGTCAAGCCTCAGACCTATCACTCTGACTTAACTTTCAAACACGAGAAAAGGTCTTCCAGTGGTCAAAAGACAGTTTAGTTGCAGACAAGAAATACTGTTTATGGGTACATCCAAACCTCAAATGATGGAAAAAAAAGTATGAAATGGTTTACACTCTCGTACAGAAAAGTCCTCTAACAGCTCAAAGAGCTTTCTTATTCAAGTCCTAAGCCTTAAATTACAGTCTACTTATTTGCGACTGTATAAAGACAACTGATTTAGCTAAGATGCCTGAAGCAGCACTCATGTAGCAATAAAGAAGAGGTATCTCAGACACCTCCCACACTCAGGAAAAAAACCTGTTTAGCTTCCCATAAACAACAGCCAGAGAAGTCAGCATCTACAGACACTACATACGTTCAGTGTTTTGAAGCACATGACAGCAAATCTGAAGATTTGATATGTAAATTTATCAGGGATAGGATGAACTGGTTGCCAGTAACAAGCCAGGCACTTGCGAACATGCCTCGTGATGAAGTATGAAAGCAGAATTCCAACACGTTAGCATCAGGAGGCAAACATACAGCAGAAGTGATCATTTCATTCTGGTCACAACAATTACCACATGCTGTAACTTTTTGCCAACATATTTCTGGTGTTAGTCACCTATCCAATCTATAAGGACAAAAAGTCAAATTCAACAGGTCTCAAAACATCCCATTTACTCTTTCCTTCCTATTTTTGCAGCCTCTTCCTACCAAGTAATAGAAAAAAAATAATTTTCCCAAGTGAGAAGATAAATGACACAGCAAAATAAATAATTTGTCTGTTTGCATGCATCTACTATATGTGGAAAAAAGCTATCATGAAATTAAACAGTCAAAGGCAAAGCCATACTCATAGCCTACCTCATCAAAATACTTGGAGCTTTCTTTTTCTGCTTCTTGTTTTGCTCGTAGCCATTCTTCCCTCAGTTTCTCTTGTTCTCGTTTGTATTTCTCCTGTTAGATTAGATCAAAGTTAAACACACAAGAAACATGGTGGGTTTTTTTACTTGCATTAAAATGTACTACTGGTATTGTGTGTTTTTTAACAGACTAGTATGGTAAAAACATGCTTGAGTTCCACTAGGACATTAGGTCTGCCATGAGTCAATGAAATACTGTCTCAAATACAATCCTAAGGAATTCTGCAATTGATTACAGAGAATCCAGGCTTATGACACACTAAGTCTCCTAACAACTGACCTCACATCTGTTACATTCCTTATCTTACTGTTTAGTGACCATTTGAACAAAAATCAGCTAAGATATTTCTTGAAAGATGAAATGATTATATTTAACTTGGAATTGGGCACATTATATGGTAAATATAAAGTGATTACTAAGTGAAATATGAGGCAGTAATTTAGTTTGAGCAAGAACTCTTGGTCTTTTGGAATGTTATTTAAACAAAAACCGATTTCTGGACCTTCAAATTTATCCTGTGGCTGGATTTGGTATAAAACCAATGTAATATCTTAAAGCATTACTCAAAGTACACAATAAATGTTTTGGTGGTTTTGTCAGTCATCACTTACATCTTGGGAAAAGGAAAACATTTAATGATGTCAAAAATATTCCTTCTAAGACGTTGGAAATAAAGAAAGACTTTGCTTCCTTTCTCTGTCATTGGAAACTCATTACAAGGAATATGGAGAAAGAGAAAAAAACATTGTTACTCTATGTAGATTTACTACATCAGGAATAAAAAAGGAGAAGCAAAGAAAAGAAAAGCGATGGCAGAGGACTGGGACTGCTCTCAAAAGGCAAGTCAAGGTTTACATTCTTGAAAGTCACCTCTTCAGGCATGAAATGGAGCACTCAAACCATAACAGATCACAAATATGTTTAGGAAGGCACAGCTCTTGCCTTGCAGAGTTTGTAAGTTTAAAGGAATGACAAAGAGATAAAATGTCTAATAAAACAACAGAGTTGCTATGCTGGACTTAGACATCACAGCTGAATGCACCAAACGTCTCAAAAGGACTTGTGCAGAGTAAATGACATTCACTGACGTCTCTCCCAGCTGATAGACTTTAGACAATGACCTTTAATATGCAGACATGTGTCTTGGTGAATGTAGCTGAATGGGCTTATGCTTCATTGAGCTGAGGTCTTTGCAGAGATGTGTGCTTGGTTTTTTGTGCTATCCTAAGATGACAAATGTCACCCCTTCCCTCTGCAGCACTTCCCTTCATCTCCAGCAACTGGTTAAGGTGGTTTTGCGTTAGTAGGATCAGCTTTCCTAACTCGCAGATGTTTTGGGAACTGGGCTGATTCCAAATGCTTAGCTGATTGCTAAATGACATGATGCAAGGAGGCATCTAACCACGGCATTGGCTGCCTTCTCTTCATCTCTGAATATAAGGCAGTATTGCTAATTGAAGTTAAAACTCATTCTAGTGACAGTTTTCTTAAAGGGAAAAAAATAAAACTCATGCGAAAGTGAAGACTACTGCCCCTTAAATCCTTGCTTATCCTTTAAATTCTGTTGCTAGTAGGCGCATACTAGCCTTGTGATGACTGAGCACTTCTGGCTGTAGTGAATACTCAGTCTGGGTTTGATTTCGTGAAGCTCATTAATGGATGGTCCTCTTCTGAATAATTGCGTGTGTGTGTAACTCTGCTCCCCAGCAAATCACAGAATCATAGAATGGAAGGGACCTTAAAGATCACCCACTTCCAATCCCCTTGCCATGGCAGGGACACCTCCCACTAGACCAGGTTGCTGGAGACCCTATCTAGTCTGGATTTGAACACATCCAGCGACGGAGCATCCACAACTTCCCTGGGCAACCCGTTCCAGTGTATCCGGAAGTCCTCTTAGGCCATGAGTAAGAAGAGTTACAGCAGTCACGTGCTATTTTTCTTTCCCAACAGCTTCTGCACCCACAGGATTGCCACCCTATGATTATGAAGATTAATTATACCTGCAATAAACGTTCCTGCTCCTTTTGCCATTTTTCCTGTCGTTTTCGTTCTTCCTCTTGATCCCAAACCCGACGACTAGGAGCACTAATGGATGGGACTGGGAGCTAATACAGCACAGAAATGAAATAATATTGTGATTTTCCACGTAATGTAGAGTTTAAAAACTTTAAGTCAGAAATAAAAGTCTTTACAAACACTACAGCTTTCTAGTGACAAGGATCTAAAATAGCATTTTCTTCAAGGGACAGAAAACAATCATTCCATTACACATTAGAAAAATCTTGGTCAGTACTCTCCGATTTGATCACAATTTTAAAAGAGTATAAACAGCAATAGACAGCAGCGTGCTTCTTGAAAAGATGAGGATTATACAACTAATGAGTAGTCTGTAAATAGTACTTACATCAGGCATTGCAGGCTCTGGCCCTCCTGTGAGATTTGGAAGACAAAAAAAACCAGAAATCATTAGAACTGTACATACACACTACTGTAAGACTTGTGTAAATGTGGGAAGTCTGAGCTTCAGACTAACTTTTGCTTCCCTAGTAAGCCATGCTTGCATTTTACCCTACTGAACTGACTTGCCAGAATTCATTAGGTGCTTTTGACTAATGTGCATAATTGTTTAAAAGCTTTGCATGCTTGCAAGTGCCATCAGCAATTGCTTGAATTAGCACTACGTCTCTCACTGTGGCAATACAGAAGTTCTTTGCTATATCTCTCCTATTATTATTGTGAAATCCAACTATTTAGCATGATCGATACCTAGAACCCTGCTCCAGGGTAGAGCAGCTGCTCACCTACTGCCCTTGATGTGAATTAAGAGCAGTAGTCATCCACAGGCAACTTCTCCGCTACAAAATCATGTGTTTTCCCTTTACAACTGTCCTCTTCAGCTACTCCCAAAAGAACACTTGAATTTGGTGAGCTAAACGCACCACAACTCTCATGTATTTGAGGCTGTTGTGCTTGGTCTTAGCTTGTGCCAAGATGATAGAGACGCACGTGTTATGCTAATAAATTAAAAGTTTAGGAAATGCAAAGCACAAGTTTAAGTATAATCCTCTCTCAAGCATCACCTCTATTTTTTTTGTTGTTGCTAGTGTAGTTTATACCTAGCTGTCCAAATTTCAGTTAAAAAAATTGCAAAAAAGCCAGATGTCCTAACAGTTTTATGAAGTATGACCACATGAAGTGGAGAAAGAGTCAAACTTAAGATAACAAAGCCATTTAATGAGTCACAGACTAGCCTTCAACCCATCTATGCACAATTATGTCTTCATTATCAGACTGCAACAGCCACAGTAACCATAGGACAGACAACAGGACAGATTCCATCTCCTGCAACTGTGCCAGGAGATGCTAAAGGTAGGCACAGGCAGTGCCTATCTTTGCTCTCCTTTTCTTTCACCCTCGTAAGCTTATGCTGCCTGTAGAGATTTAGGAAGATCTTGTATCACTGTAATGCTAAATTATCAGAAGTTTAAAATGAGCAAAACTACGGAGCACACACTCAAGAAATAGGCCCTTCTCCTCCCTCTCAAGCACAAGCTAAATAAGTCAAATATTGCTATAAAATTTATTAAAATAAAACCCAAACTTCATAGACAGTCTTTAAAAAATAAAGAAAATGAAAACAAAGCAATAAAGCCAACAGCAAAATACCACCATATTGGAGATACAATACAGCAAAAGTATTTAAAAGCAAACAGAAACACAAACACAGATTTATGCTGTGGCACTTCACGTATCACTTCTGAAAAACGAAACAAAACAAACTCCCCCCCAAAAAACAACCAGAAGCCATCACCACTGAAAGCAAAGTCTGGTCCCACTAAAATCATGGGCAAAATTCACAGTGAACTTCCAGCGGGCCAGAATTTCACACTCTCATGCTACAGCAAAACAGCAAGGCATATATAGTCTGAAGATAGCATTAGACACACAACATTAGTGGAAGTAGGTGAGCTGTGACATGCAAAATGCCAAAAAAGCAACCTACAAAACCAAAATTGAGTGCCTCGGTTTTTAAAAGCTAGCATAGTCAATTCCAAATTTTTATTGGTCATCTTGGGATCTTGCAACATCACCACATAGCGGACAGCCAGCAGCTGCCTTTTTCCACCAATTCAGATGAAGTCACAGAGCTGTAACTCAAGATAAACTCAAATCCAGAGTCAAGTATTTTATCAACAGCTCTTTGAGATCTGCACTAAGCCTCTGCTGGAACGTTCAACATTATTCTTGTTTTGTAGGTAGGAGCAAACCTGAACAGAGAGTGCTATCCTTCTTACTACCCAGTGGAAAAAAAAAAAAAAAAAAAGAGGTATGAACAACATAGAAGAGATTTAAACAGGTATAGATATAAAAGAACACACAAAGACCCATTACCACAAAGGTAGACCCATGAATTGTAAGAATAACCTGATGACCCTGGGGAAAGAAGGGAAATTAATTATGTTGTTTCGCCATAACTGCTACAAACAATGCTGAAGAGGTATAGCACCCAGCACCAGACTTGTTAGGAAGAGTGTGCAGCAGGAACAATTTCATGGAAGTACATGAAATGTTAGCTTTTTGGTTTACCTTGTTCAAAAAATTGTGACCGCCTTTTTAAGTTTTTCAAAGAAATAGGTTCAGATGCTATTTGAAAAATACAAAGAATACAAACAAGTCAATGAGGTGCCGTATTTTTGTTGGGTTTTTTTCTAACGACTATCACCACTGGATAAGAAACTTCTATTAGGTCTCCAATCCACAGCAACTTCACTTCAGAAAAATAAAAAGCCCCTGAAACAAAGGAAATCTAATCTTTCATAATAGCAAACACAGTTTTTAGTAAGTTACATCATATACTGATTAGTATTTCATTTTATCACTAACAATGTCCAACTATGACAACAGTAAGAGTGTCAAACTTGGACACAGATTCTCCCTGTCTAATTTAAGCCTCCCTAACTGATATGTCAAATTGGATTGAGAAGTCTAATCACCATTTAGGGTCATCAGAAAGGCATCTCCAAAGGGCAACTGATCTCTTGGGGGAATTTTTTTTTGTAAAGTTCCATGCGTGTTCAAGATAAAATGAAATACAAAAGTTCCTATTTCAGGATTACTGTTCCATTAGGAAGTATACATACCTGATTTCTCTCACTGTCATCAAGTAAGGCTATAACTGTTCATAGCATCATAAGTAATTATTATTCATACCAGAATCCATCAGTATCGTTCTCCAGGTATAAAAGTAAAATAATAATACTAGAACAACCACTATCCACAAAACCTCTCAACTGAAATAGGGCAAAAAAATAATAATAATAGAGTACTCTTTACACTCCTCCTGGGCAGTGAAATAAATGAGTAGTCATACTGACTCAGTCTCCATACAATGCAGTAGCAATTACAATGCACTGTAATTCTCTTTTCCTTCTCTTTCACCCCTACCACACAGTGAACCACTAACTCGGAGACAAGTTTGCCACTGCTCTGTTGTCAGCTGCCCAGCACATTGTGGAAACAAACTACACCCAGTTTGGATGCAACTAGACCTCTGTGATACCTGTCTAGCTTTCAGTTCATTAAAGTTTTGCTTCACTCGCTGTATAAAAGCTTGCGATGATTACAGGTTTAGTGTCTGTGCTTGTTCCAAACCCACACAGTTAGTGGATGGAAAGCAACAGTAGTTTACCTCTTTGTTCGTTAGAGCCAAGATCTCCTTGCATTCCATTTATCAATTTTGTTTCTTTATCCTGGAAAGAAAACAACAAACAAAAATAAAAAATAGGGCTTAAGTTGATTAGATTTGTGAAAGTTTACCCAATCACATGTCTCTCCTGATGGGAATTGCATATCATAAAACACTTCAGAACACTTTCCACAGAAAGCCATAAAACTATCTAAAACTCCTTGAGTGTATTACATGATAAAAAGACTGCAGGCATTTGAGAGGATCAATAATCGGCTGTCAATTGGTGGTTGAAATAAAAATTAGTTAGCAAGCAAATTCCAGAAGCCAAGATCTATTTCTGTTCCTTGGCAGGAAGGGTCTTATTTGCAATTTGAAAGCAAGTATACGCTTGTTCTTTGGGGTCGCAATTTTCAATTATACTAATAATGAAGACAAAAGTCTCTTCTAAAGAATAATCATCCTATAGATCTGAGTTTTAAAATAGTCTCCAAATATTTTAATACTTATTACTTGGCAGCGTTGACTCATGATTGGACAGTAGCAAGTCTTTAAATCATCTTATTTCCCTTATTAAGTACATAGCTACATTGTTGTATTTGTAGTAAGTAGTAAGCTTTCCAATGTCTTTTCTCCATCCACCCCCTATCAAGGCAATACATTTTTATTTTCTGTCTCCCTCAAAATCCCACAACCCTTCAAAAACATACTCACAGAACTCTGAAGAGTGCTGGAGGAATATCTTTTTGTTGATATGGTGGAAACATTTGAATCGTGTTCTCCAGAAGTTGCATCAATCCATTTATTTTCAGACGTACCTATAATGTTGGTAGCCATACTGGTGAGATTGAGGATTTTATGCCTTACATGTGGCAGGGAAGGCTGGTCTTTGCCCCAGTCTTTTTGGTATGTGGAAGATCAAGAAATTAACGTAGACAGTAATGTCAAAGAACAGAACAAGAGTTAATGAAAACACATTAAAATAATAGAAAAAAAAAAGCACATAACAGGAGGAGACAAATCAGGTGGAATTTGTGAAGACAGGAAAAAGGGCTTTCCGAGCAGACCGCCTTCCCCAAAAATGCAAGGGTTAGTTGTAAGCCAGGTAAAAGTTTACCAGATGTTTTACTAACACAGACTACAGCAGCTCAACATTACAGAGCAATTAGTATTCATTGGAAACTATTTCATTAGCATTAGTAAGGATGAAGAAAATTCTTCCAGCTTTACCCATACACAAGGTACGGTTTGACTCAAAACACTATCCACAGAAACATTATTTTCATGTCCATGCTCCTCAGAAAACACAGAGGGCAAAAAAAAAAGGTAGTCTAAACTAAACTAGTAAAACTGTCGAAGACAAATCATAACCTTCGCTTAGACTCCATCATTTCTCTCACCAACTCTCTAAAATTTATTCAGTGAGTTCTTCTTCCCTAATTTCACTCTTAATTTGTGCTAGGCCCTGTATAAGTTTCCTGCCTCTTCTCGATTCCACTATTTTTTCCCCAACTTGCTGGCAATTTATGCTTTCATTGGGAAGCAAGGTAGAACATTTTGTCTTTATAATATGAAAGAAGTCATTGATCACACTTCCAAACCTGGAAAAAGTCTTTTGGGACTTCAAAAGGGTACCCTGACCAAACCCATGGCAAGTCTAAAGATGTTACAAGGCCTTCAGCCAGGATGGAAACCTTCACTAGCCAGAATGGGTAGCACCATTCTGGAGAGATTACATCATCACAATATTTGAGTCAGTGGTCAAAATCATAGCACAGAGGTGCTACATCACCCACAGGCTCATACCCCATGCAAAACACTCCCTGAAGAAAGGAACACAAGTTCCTCCTTCCCTGGCGAACAGAGGAGCTGTTGATTGAAAGAGAGAGGCTCTAAAAATTACTGTCCTCTACAGACAGTGCCTCTGTTTCTGTGTCATGGCAGGAAAGAAAAAGTTGTATTCCCTTGTGTTGCAGTTGCATACTTTTTTACCTGTGCATCCTTCTCAGAAACAGGCCAGAGCACAAGAGAGGTCAGTAGTTCAATGCTTTGTAAACTTGCTTGCCAAGACATTTCTAACGCACGGGTAGTTAAAAAGAAGCCAAGCTGTGTTAAAATGCAACAGACGTGCTAGCAAACTACTTTAGCTTAGATACAGATTACTACTGTAAGGTTAATAAGGACTCTCAGCTGTCAGGTACAGCAGAGACAAAGCTTATTTGCCTTACAGAGCGTACTGTATCTGCTCAACGAAACAACTCACCATTCTTTCCATATCGTCTGACATCCATGACCAGGTTTCCAGTTTCTAGTGCTCTGCTGATGGCTTCTTCCCACTGACTATAGTCCATATGTGAAACCTTTGTCCCGTTGATAGCAATGATCTCATCATCTACATGCAGCTGACAGAGTGCTGCAGGGCTACCTGCAGAAAATAAAAGAAAAAGAAAATCATGTCTCTATTCACAATTATTTTTTTAACGACAGTTGTGATTGAATGCATTCTTTTTTTCCCCCAGAGAAATGCTTACTGGTGGATATTCAGCAAGTGTGTGAAAAATCCACTGCACTGTGAATATAACCTCAGGAAACTCAATATCAAAGTAGTAGTTTGATTTGAGGTTTACAAAAGTGACTAAGGACCTCAGTCTTTTGGACCTGCAAGTGTTCACACACTGACTAGCCCATTTAATAAACAGCCTCTTGGGTTTACATCTACCTTCACTAACTCACCTTTATCATCTTGGGTGGGTGGGGAGGAAGGGAAGCACAACAGTTAGCTTAAATTCAGCTAATATTTGCATAATCCTCTTATTCACAAAAAAACATAAATATCAAAACCAACCAGCCTCCACTTTGTCAATTCCAGTAGAAGCTTGCTTTCTCATATTCTTATTCACATTTTGTGGGCTCTACTGACAAGAACACGCTGCTTTATTGCCTTGCTGAAATAGTTTGTTAGCTCTGAATTGACTGGTAATTGGACTCAAGGTATTGCTGAGTGCTATCCCATTAGATTTCTCTGGATTCTACTTAGTTTGATAATTAAGAGCAAATTTTATTGCAGCTTGGACTTCGAATTCTACTGATACTTTACAAGACAGGCTGCACTTAAACTCTTTTTCATCTACTACTAAATATTGGCATATGATATCACTAGCCTAAGGACAGAGAATGTATGGCACCAGTCAATAAATTTTTTTTTCTGCTTAATTCAGAAAGCGGATGAGCTTAGAATCTCAGACTTCCTGAAGTAAGATGGTATTAATTACATCTGAATTGTTCTTCCATAAACATTCTCTTAGCAGAATAGAAAATGGAAAAGCTAAGTGAAAGCATAAAGATTGCACAACAAAGGCTCACGTTAATAAAACAAACCTGAATTATACGATAAGAGTGTTTTCCAAAGCAGTGAAATCCACACATCTCATTTAAAATATAACAAGAACAACATAATCAGAAAAAAACATGGACAAGCATGACAGAAGAATTTAGATGCTGTATTATTCACCCTGACGTTCTTCTGACTTACTACTAAAATGCTGCTAGAAGCCTGGATCATCCACTAAGGATTCTTATAGCATTTAATATCCCTGGCACCTCAGGAAAATAAGAAACGCTATGTTTCCTAATAGTGCATCAACCGACCTGTCATAGTTCACAAAAAACAAAACAAAACAGAAAAACTCAACATTAACTACTATGTTGGAAAAGCACAGCTCTATATTGTTTTTTCTGCATTCTCCTTAAAGTATGGACTAAAAACTTCATAAGCAGCTATCAGTAAAATTTTCAAAGACACACCAATTACTTTTAACCAGTATTACAGAAGAAAATGTAGAGTTTTCACTTCAAGGGAGAAAACACAGGTAATAGACTGGAAAAAAGTTCATCTCCATGATCTTGTTAAAGAATTAACTGAAGGCACGTTACGGATACCACTGAAGATATTACCACAAAAATTATTATTTTCAATAACATCATATAACATTTTGAATTGTGTCTGATTGAAAAACTTGAGATCTACCATGTAAGTTTGACCACACGTAGACTGAACTTTATGCTCATGGTATAGGGAATGCTTTAAGCTCAAGCAGCGTCATGACAACTGGTCATTTCCCTGTTTTTTGTTGTGACAAGCCCAAGGAACAAAAAAAAGTGATGTTCACTTTACTCAGATTGTTTGACTAGGATCAGACCCCAGCTCAAAGGTAAGAACAGTCTGTATACCTCAGCTCTGTTAGGGTAAACACATGAGGGTAAAAGTGGGTTACCAATTCAGTTCTTAGGAAAGGAAGGGATTTAAGATTGTGTGGTTCCTCCTATCATGTCAACAGAAGAACATGTCCAGACCACACCCCAACCATGCAGATCAGAATGAATAGCAAGCAGTCTCTAGATTGCATGTGTAGACCTACCACAGCCAGGACAACTTACACCACGCAATTTTTTGCACCTACCTTTACCAGCTGTTCTTCCTCTACTGCCTCTATAGTCTGTGAACAGAAGGGCTTCTCAACAGTGCACACCAGAGCTCCTATACTGCTCTGATTCACCTCCAGAGCAGCTTACAGAGATTAGCTCTCAATTTAGGTGCCAAAAGTTGTGTGGTACCAGTTGTCTTTGTCTGTCCAGCTCCTCCAAGACTACAGAACTTACTGATCATTTCCTTACACCTCTGCAAAGGATTTATTTTACATTACATAAAACACGTATTTCTAGTTTTCATAAGTTTCCCGGAAGGTAGAAGATTTTTCTTTTTTACTACTCCACAGTGAAAATAAAACCAAGCAAATACTAATTTTCCATATGTAGTTATCTCTAATCTACCCCGACATGTTGTTATTACAACAGATAAATACTAGCTCAGTCACACACACAAAAAAAAACAGCCAACAAAAAAACCAAAACAACTTGAAGGAAGTGGGTCAAATTTACTTTTTCCTACATTCCTCCAAGTGTTTCACCACAGGCCTGTGCACTCCTACATCAACGTCACCTCATAAAAAAAAAAAAAAGAGAAGACTGCAAATAGGGTAGGTGAAAGGGAAAAGACTGAAACAATAAAGATTATATGACAGTGAGGAAGCTGGCAGAACAATATCTAGATTAATGACCTTGGGGCTTTCTGATGACCTGATTTTTAGTGTAAAGGTCAAAAATTCCAGTTGAAAACATGAGCACTATCTTCTTTTCTACGTAGTAAATGGGCCCCACCAAAACATGTATTACAAACTTAACTATTATTAAACTTTTTGGGAACACTTAGAAGTGAACTTTGCTTGCCAGGTTTTCCTTCACAACATTTTGAAGGAAAAGCATACGTAAAATTGAGTCATTTGTAACTTGTAAAAAGATAAATGCAAGTTATCAACTGAAGAAAATCATATAGCTAGTTAGTATGACAAGTGTGTCAAGACAACCAGAGGAAGTCTTCCTTGAAGCTATTTCTGTGCTCATCAAATGAAAGGTGACTGGGAACAGTTGGTATGGATTTGCCAAACTTAATCACATTTATCAACCTGGTTGTCTTCAGTAATTAAATTACTAGATCTGTGGATGAAGGGAAAGTGGAGGATATCATTCACCTTGCCTTTAATAAGGCCCTTGACATGATCTTCCACTATATTCTGGTATCAAAGTTGGGATGGTATTGTCTACAGGGGAAAGAGACCAGATGAGTGAAAAACAGGCTGGGCTGTCCAGCTTTATGGGTAGTAGCTAGTGCTTCATATTCAGCCTGTGGGCTGGTTACAAGTGGAGCTGCCCAGCGATGTATCATGTGGTCTGTCCTCTCTAAGATGCTCACCAATAACCACAACGAGGAGAAACACACCCTCATCACGTTTGCAAACCATGACAAAAGGGAGAGTGCGGCTGATACACCGGAGGGCAAGGCTGCCATTCAGAGCAGAAACCTGACATTCAACAAAAGTAAATGCAGAGTCCTGTTCCTGGGATAGACTAACTCCAGCGATGGTACAGCTTGGGGGCTGATGAGCTGGAGAACAGCGCTGAGAGGACCCTGCAGTGGTGGGGCTATACGAACACTAGTATGAGGAACAGATCGAGGAAGTGACTATCCCAGTCAGTCAGTACTTGTTATGCCGCACTGACAATACAGTGTCCAATTTTTGTGACCTGCTGTAAGAGACATACGAAGCAACTGAGGCAAGTTCAACAGGAGGCCACCAGGATGGTCAAGGCTGGAGCAATGGCCCTTTGAGGAGAGCCTGAGGGGTAATGGGCTTATCTGGCCTGGAAAAGAGAGGCTGCAGGGGAACATAACAGCAGTGCTTCTAGTGACTTCCCAGTAGGTCACTGAGAAAGAAAAGCCTACTCTTTATTGAAAATAATGTCAGGAGAACACAGTGCAGTGGTTTTAAACTGAAACAAAGGTCAGTCTGACTGGATATGCAGGGAAAATTTTCTCCAAAAGGATAATCATGCAGTGGCCACAGAGGCTGTGCTGATTCGATTCTTGGAGGGTCTCAAACTCTCCTGGGTAAGGCCCTGGGCAACCTGGTCTAAATTTAATCTTGACACTTTTTTGAACAAGAGTTTGCTGTAGGTGATCTTCCAAGGTGCCTTCCAACCTGAGTTATCCTAAGACTTACCTTTCGAAATACGTTCAGATGTGCTTAGCTGAAAGCACACCTTACTCTTTCAATAGGCTGTCCACCTCTTTCACCTTTTATTCCATTAAACTAGAGTTATTGAATAAGGATACAAGATCAGGCAGTTATTGAAAAAAACATGTTAAACACAAGCTATAAACAAGAATACCAAGATGCAGTCCATGATGCACTGAGTTTTTATACTTCGCGTCCCTTCCTTGCAAGAATGATAATAAAGTATAACCAAGGTAACAGCCACAAGGCCTTCACCTTCTCATTGTCTACAGAGTTGGGAATGCAGTCCACGTGGACCTTTGTGAATGACCAGGAGGAACATTCACTACCCTCAGGTTTCTCATTTACAGCTAGCAGCACAGAGACAGTCCTCTGACTCCAAGTAACAAAACTAAACCAGAAGTCTAGCAGCAGGGGAAGAAAATGCGAAGCAGTTCTTCATGTAAAGCAGATATTAACATTTACAATCTAATTATGAGAAGTATCCAACTACAGTGAAGTCTAAAAATTGAATTTTAGAAATTAAAAATAAAAAATAAAATCAAGGCTGCTCAGTAAGTGCTGTTACATGGTATTTTTTCCTCTCTGGAAAGCATAATGAAGGGCTAACTAAATAGAGAAGTTCCCGGTTATTTCTCATTTCTCAGGATGATCTTGTGTTAGTTGTAAGAAAGGAAACAATAGCCCAAGGAACAAGTATTACTGGCAATGGGAAAGATCACTGTTCAGAAAACAATCATTACATGTGATTTGCTTGGTTTTCTGTTGCATTTTGTTGAATTTTTTAATTAATAAGACTGAGTTTGTTCTATGCAGAAGACTACTAAAGCTCAGAAACACACTTTATGTATGTTTCATTTCAGGACAAAAATGCTTGTTTTCCTCAGCATTAACACATCTGGAAAAAAAAAAAGCACTAGAATCCAATTTAGAAGTCATAACTGCTTAAAAATGTTAACTGTCTCCAAAATACAACATGACTAAGAAAGATAAAACTGAAATAAAAATACTAACCCCTATGTTGCCTCTGCATATGCTTACAAACCATATGAAGTGAAATCTTTTAAACTTAGCTGAAAGGAACAGACTTTAATACCCAGATTGTATGTACCCCTTAGTACTGTTCTGTAAGGGGCTTGGTGAATGGAATAATCACAGTTATGCCTTTTCAGTGGTTACAGAAACGTCCTTGATTAGGAAAATGTGGTTTTGTTCTTTCCCAATTCAACCTGCTCCAAGAGATGACGATTCACAGAAATATAATAACAAACTAAGTATTATTTTTTCAATTCTCCACCTGATTTTTGTAAAATATTTGCCATTCTTAACAGCGAATGCCTTTACTTAGAAGCCTTGTTCATTTTTTAGTTTGCAAAAAGTCTGTGCAGTTAATACACATTTACCTTCTTCAACCGTCTGTACAAAGGTCCCTGAAGAACTCCAATTTGTTGTAAACCCAAAGCTGCGACTGTGGCCAGGTCTCTGGTTTAGACTGATTCTCATTTCACTGTACTGTTCCTGAAAAATAAAACATGACACTACAGTATCTGGTATCACAGGAATCTAAATGAAGGAAAGTTTATCCTCTAAATAAGTGAAGCTGCTCACAAAGTGCACTTTAATCATCTATTATTAGCATCACAGACAAAGGAAACAGTACTGAAGGCAGTTAAGTAACAAATTTGCTTTCTATTCAAATAGGTACGTTTTCAGTTTACATTTGTATTTTCTCTGCATATGTACTCAGCTGTGAATTTCTCTTTAAAATTCTCCTAACACAATGCTACAAAATGCAAGAAAACTGAGGAAACTGAAACCCTAAATGGATCTTCATAGTCTGGCAAATTTGTGGAACACACTGCTTCCTGAGCGTGCACCAAATAGACATATGAAAAAGTTATGTAACAGTAATTGACTGTATTTTTTTCCTTGCACATCCTACAGTAGGCATCATCAGTTTCCTTTAAGCTCAATGCTGCAAATAGATTTACCTGGGTTAAAATCATCCTTTAATTTTTTTGTGAAATACTACTAGCTTGCTATGGATCTTTTAACGAAGGTCTAATAATAAATCTTATCCCAGAATTAGCTAGAACCCAAATCTTCCATTCTACTGGACTTCTGAGATGCTTTCAAAGTCTAAAGAAAACTCAATATTACCAATTTAAACTACCACAGTACTTGATTGGGAAAACATTTTGGAACCCGTGCTTTCAATCCCACAATACATTATGAACATGTGTTGAATACATTAATATTTTAATGTGAACTCATTAAAAAACAATTAAAATACCCAAATGCATGGTATTCAGTTCATTATTATGCAACTGGCATTGTTATAAAAAGGAAAAAAAGTTTTAAACTTTTCATGTCAAATTCAATATATATTCCATCAATACATGCATAGAGGAGACCCTGCATGCTTACATATGCATTAAATGTACGCCTACATTGTAGTTGCCTAGTGAACCAGTCTTCCAGAAAGGTGGGATTCATTTTCCCTAATTTAAAGTATTTGGAAATCTAGGTATCTTTAGCTAATTCCCCAAAGCTCCTATGTTGGTAGGATGCAACAGGGAGCTGCAGGGAGCACTGCAGAAGCAGATGCAGTTAGTCAGAGTCTCCACGCAGGACACAGCCAGAGTAGGCTTCAGCAGTACCTGAACCCTGGGCACAGAAGACAACAACATTGCAAGGTAACACCCTGAGGTTTTGTCTCCTGGTACAGGAATATTCCCAACAAAACACTACCAGTAACAGCCCAGGGTAGAAAGTAAGTCTTATCTTCAAGATGCAGCTCCTAGCTTGGAAATTCTGCCATACAATCCCGAGCCCTTAGGTGACTGACAGGGCATAAAAAGTGAATTTACCAATAGACAGTTTTAGCACACTGGGGTAGAGTACATATAAAGGTTTTGAATTTGAGTGTGTTTCTGGAAACTATTGTTGCTGTTATTTTTATTTCCACCAACCCAGCTTTTCTTCAAACCTACCTCTTGTCAGAGGAGTAATGTATCCTTGTACGTTTGGACAGGTTGTCTCCAAAACACTTAGTACTCCACAAACCTGGTGTTATTGTCCTGATGACTAGTGAACTATATCAATCTCTCAACTCTGGCGATGATTCACAAACGTGCCAAATGGAACTTGCGTTCCTTAATAGTGCCTCAAACAAACTATAACAAGCATTTTTAAATTTTGTTTTTCATTTTTTTTTTATTTAAAAAATAACCCTTATTACTCATTTGCAGAAAGGACAATTTATAATCTTCTGACTAATAACAGAAAAAAAAAAATTAAAAATGGACCTAGTACATTTTGTTCTCATTTGGCTCACTTATAACTACTTTGTATCGCTTTATCTAATCTATGTTTTCACTCATTAGAACAGCAATTCTTCTAGTTGTTTTTGCTGGAAAAAAAAGATCATGATCTCTTTCCTTACTTAACAATCACAGTTTTGAAAAATTATGATAATATCATTGCAATGGTCAAGAGGCAATCAGGAGTATTAAACTGAAATGTGCTCCTTTTCCACAAATGATTAGGAAGAAGCATAGTTCAAAGTGAGTGACTTCATAAAAAAAGCTAGCGTGGGAAGTGATTTCATAAATCAGCATCCAAGGTCTTACGATTCTCACCCAAGCAAGTAGTACAATTAACTTTTACAGGAGCATTAGAAATGCAAAGAACTCATCTCTAATCTGTCAAGGAGTATGACCCACATCATTAGATATTAAAGAAAGGTATCAACAATTAAAGCTATTGCTGGGCATTTTTCACATGTGAAACATGAAGCAACTGGAGGAAACAGCACTTGAAGATACGTATTAGGAAAACAAACAACAAACCCACTGAATGATCCAACTCTTGGACAAGCACATATACAAAGAGATGGTGATTTGCTTTAAAATTTCATCAATGTGAGCATTAATTAGATTAATTCCAAGTAAATAAATATGTTAAAAAAGAAAAAGGAGGGACTCCAGTCACAACAGATGGAAAAAAGGATAGCATGATACTAATGTTTAAGGCCAGCCTTTGAAAAGCCGATCTTTATTTTCCACCACTAGTCTAAAAGTGCAAATGAATGCTACAGCAGCTCAGATCATTCCCCTAACTGACATACCTGACTGAGTGCACGATGTGCTGAGATGGAGAATAAGAAAAACTTTTCATGCATCAAACAATATTTAGAATAACTTTTTTGAACTAGAATGAGAAATAAAATTAAGCACAAGAATATAACGGGAAAGGAAAAAAATATAGCAAAAGAACCAATTATTTTCTTTCCAAATATTCTCTTTCCCCTGAATTAAATCAAAGGAAATCATAGGAGAACAACCTGGAGAGCTGCCACGAAAAAATACTTGTATTACATGTAATTTTATTTATTTATTTTACCCTGCTGTAGCATTCAGATACACGAAGTAATCACGTTATTTCCACACTTACCAGGGATTTTGAATCCTCAGGTTCTGGCAGACTCACATTTTCTGCAGAAGATGCAAGTGAAAGAGAATCAGGAGGAGAGCAATACTCTGGTTTAAGAATACTGCTTCCAGCATCTTGGTCTTGCGATTTTACAGGTAATGCCAAACTAGGAGGAGGTGTTGACTGAATACCTTCTTTTTCCTCCTCTTCCTCACCTCTGCTTCTGAATGCACTACTGGACAGGGGGTGTGCAGAGTCTGGTTGTGAAAATGAACTGCTAGTGAACAAAGTTTGAGTTCTTTTAGCTTTTTCTACTTCTCCGTTGTATTTCTGAGTATCATCCATCTAGGAAAAAAAAGGATAGTTTGGTAAATATGTGCTTTAAAAAAACCCATGAAAAACCCCCCTCGAAACCCTTAATCTTTCAGCAATCTAAATATTTAATAAAAACCTCTCCCCTATTTATTCAAATTCTCATTATTGTACCCACTACTAAATTATCCACTTTAAAGAGCAATGTATTTTTCTCTTGAAGTGCCTGCAGACTAAATAGTCCAGCTTTTTTTAAGATAAACTTGTCAGAATTATCATCTTAGAATGAAGGCAGGTTTTTCAATAATGAACACCAAGGAGACTTACTACAAGTAATAAGATTATTCTACCCCATATATTTATCACCCTTATTTGCAGGGGTGCTCTTAGGTACAGAAACAAAAGCAAATATCTAATGCCACGACAGAATTGACTGCTCTATTAACACAGCCTTCATTAAACAGCAGACGATTTAAAAAAAACCAAAACAACACAACAGATGTTAATAGTCTGCAGTTCCCCCAGCTATCTAAGACCCCAACATTCACAAACTTAAGGAATGAGGTAGAATTTTACCGTGAACGACCGTGGAAGTGACGAGATTCCTCTTGAGTGGACACCGAAAGGTCTTGGTGTAACCACAGATGTTAACCTGGAGGTGTCGGTTTTCTGGTAACTTCTCGGGAGAGAAGCTGAAACCTGAGCTGACCCAGTTTGAGCATTCACTGAGTATTGAGTAGACAAAAGAGCCGAGCTCTGCTCCTCTGCTAGGCTCTTTGGCGGTGCGGGAGCTTCACGAGCAGTCGAGCTCTGTGGCAGGTTCTCCTTGCTCGGTTGTGTGGCGTACGTGCTTTTGCTGTCCTTCGTGCTGTAGAAGGTATCTTCTTCCAAAAGGTAATCTTTGGCCGCTGACTGTGTAGAAGGTGCTTTTTCTTCACTGAATACCTCGTCAGTCAGTGAATACGTCCATCTGCGTTCGTGTTTTCGCGGCCCGTAGGAGTCTTGATCTCTCTCCTCCCTATGGGGACAGAGTGTGTTAAAATACCAAAGTAACCTGGCAAACAGGAGGGTCCTAAGTCTTTCAACTACTGACTGTTCATGGCAGAGGAGAAACTGAGCAGCACATCTCCAGTTAAGTGAAAATAGATGGCACCATTCAAAAATACTAGTATTTTAATAGATATTAAAAACTACCTTCTCCCCTGTCCTCCCCATTTCAACACTCCCATAACACTCAGGCATACTACTGTCACATTATCAGGTTTCCACCATGACAGAAATCTCTTCACTGAGAAAATGATACAGATACTCAAGTTACATATCCCCAGAAATTCAAAATTCATCAAGTAAAAAATGGGAAGAAGGTAGTTCCGTAACACTGCCGGAACCGTACAGCTCTGCTGATGTCTCTGCTCTACGAAAGTGCTATACTGAATATTAGATAACATAACAAAATGGTCCTGAAGTTCAGATTATTTTTTTTCTGCTATTTATTTCTTTTTCATAAAGGAACAACCACCACAGAGATAAATCTTTACCACACAATTTTTTAAATTGTGATGACATGGGACATCCCATGCAAGTAGTATCTGCATTTTTTATTCAAGAGACTCATTTTTGTCCTCACAAAGTAGTAAAAAAAAATAAATACAGAAACTCAAAATATTCTAAGACTTAAATTTCTTTTATGAATACATACCATATACATATTCTCTGCATCTCAGTCATACATGCATTTTTTAAATTAAAAAAATAATAAAAAAAGACTGTCACCAGTAGAAATGGTACTGTGCTACTGAGTTTACACTTTTTACTCTTTGGAGAGAGTCTTGTTCTGTACATACCCAAAGGAGCAACAGGGAATAGAGGGGAAATCAAGTAAAAGTTTACAGCTCTGTGATACACATTAAAATTCTGGCTGTATTTATTCACAGTGGCTAAAAGAATAGCAAATGCTGTGGTAGACAGGAGAGAAATAGCTAAGCTGATCCAAGAATAAAAAAAGGCAATTACCCAGTTCAACACTGGTTTTAACAATGTAAATACTGACTTCTCAATACATTTATTTATGGATAGCAGAAGAAAACATTGTTTATAGAGCAAAACTGTTTGACATTCTGTGCAAACAATGCATTAGTGGACCACATTCTACCCTTCAATTGCCTAGACTTCTACACTACAATTTGCAACTAAAATTGTTGAGATCTCTGCAGAATCAATTGCAAGTTGCCAGTAAAAGCTGCTCAAGAATTCAAGGAAATGAAAATGCTCAGATTTAAGCTCTTCAACCTAATACTCCCATTAGGGTCATTACCTCTCCTGCTTCATTTCTTTCAGTGACTTGGTGCTCCTTTCAGACACCTCAGATGCTCTCCTTTCTATTTCTTCTCTCTCTTCCTTTTTCTTTTGCAATTCAGAAGTGAAGGTCTTTCGACGATTCTTCCATTTTGCCAGATCCTACAAGAACAATGGGAATGTAAACAATCAGATTTTCTCAAGACCTAATAAATCTACAGAGGTATCCCACCACACACTACCTACTGCCCTGATTCTGCTTGCATGTCTGCAGTAAGGCCACGTTTTCATGCACCTTCCACCTAAATGATAACGCTGTTCTTTTACCAGTCAGTGAACCTGTAACCCTGACTGAAATATAGGTAAAAAATTTGAATTACTGCATTATGAGTGGACAAGCATATATTTGTCCTTTGTTTTTTTTCCTCCTTGACATTCTCAGTTTTATTCTGGAATACTTCACTCAATGACACATAACTGAAGACTAATGCAAATGCCATCTGTATTTCTTTGCTGTAGGCTTTGGAGTTTGGGATATTTTTTTTTTTCCCCAAATCACTAGTATGTTAGACTTATACACCAGCTTGAGAATAAACACGCCTTAAATCCCAAATTGAAAACATGCACTTTTGTATTTTCTTCATTTCGGTAAAACCGCAACAGAAACTGGCAATATTCTCCATGAAATACCAGAGCTGGGTTAAGAGACATACTGAATATTAAAACTGAGAAACATTAAGCAAACAACTGCTTGCTCAGTGCTCTGTTCTTAATTTCAGCTTCTTATTGGTAATCACTACCAAGAACAGATTTTTAATAAAAAATAAAAAGGTCTTCATATAACCTTATGATGCTGTGCAAAGCTATCATACCAGTTTACAAGATGGATTTAAAACCAGAATTATTGAGTGATAGGAGCCTCAAGAATTCGCACAAGGAAATACTATTTCCCTCCCTTCTCCCAAAGGATCAAATATTCAGACATTCTAATCGTTTCACAAAAACAAAAGTACTCACAAATTCGGATAATACATGAAAGCGTGCCCTAACTTTTCTTTATATTCACAAAAAGGCTTTATTACAACTCTTATCCTAAAGCATTAATCAGATACTCAGGATATTTGAAATAATTTCAGTTCTGCATTAAAGAGACATCTCCAAAATCACTAGTAGTTGCATGAGATGGATCATTTTAGAACACAACCCCACAGACTGCTGTGCACATGCCAAAGCCTCTCTGGTAGGCATCACCAAGCCCTTCAGCAAAACACCTGAGGAGGAGTGAAAAAGAATATTTACTTCTTGCCACTTTAGATCTTGTTCTTGTAACTGTTCTTTTATTTTCTGCAGCTCTTCATAGCGGATTTTACGCATTGACTGCAGCTCCTCTGCGCTGACATCATTCAATGATTTACTCCTAGAAAGAAAAAAGAGTCTTCAGCTTTATCACGTCTTAGCCATCACTTAGGAAAGCGAAATCTTCAAGAAAGAGATACTTATATTAGTACAACTGAGCGCTCTTGAGTGTTATTTTGTATAGAGCAGGAAACACACGGGCAGACGAACGAGCAAGGCTGGGACGTGCTCTAGTGCCAGTACTCAAGTCAGTAGTTGAGTATTTGAGCAAATACAATCAGGTTAGGGGAATAAGCAGCTCTGTAGCAGCAGCTCCATGTAGATTACTCACACTGAGTTCCTCATACCTGACTGCTACTTCTGTTTAAACTTGTAACTCTCTTTATTGACCTTGCTCCTTTCTTTGACCTGAAACACATCTCCCCTTCTCCAATCCGAATTCCCATCCTTTCGCTGCTCTCCAGCAACGACCCCAGAATCATCTGCCATTCTTTCCTTCCCTTCAGTCAATCATAAAATCAAGTTAGTTATCGATGCATGCTTCTAAAAGAAAAAAGCTGTTTGCTGCTAAATGCTCAGTTCACGTATGTCAATTGCCCAGCTAGCCTGTTACTCTTCCCAAGGCCTCCCTGATGCTTTCCATCCAAGTTGGGATGGTTAACAGAGGTACCGCCTCACTAATTTCTTCAGCATTGGTACAATTTTCCCTCATGAACTCCTACTCACTAGTTCACTTTAATCTAAATTCTCCAACGCTATTTTCTCCTTTATTCTGTTACGTTTGTTACTGCAGCATGAAAGGACTTTTAATTTAGGTATAGGACAGTGCTGACCAAAAGCCTCTGAGACACCACACCACACAGGTCTTTCATCATAAGGTTCAATGCTGTAATGCAAAAGGAAATCTAGGCTTCTGGGTTTCATTTTTACTTTTTTAAAAATACTTTTGTTTGCATCTATCCAAACGAAATCTGAATGATGGAGGGGTGTAACCAAGTTCTAACAGGACTTGAAAATGTGGCACTTTTTTGACAGGACAGAAAATCACATTAAAATCAAAAGCGATTCAGCACAGTGCCTTGCTCTAATCTCCTAAATACCAAGAGAGCTCTGAACTAACAAAGAGACTCACTTCCTCCCAAGAGGCCAGACTCACTTTCTCTGGTAACATAAAAGACTTTGGACTTTGGCCTTGAAAAATAAAGGCTAGGGCATTAACTCAGTATATCTGTTTGCCTGTTTATTTTTTGAACTGGAAGGATGCCAAATCTAATGAAAAATCTCCTGGTCACAATTGCAGAAACTCTTTTATTGCACAGTTGTCTCTCCTCTCCTTTCTCTTCCCTCCCCTTGGTAAGTCACATCACATGTAAAAATGGTTTTGGGTAATCGAACTGTACTAAGTATCAAAAATTGTTCCAGATTATTTTAAGAAAAGTATATGACTAGGGTTTCCTTTTCCTTCTCTCAAGTTTCTGTATCTTCCTGCAACAAAGTAGGAAAATCTAGACCTAAATACAATATACCCTAAGTAAATGTATATTCACATATTCAGATCAAGTAACAGGATGTTAGTTTCAATTCTAGTCTTAGCTTCAAAATCTAACCAGTGACTTGAGCCTTCTGAGTCTCCCACCCCTAATACTTCACTTCTGAAATATTTCTTGCTTCTTCTGGAAGTGTTTAGACATTTACCATGTTTTGCCTCAGGGTAAAAATAAGTAAGTAAATAAATGTACATTAAAAACAAAAACACAACACTATGCATAAAAAAAATACTTCACATGCCATCACAACGTAAGCAGAAAAAGATTTCTTTCAGTCACAGTACATCATAAACAAGGCCTAAGTTTAAATGGCACTAACCAAAATGTGCACCACTGAGGATTCAATAACCTGGAGTATATAAAATAACCATAGAGCATTCATCACTCCCATGATAAATACCATGTCATTAATTATTTTCAGATCCTACCTGTACAGCCTTCGAAATAAAATATTTACTAATCTTCCTTTATATGTCTGAATGTTTGAAAGCCTAATTTAAATAAACACTTCAGCAGAAACAAAATATCAGATGATTTCCAAAATGCCCGATACGCGTGACTCATACTCGAGGTGCCAGTGAGAGCTTTTGCCAGATGCAGATCTTTTAGTCTTATATTTGTTACACAAATTGCTCAAGCACAGAATGACAAAGCAGCATGCACAAGTTGTTTTCAGCACTGAGTTCTTAACTACTGTGCATGCATGGAAATTTAAACAGGCAAAACCAGCGTCATGATCTTCCAAGCTTTTATAAAACTTACCCTTGCTCATCAGAAAGCTTTTGAAATAGTCTGAGAAATCAGAAACCAAAAAAAAAAGGGAAAGATTCAGTGCCTTGATATTGGTAACAACATTAACACCATCAGTACACCAGCACTCTCACTAAGGGAAGGGGAAACTGAAAGCTTGAGGCTCAGCCAACACAGAACGGCACATCAGAGATCTGACACTACTCAAGACACAGCTTAGGACTTGCATGATGTGCAAGTCAGGTAGAAAACTGACAGAACAAGGAGACCTGTAAGGTTTCCAATGCCTCTGATTTAGCAACACTGCACACACAGAGCCTTGTATTAACTGCACCACTTATTCCAGGACTGCCGAACAGCATGATGCTCAAAAGATACTCATTTCAAGAAATGAAAATTAATGCCAACTTGAGTCCCTACAAAAACTCTGGCGTCCAGCGGCCGTTTTCTTCTTACTTCAACCATGTCTGATACTAAATGAAAGTAATACTTGGAATGAACGAGAACAAAAGGCCCTACAGATATAATTTTAGCACATTAAGTGGAGAACCAAATCAATCCTGTGTGATTCGAGGATTTTTAGCATTCTTGAATATGAGTATTTTATTCTACTGAATGAATCTTTAAAACATGAAATATTTTACAAGCACCTCAGAAATATTCTTCAGTGAAGCTCACACTTTATTAACAGTATTAAGCTTAAAAATTAAATGCAGCAGCATCAAAGTATCAACTGGAACATGGAAGAGTCTTAGTCACAAAGTAATAATGCACAGCTGGGAGAACCGCAACTTGCAATGCCGTATTTTCAGATTTCAGAGAAATCTCACTCTCTCCAGTAGGTACAAAATCCAAAGGAGAGCTAGGAAGTAGTTAAACACAATATTCAGAGAAGAGAAATTCTGAGTATACCAGAAAAGGATTAGGGGAAGTATTAATCAGGATTGTATGAAAGCAGAGGGAAAATACTGGCAGAATAAAATATGTTACAAAGGAATTTAGTATTATATGGGCACACAACTTGCCTGCACCATGACTTCAGGCAGGTAAAATACTAATTTTTTTTTTCACCTCATCTAATCATCTCAAAACTGTGGCAAGATAGATGGTTTATAAGCACTTTCAAACTTAGGTGCAAGCACAAATATCCAAATGCCCATTGCCAGAATTTGGCATTCATGTGTCTCAAGTGTTTTTACCAATTATATTGGAGAAAAAAAAAGGAAAATATTTCTAGCCTCCACAGTCTTTTTAGTCACTATTCCTGTTCAGTCATGGAAAGTAACTTACGCAGAACTTCGAGCCTGAAGAAATGATAACGTATTTTCCCTAAAATAGCAATCTAAAACTAGAAAACATTGTAATTTTTTGTTGAAAATATGGTATTGCAGTCATAAGCTTCTATTCAAAGCAAATAAAAAGCTTGTCCAGGATGTCACGAACAAATAGCGGATTGGCACTCTACAAACGGTTCAGCACAAGACGATGCTTTTCTGAATGGCAAGGGTTCAGCTGCACTCAAGCGCAACCCGTGCAGGACACAACCTGACCTCTCCACCATCTGCCGTTTCTTGTGTCTAATTTTGCTGGCTTCCCTGATCGCTTCCCACTTCTTCCAGTCTTCTTCACTGCACGGACCTGGGATGAAATTTACTGGCTGGATGTTGTTTCCCACCTTCCAAGATTCAATCTTGCGGGTCAGCATATCGTCCTTCTTATGGTGGGAAGAAGGCGACAGCACTCTGCCGTTGCTCTTTCTTTCCTCCGGTGTCGTGTTTTTTTCAAGCAAACACAGAAATTTGGACCGGATCTCCTCTGGAAGACTCCACGGATCAGGAAAGAGTGCTGGGTGATACCTGTCTGGAGCACCTGATAAAGGCACCTCTTTTTTCTGAGAGAGGATTTTACGAAAAATCATGTCATCCTTTTCCAAATCTGGAATCACGGGTTGGCCATCTCTGGGTTGCAGAATTATCTCACCCTCTAGGGGAGGTTCCTGCTCAGAGAATTTTTTCAAATACCGAGGGTCTTGGAGAACAACTTGATTCACGTGGAAAGCCCCGGTTTTCCGAACGAACAAGTCATCATTTTCTAAGTCTGGATACAGATATCCATTTTCTGCATCTCCTTCCTTGCATCCTGGTACAAAGGAAATATTCTTTCTACATTTTATGAGCCTAGGGCCAGAAGTAGGATCAATTTTAGTCTTCGTTTCGGAAGACAAGTAGTCAGTGTACTTTTGCAGGGCCTGAAGTAACGAAAACTGACTGAAGCATATAAAACAAAAGGAAGGAAGTGAAAACATCATTAACTAGGAAGAAACAAGCAGATCACAATGTATTGCGATATACATTGGCTTTAGACTTGCAGTATCCCGAGCAGCACAACTACACCACTTGGCATTCACCGAGACTTAACTGTAGCGCAGCACACGTCAACCAAGGTAACGGTATCATGACATACTGACCTACTCAGAAACAACACGCTTACATGCTCACACGCAAAGCCAGAAACCCTAGGCAGCATGTTACGCCTTTTTTTCTTTTTTTTTTTTTCTTTTTTTTTTTTGGCATTGACACGTTTCAGAAGACCAGCAACTTATGGCTATGTTTTAAAAAACAAAACAACCACCACAACTACAACCAAAATAGTAATAACCAAAAAAGCACGACATCACAGGACGTGGTTTAATTCCATTTAGCTGTTGCATATCCAGCCATTTCTTTTTGATGCGGTAAGAGTACAGCTCATGCAGCAATATCAACCTGGGCTGATCAGAAGCCTCCAAGATTTTTCCTTCTGCAATCTGTGACAATGAGCTTCCCACATATTCAGCAGTTGGCTTGTAGCTCTGATCCCTCCTGCAACTGCTGTTCCAGTCAAAACTTGGTCGATTAGCAACAATGGCAGAGCTTTGTTTGTGAGCAAATTCCTCATCCTCAGAATCTGATTTCTTTCTACTGTGCAGCAGCACAAACAATGAGCAAAGGGAAAGAAAAAGAAACACGAAGTGTACTCATTGAGTAACATGCACAGAGGCAACAGTATAATGAAAATGTTGTTTTAATTCTTGAAAAAAAAAGAAAGCATATCCTGCTACTGCATTGGCCATAAAAATGAAAAATAAAAATAGTCATACAACTACGCTTTATTTATAGGGTTTGCACACAGGAGAGACACAGGGGCATGCATGAAAACGCACCTGAACCCTTGAATCTCTTTATACCAGGGTTTGAAAGAGGATTTTCTGATTTTTTTCCACAACAATTCCTCTTCTGGAGTCCAAAACTTAGGAAGATATTTGTCAAAAGCAACAACTGTATTTGCCGCTGAAGAACTTAGCTTGCGAAAATAGAGATCATCTTTTTCAATATTTGGGATGCCTATTTCTTCTTCCTCGTCCTCATCAAAATACCCAGATAATTCTGAAGGAATGTTAACTCTCGATTTGCTTTCCTCTTTAGTATCCAACTGCCTCTGCCTCCTCTGGTTACTGTTCAAAATACCCAATCGGTTAAGATACTTTCGGAGCAACTTGACATAAAGAATACAAAAAGACATGCTTTTTGGCTCAGGAGTTCAGCCTCATGAATGAAGCAAATTAGTTCTCAATTCCAACACTGCAGCACCAGAAATAATAAAATATATTAAAAAAATAAAAAGTTACATGATTATAAAAGCATCCTATTGCCTCCAACAAAAAATACAAAGTTTGACAGAAAAAGCACAACAAATTATCAGCTGTGTTAAAACGTTGATTAGAAGGGTAACTTTATGGAGTTATTTATGGACTGCAATTTAGGTAATACAATAGTTACTGGATCTTGGATTAGTATCTCTGACCTCAGAGGTTCAAGCACTGCAGCTAGTGGACCAGCTGGATAACTTTCTTGCGAACAAGATTTAGGAGAGTCATTGTGCAACACGAAATGATGTCCAGGTGCAGCAGAGGTTAGAGGGCTCTTTTTTACTAGAAATCTACGATTTGCTAAGTCATCCATAACCACGTCAGGCAGCCTTCTTTCATCTTCTGAATCAGAGCCACTGTCATACTCATAGATCATCTGGAGGGAAGCTGGATTTGTGAGCCCACACTCTGCTCTGCTATATTGGCAGGAAGCTACAGGATTCCTTTCATGTCCACTGAGGTTGACCAAAATAGGAACAGAACGAACAGTGAAGTCACGAAGGCAATGATGAAACCAAAGAACTACCCACTAATTTCATCTGTACTCATCAAGAAGCTGGACAACTGAGATTTATCACCATATTTTGGAAGGCTTTAATAAGAAACTAAAAGCATAGTCCTATCTCTTGTGAACTTGTATTTAAGATGATTTAAAACCCCTCCACTTGGAGTCTGATCAGACTCAAAACATTACTCAAACACCAGAAAACCAGTTATGAGGAACAAAGTAAAATAACAGAATCAAACAAAAAGAAAACAACTACACAATCACGCCAAAACATCCCCCCTGTTAAAATTCAGGAATTCAAATACTTTGTATTGCAGCAACACCAGCTTTTCTTTAACTAAGAAAGAAATAATTTCTTTAAGTCGTCCTAAATCTTCTTTACTAAGACTGCACATCAGTACCTTGAAAACGTTCCATCTGACTCGGTGACGGGACTTGCCCAACTCCTCCTGTTGTCCTCATTCTTCTCTGTCCTCTTCTTCCTTAAGGGTGCTGGCACATATGCTGCCTGCTTGTTTTTGTTGGGTAAGAAGCGATTGAAGTCAGTGGTAGGTTTCGGTTCAATCACAGAAATCCTACGGTAAGACCTGTCATCTTTATGGGAGTCATGCATTTTGAAAGGCAGTTCCGAGTCCGTGTCACTGTTGCAACCTTAGTAAAAAGTGGAGAAAAGGGAAGGCACAAAAATTTTTCTATAGACACAAACTTCTAGCTAAGAACTTGCACCAAAATCTTCTGCTGCAAATTTACTGAGCGACTGACGGGACAGCAGGAGAGGTATTTTTAGAAGTTTGTGGCAAAGCTGCGATAAGGTCCATTAAGCTGAGTTTGGTTTGCATGTTCCTGCTACATTTGTTCCATTCTTTCACTATCACTGCTCCCTGCAGGAAACAAAGCACTAATCTCTAGATTGAGGATGTAGAACAGCACAGCAGTTTTGTTTTTTTTTTTTAATCAAAAACATATTTGCCACTCAAATTTACTAATAAAGACAAATTACTTGCAAGTACAGCAATGTGCTCATCTCACCAGATTAAAGCCCAGGGTATGTCACATATGCAGCATATCTACAAGGTTGCTTTGCTCAGATCAGAAATGCTGCATATGACCTCGGCCCAATGATTTTGTGTTACTCACGCAACAAAAATGAAAACCCCAGGATTTTTACAGCTTTGTGTTAGACTACAGATTTGTATTGAGTTTTAAAACTGAGAGAGAAATGCACGTTGAAGTACAGCTTTAGAGATCCAATGTCACAAACTTTCTTCTAGTTACCTCTCTTTCCAGAAGAAACTGTCAAAAGTAACAACAATTATTCAGCTTTTAATGCAGGCAGGATAAACCCTATCGAATACTGAATATTCACAAATGGATTGAAGACACAGAAGTCTGACATATACACACTCAGAAAAAAGCAAGAGACTTTGCAACTGTTAAATTTTAGATGATTCCATCTAGGAACTATGGGCTAACACCCTTGCACATACACATACCCTAAGGTGCCAGTGACAGCAAGAGTCCCAGCAATCCTTCCTAGGAAAATTCACGTGAGCATTGCTTTGTTTCTACCTACAACTGAAGGTCAATATTTGCTTAAGCAAAACGTAACTGCGGCACTTGCAAAACTCAAGTTACCTTTCAAGCCAATTTAAGCACTGGGCCCCCAAAGTACCAGGTCCACACACTGTCTTCTCCCACACTCCTAAGACATACATTAACAAAAGATTTCAAAGAGGAAAACATACCTTCACTGCCACCTTTCAAGGTTATATCTGATGAAAAGCTTGTGGAGGATCTTGAACCAAGAGAGTCCAAGCTATCGAAGGAATCGTCTCTTTTGTGGGTAGCTGAAGATGAAAAGGGCTCTCCCCGGTCAACGTACCAAATATCACCGTACCCACTATCCCTGCCACTTCTGTTCAGGTGGCTGGATTCTTCAAGGGCCTACGAGAGTAAGTTTTGCAAGGTCTTTTGCAGTAATTAAAGATTCAAAAGCTACTTGTGAGTAATCACTCTAAAAAAAATTAAAAATGCATTTTGATTGCATAAACAAACTTTAACAAAGACTATTAAAACACCTAAAACCAACATCTACAACAGCTTGGATAGGAGATTCAACACAAGGTCTTAAATTTCTCTTATCTCAGACAAAGGGAATCAAGAGAGGGGGTCTTCACGATCTACCACATCAATTAGAGCAGGTGGATTCTGAATGTCATTATTACATCGGTAGCAGAACCACTACAGTGCAAGCTAAATATCATTCCTTTCATATGGACTTTGACAACGAGTAAAACAAACAAAGCAAACAGCTATGTTCTCCAAACTAAGAATAAACTTAACTCCCTACGAGATTGTTCAGAGTTGATGCTGAAATGTATAGCAAAGTCTAAAACTCAGGCTATTTGTTTAGTACTCTTTTTGGATTCCTTACCTTAGTCAATGCTTGCCCTAACAACTTCTCAAACGCTTTAAGATTGAGGTATGGACCATTATAATGAGGGTTACTTTGAGCTTTTCTCCCAAGCCAGTATAACGTAATCAAAACCTAAAAAACAAACAAACAGCAAAACCACATACAAACTTAATTACTTTCCTCTCATACCAGGTACCAGTACAAAAGAAACTCAGTGTGCTGTTAGAGATGTTTTCCACAAGGAGCTGTAAAACCTTGTTTACACTATTATGTCCATCAAAACCAATTAAGGAGTGTTACGATGCATCTCGCGTATCTCCAGTAATCAAATATAAGCATCGTTTCTAACTAACTATTACATTTTTTTGGGAAAGCAAGCTGCATAGAAATCATCATAAGATGGCACTAATTCCCACTAGATCAATGAGGAGCTGAAGAATAAAGTAAACATGGTAGTGCCATAAACAGAAGTGTTTTTAAAATATTTTATCAGAATTAGTGTGAAATTGTATCAGAAAGCATTGAAGATATGTCTTACATTTTTCACTCTTCTGTTGGTTTCCTCCGGTCTGAAGCAGGGCAGGAAGTGAGAAAAACAAAACAAAAGTTTTAAAAATATTGGACCTTTTCATTATTATTCAAGATTTACGAGGCTTCAAGCCTAATTAGAGGCCTATATAAAATACACAACTATAACTGTTCCAAAAGAAATAAAAGCATTTTGCTTTGAATCAAAGTCATAACTCTGTACTATTTCAAACATCATATATAAAGTGAGAAACTAGCTCATCTCTCAGTTTCTGATTTGAGAGGTACTCAGAAAGAGTCTAGGTGTTCTAATTAGCTAAGGTTTTTAGTTAACAAAAAAACAGGTGGAAAACAAGCTAATGACTTTAGGAAATAGTCTCTATTAGCCAGGAAGATCTTCAGTTGCATATGAAAGTAGATTGAATCGTTACTTTTTCCCTGATTGTATTATGGATTCTCATGTATTTGCCTCAGATACAGAGAACTGTTCAACCTCGAGAGAATTTTTCAGACAAAACCAAAAAAGTCAGCAACTGAAACTGGAATATCTGGAGAGAGATGTTGTAGGGCTGGAAAGAGGGGTATGGTTTAGTTTTATGTAAGATACCTGTTTCTCAAAAAATACTAAATAAATGTGCAATCACTAACATCACAAGTAAACTTTTTTAATATGTTTAGTCAACTTGTGGCACACCTTGAAAGTGCACCAATGGACGCTCACAGTCATCCTGTTCTCCTGATCGTTTGAAGAACAAGAGGAAAGTTTTTGGATAGGAGCCTCCCAAAGGTGGGGTACCACAGACTTAGTCCTCAGGTGTAAATATTGAGCTGGACTGCAGATAGCAGCTCAACAACACTCCTGCCTGGACTGCCAGCAGTTACGGAAGGGCAAATGGCTTAAATACACTGAAGCAACTTTACACCTGCCCCAGATGCTGTTGGTTTGGGGCTGGGGTTCAGCAGCAAGCTTCATACAGACCATGGTGAGAGGATTAAAACTAAAAAGCGGAGAATATATGGCAGCAGAAAGACCTATGCAGAGCCCTGTAACGGGTCAGGCCAATGATGTTTCAGAGGGCCTATCCCATTTCTGGTTGTCCAGAAACAAGCTACTCAAAGGTTGCAGGGAAAAGGCAGAATAAACTGTTGAGGAGACAGTTAGGAGTTAGCAAAATGACAATAGGGCCTGGACAGTGCAGATAGCACTCTTCATGGAAATACAATACTTGATGCAATGTGACAACCAGAAGGAACACAGACCTTCCTAGTTTGAGAGCACCCACCCCCCACTCGGTGTGGTTGTATTTGCCTTGCTCATCCCCACATCACAAAGAAATCAGGCTGCCAAAAACAAAGTCCTGAGAATGATCTGACCTGCACAGTCCTCACCTGCAGCTTTTTTTATATCACATGCCAGAGATGCTACTGGCTTTGTAGCCAGTGACCTCTTTTGCATGGGTAAGTATGGACTCTTCTCCTTCACTGTGAAATATTTATACTTGTTCAGAAAACAAACAAACAAATAAAACCAATAAAACCAAACACCAAAAAAACCCACAAAACCAAAACCCCAAAACTTTGAGAAACATTGATGCTCTTTTTTCACTGGAGTTTATTTTTGAAAAGAAAGTTTCCCCTTCCTTTCCTTTCCTTCAGTATGCAGATTTCTTTTCCAGCATCCATGCTGCAGGACACATCATGGCTGTGTGACCTGATGTGTTCACTAGAGACAGGTTGGTTTCTGAAGCAGAGGATGGAAAATTATTCTTGTGGTGGTGTTAATCAACACTACACTTCTCATGGCCAACAGAGAACATTTTAAAGGTTTCCATTCTTTGGCTTCAAGGTCTAAAAGTCTTTCAATAAGCAGAATTTCTGCTATTATTTGCAATTATAAAAGCAGAGGCCTTCCATGCCCTTGCTTAAAGTTTGCTTCCAAATTTCATCAGTCTAGTAAGAAGTGAAAAAATCTGCTGTTAAACATCTGCAGCCCATATCCAAGAGGCTGCCAACCTTGATGTACAGCAAAGCTACATGACTATGATGATGTTCACTTTTGCTTTCCACAAGTTCTCTGGGATCATTTAGGCCAATCATTTGAAACAGGCTGTCTTTATATTTCATTATTTTTTCCTATACTGGAACAACCATCAGTAGACTAGGTCTGTGTACTTGGGCTATAAACAATACAAAATTTAGGGCATTCAGGTAAACCAACAAGCACTGTTGAGACCCAAAATGCAGGCAGGGAGATATTTCACACAATTGAATGACAGACCGTGCTTCAGTCTCATATTTGCTCAGCTAACAACAGAAGCAAACGGACAAGCTGTTTACCCTCTATGAGCAAATTTCTTCACTTGCATCACTGCTCTCCTCTGAACTACATCTACTGGCCTCTAAACCTTTACAGCAGTTTGTCACGATAGATGTAGTTCGAGTAAGAAAAGCCCTGCTAATCTAGATGAATCAGTTCCTCATTTATATAGGCATATATTTATTCTTTGGTGCTGCTTAACCAAGGAAAAGAAGGAGGATTCTGAATGATGAATGTACTGTCTTAGAATCCATGTATAACAATCGTTACATAATCTTTTTGTCAAAAGAAAACCCTGAATAAAGAAGCAATGTTGTTATCTTACTGGAAGGCCTTAAAAGTCGTTTGTCATCTACGAACTCCACAGCTGCTTCTCCTCTCAGGCATGCAACTTGCAGAAGATGCAGCCTGGATCCACTGGTTAACATTTTCCAAGTGAAGTAAGAGCCTTTCATACGTACAACCTGGCCAAGCTCACGAAGCATATCCGATCTTACACGCACAAATCACTGCCCAGTTACCTTCCAGTACAATGCACTTAAAATATTGAGGCAAATATCTACTGGATAGAAATGTGATGCAAACTGAAGAGCTTTCAAGAGGAATTACTTTTTCATGTGAGCATCAAAATAAAATGCAAGATATAAAGTCAATTGCAGTAAATGAAATGAAAAAAAATGAAAAAATCTATTAAATAGAAGTTTTCCTTCATAAACTGTCATCAAAATGTAAACATAATGCAGTACCATGCGAAGAATTCAACTGTAGTCTTGTATATAGCTCTGAACAACTACAGTTCATAGCACGGGACAAGACAGAGGCACCAATCTTTAGCATAGCAAGTTCTTTGGTGCTGTGAGGAGACATGACCCTACCTTCTGATGACCTGTAGCTACCCAACAGCAAGCTCCTGCTCTCACCTCCACTTCCCTTTGCAAATCTTGTCTCTAAACACACAGGGATGAAACAGTTTTGCACACTGTGTTTGAAGAAATCAGAAGATAGAGTGCAAGAATTTCAGTAAAGTATTCTTTAAGCTTTTTAATTAGAACCTTATTTTGAATATAAATCTATAGCACTGAAGTGCACACATAGAACTGCTTGTAGAGGCGTTTGTCCTACGCAAGCTATTCTAGAGACTGAAGGGGTAATCTACTTGCTGAAGTATCGTCATCAATGCAAAGAAATGCCAATCCTACACTGGGCAACCGTGAAAAAAACACAAAATCTGCTTTTTTGACATACTTATTCAAAACTGTTGGAGAGCCCAGTTGGTGCAGATTTTCTTTATGAAAATATCTGTTTGTGTAATCTAATTTTTGGCTTGAATAAATGAATGTCATCATGCTGAAAGTTATAGGAAGGCTGAAGCTTTGCTCAGGAGGGCATAGCCAAGCCACATTCTAAAAACAATCTGCTGAAAGAAGTGAGTTCCTCTCCAAATGATGATGCAACACCACTTACTCACTTTGTGTCATTTCAGACACTACTTTCTCTGTCTTCCCAGTTTTTATATTTCCTTTCACTACTAATGCAACTTCTCTAAGGATGCCTGAACTAAGCAAAGGAAGTTGCTAAGTAGAGTGGTTAAAATCTTGCAGAAATAATTTTATTCTGAATACTTTATCTGTTCCTGTCGCAGGATCAACATTTTAGCATTCATTCTGAAGTTCAAAAGAAAAGCAGTGCTGATTCTCTGTGTTATCTAACGCAACCCCTGTCAAACCCCACCTCACAAAGATGTCTCAAAATTGAAGTAGTACAACCTCTAATATACAAAGCACAAACATTAATTGTTGGCAGCACTTTCAATAAAGGCTTATGTACGACTTCAAGATTAGCCATCCTGGAAAACATCAATCAAATGTAGCATCAAAGTCTAAAGGTCATGAGATAACAATATCTGGGAGTTACGATCCCAAGCTGAAAACTGATGTAAAAAAATGTAAAATAACCACCCATGGAAAAATAATAGCTTCTGGGTAAATCATCTTATCTACGTCAATCCTTAAGCAAACAGAAAAAAGACAAATGGGACAGAAATAGCTTTCACTTGTCAGCAGGTGATACACTTGGAGACCAAATATCTCCATTACGTCTGAACACAAGGCATATTCACAGATATCACTTACACCAAGCCAGCACAAACTGATGAGTATTTCTCTAACAAGGACCGCTCTACAAGAAAACAAAAAACAAAGTGGCATGGCAGGTCAGCAGGCTGAGCTGCAGCTCAAGGAATTTATTCTCAGCTCCGCTGTTTGCTCAAGGTTAAATAGCAAAATTAGTCACCAAGGCTCGAGCCTGGCAATACAAAGGCTTTGGCAGCAGCTCTAGTTTAAGGATTTCCTGGTCTTCCTTTCCCTTCCAGTCGCTCCTGTTTGCTGCCCTCATGGTGATGCCAACACGACTCTGAATCACACTCTGGTTCCATGTTGTGCATCAGGAGCAGAGGGCTGTGCCTATGTCTTTGTTTGGGTTTTTCCTAATATACATTTTCAAATCCCAAATTAACTCGCTCGTCTGTTTCAGAGCACGCTCGTATGAGCGACTGCATCAGCACCACTGCAGAGACGACACGTTTCCACAGAGGAGAGGGCAGGGGGCTTGGTGGAGGAGGACCCTGCTCCACACACCAGTACCATGAGAGTCCCTGTGTGACAAAACCCCAGCCAGAGAGCCAGTGGTGCTCTGTGCTTCCCACTCACCTACTGATGCTTAGCTCTAAGGAGTGAGGAAAGTTTGCTAGTATTTTAATGCACTTCAAAGTATTAAAAAACTTTAAAAAATAAAATAAATACTGTATGAGACAGTCATATATACCTTACAGTAGTTAGTGGATCACAGTAGTTTTATAACGACTTTAAGTTTAATTCATGATTTTTTAAATATATCTATTGGCAACACTGATGCTTACATATAAACCTCTCCAGTGACTCCTTACAAAAGAGCAAGGCATTTCGAGTAGCTGTGTTTAGGTTCATTTATTTCAAGACTTTTAACAAATACGCCCTATAGTTTGGATTTTGTTTTCCTAACACAATATATCCACATCCAAATACATATTAAAATACAGAAACTATCAATTCATTATATCAAATCTACTTTGACACTTCATTTCGTTATTTTTCAGGGATAACATCAATGTGGAGCTCAAGATCAAATCCAAGATACCAAGAATTCAGTGCAAAATTCTAGAAGATGATTTTACAGCTGATTTTACAGCACCTCATTCAGAAAGCATGGCTTTCTGAGGGTCCAATTCTCTTGTAAAAACATATTTACAGTATAGATATCAATCTATCATTTATTATAAAAAAACCAGGTAGATGACAGAATCTTCCTCCCAGATAACGAGAGTTATCTGCTGACGAGAAGCCACATGATCATGCCCAAAGAGATAAGACAAGTCTAAATCCATTTACGGGGAGAAAGAAGGGACAAAGACACTCCCACTGATAGAAAAGAATGTGCCAGTGACACATGCACTCTGCCCAGTGCCAAACCCTTCCCTTGATGACAAATACTCCAGAAACCCCGACAGCTGCCAAAGCTATCTGTTTTACATCCCTTCCTCTGTACTACAGATATCACAAACACAGGACTTGAATAGTTTTTCATTTAAAAAGAAGCATCAGTGCTCTCTCTTTAAAGATCCATTTACCAAGGTAGTAGTTCCACCTCCCAGATGCCATTTGAAGGACTTGGAAGAACCATGCTCTGTCCTGAGAGCTGGAGCTCTGTGCTGAGCTCCAGGCGCTCCAGCCCAACACCACCCAGCTTCACTTACGCTTCCGAGAAGGACGTTGGAGGGTTTGAAGGATTCTCCACCCCCGCCAAAGTATGCTGCGCAGGAGACGAACGCCGGCTGTCCAACTAGCAGCAGGCTTGTGCTAAATTTCAACCTCTCTGGACACCTACTCAACTGCTATTAATATTGCCGTTATCAGATTTCACTGAATTCCCACGTGCTGCTGAGAATAGAAGGGCTCCAGTGGAAGATGGAGTTGCTGCATGAGTACAGAAACATGAGGACATTCCTCCAGCACTTGGATTCTTAACGAACTGATATCCAGCTCCGAGAGCCACAGTTCACTGTCGAGACTGCTGGAAATAAAGCAGTCGGGTTATAGCTGCAGTGTTCAAGAACAGCTTTGGAAACGCACCTTCCTATTTGACTATAAAAAGCACACGTATTTTCCATAGCAACCTAACCACCAGACCCAGTGCCACCTACATTGTAACAGCACACAGAGTCAGGTATAAAATGACAGCAGAAAGCATTTCTCCATGCCCCTACAAAACCATTGGCTGGAAACAAGGAGCTCTGTGGGCCTTGATGAACAAGTAGCCTGTTCCCACCTCATGTCCTCACCTAATGAAGGGGTCGAGGGGTGGAGAGGAGATGCCCAAGAGGGGAAAGGTGGAGAGGGACTGTGGTTGGCCAACACCCTTCATGGGAACACGTCCACGTCCATCGCCTCAGAGCCTGTTTGTTCATACTGCCTCTTGAGCGCGGTGTTTCCTTGCTGATCTCACCCATTATGCTTCCACGCTATTCTTAAATCTCTTATCAAAACAAAAACAGGCACATGTAGAAATGTGCATCAGCCCCAGCAAGTCACCAGACACTAACATTATCCATTTCCTCACACTCTTTTCTGACCCCTCCCTGGGTGGTCCATCTCTGCCAGCTTCCTCATATTTCAGTCTAATCTAAAGGTTGTCCCAAAGAGAAAACTAATACTCAGGATACATAGGGTAGAAGGCATGTCTGTCAAATAAAAAATAAAAATAAAACCCCCAAAACCATCCCCAGAACAAGCAGCCTGTGCAGAGAAGCCTGGCTGATAACCTGAGCACTCCTTGGCTCTCATCTCAGGGGTGGGCAGAGTAAGAGGGATGGAGCATTGCAGCAGCAACAACTTGCAGAGAAAGAGGAGACTGACAGGATCCTGCAGCTTCCTGCTCAAGTATTAAGCTACATTAAAGAAAATGAAAGTATTTATAAGAATTGGTGCAGCTCTGTTGACTGGCCCCTTTTTGTGTCCTTCTTACTTCATTCCCAAAATCCCCTAAAAGTCAGCAGCTTTGCTAATTACAGGTAATTAAACTGAGTATTTATTTACTCTACTGTTTTGTTTGTTTGTTTTTTCAAGGGCAAATTTAGAATTTTTGCCAAGTCTGTACTGGTTACTTTAAATTCCAGGTCTAGATTGGTACCTACGCAAAAATAAATAGTAAGTATTTTTTTTTCTGAAAGCTACCAATCACGTGCCATATACTTTGGCCGGGCAGCATGAGAATGTCCATTGACTTTTATGAGAAATGGACCCTTTCCACAAAGAACTGGAAGTTACGGACCTGACTCCAAGCTCACACAGAGTGTTAGGAGTTCTCAAAGGAAATCAAACAGTTTGTTCACATTCCAGAGGATGTTTGAATTTCAAGTGAAATTAACTGCTTTTCAAGAAAAAAAACAAACTTCAAAATACCCAACAGTTACAACAGATTGATAGACAGCTATCATATCACTACTTACACAGCCTATACATTTTTATAACTTCCAAAGAATTGGTCTTCAGAACTTGGAACATACTGCTTTGCTGAATCTCTCCTCTGTTTCCCTGTTGCCTACTTGTTTGTTTTAGTGTTTTTTTGTTAGCTTTGTTGTTTTGGTTTTTTTTTCCCCTTTTTTTCAACCTGTACATAATCCTGATGCAAAGGTCAAATGTATTATTCTGAACGGTACCACGTCTACCTTTTTTCTTCCTTGCACCTTCTCAAAGTTTTGAGATTTTACACTCCCGCCCTGGCAAGAAGCGGCCGACTTGAGCTCATCTTGTTGATGATCAGGATCATTGTTATGGCCACTTTTCTTGCATTTAGTTTTGAAGATCCTTAATCTTCATTTCCCCTCCACAAAACTAGACCATATTGTATGAATTTTGTAGATTAATTTGAAGAGAAATCCATATGGGGAACACACAACCGCGCTTGCATTCTTTCCAAAAGGAATGGTTGGTATATCTGGGGAGTCACTCTAAAAAAACAAGTACCAAAATAAGCAATTAAGTACAATCCTGTAAGTTTTTAGAAACATATACAAACCCACACAAAGGTGCAAATGATACCTAGCACAGAAATAGTTCAGCAGCATTATACAAAAAAAAAAATAAATATTCTGTATAAAGTATATTATTTGCTTTAACTAAGCTGCAGCAACCATGGCAACTCGCAGTTACCATTTTTTCAAGACAATACTGAAATTCACTCTCTATTGCCTGATGCCTCTCTGACACTATTCAATCAAATATTTTCAAAACTGTTGTCCTTTTTACTCCCACTCTTACATCTAACCAAAGTATTTCAACACTCCGTCTTCCCACAGATGGATACCTGAGGTAATTTTGTAGAACAGCCCTCAATACTGACTCATTTATTCCCTCTATGCATCACTCAGACACCTCTGTACCAACTCTGGGTACGGATAAACAAGTTACTGCAAGGTAAGTTAAGGTAAAAAAATTTCCATTTATCAGCTACTCCATAGCAACTGCCCATGTACACTCTCTTACCCTCGACCCCCAGGATTAACATAAGTGTTCAATTTGGATAAAGCATTCAGAGGTGGTCCCTTGGAAAGGGCTAGGATTTGGCAGGTTATACAACTCCACTTGCTCACAGAGACAGAGAGATTTTTACAGCCTCTATAATCAGAGAGGAGAAAGAAAGCCAAACACCTCCTGCACTCAATCTTCTCTCTTGGTCTATGCCCAAGGATGGATTTGCTAAATGTGAATCCTTTGTTATTTTTGGTGTCAAGCAAACAGGTGGTGATGTACCAGTGCCTTGTGCATAAGCAAACCCGTTCACTGTGGCTTAACACTCAATAGCAAGGTTTATTTAATTTCTCAGGATGTGTAAAGAAAGATTTAAAAACACCCATGAAACTCAAGTCTATACTGTATAATTTCTACCAGGTATTTGGCAACAAACACATCCATTGATAAAGAAAAAAAAGATGACAGATAGTAACTTATGCTGGGTATTGCTATGTTCATGTCCGTGCTAACATTGAGTTTCAACACTCCAAATCAGTATCTGCTCGGTCCTTGTTGTTCCAACACATACACAGCAAATAATTCAGTGCAGAGATGACTCACAGAATTAACAACAGAAACTACAGATGCCCCATCCATTAGCCATGAGTGAGAAGTAATCCAGAATTCAGTCTACTCTGGTCATCACATCTTCACGGCAGCCAAGACCCATAAATGCTGGGGATACACATGAAAATGGATATACCCTCCTGAAAGGAGACAGATCCTCTGCATTTTGGGGGTACACGGGATATGCAGCACCTTGGAGTCAGTCACTTCACGAATTTCTGATGGCTCATTTATTCCCCTAGAGCAATTCCAGCATAGTGCTGGCCAAACTATTGTACAGGAGGACAGAGAATTGAGGCAGTGTCTACTCCAGGCCCTCTTTTTATTCTCAACATTTGCCAAATTATTAAAGAACAAATGCTTAGCAGTTTAGTGGGGGGATTTCTAGAAATGCAGCTTTTGAGCAAGCGTTATAGAGCTAGGAGTTTGGAAAGAATTTAGATTTATTTATAGAGATGGACAGAGCAAAGATGACAAAATGGAGGTACAATGTAAGCGCAGTTTATTCCATGATAAAGGTTTTGGAAACAAGTTAAAGTAATGTTGGAATTTGTCCTTAAGTAGAAATAAATCACTGCTGCATGACTGCATCATTCCGTTTAGTCTCTCTGTTTGGAGTTAAAACTTTAAAGGACTACTGGGTTTTCTCAGTAATATTTTGGCAATATAACTCACAAGCAAGTAAGAAGCGCTGCAGAAATTACAATGCTTCCTTTTGCAAATTTGCCGTATTTTTCTCTATGTTTTTTTGGGTTACCATAGCAACATAGAGCACAGTATCGTCACTCATCACACAGAACACAAAAGTATGGAACACAGACTGAACCTGACTTCTCGCTATTGAAGTCAGGTCTCCATTAACTTAGGCTGATGCACATATGCCCAAAAGAAGTGAGGCACACAGATAAAATTGAACTTGATTATTTCCTGTGTGTTCTCCATCTGCCTTAATTTGCGAGCCTTCTAATTAGAGCCAGGAAAGAGCACTTCATCTAATGCAGAATCAAAATGTTAATCTATTCACCCTTACCAGAAAAGAACACTGAAAGAAGATGCATTTCCTTGAACCAGCTCTCCCAGAACACATTGTGTGAAACAGCAACACAAGAAGATACAAAAATCAAGTAAAATTCACAAAGTGTACTATTCTTAGCAAAAATATGCCCTTTTGTTTTGGGGAACAGACAGGAATGAAGGTAAGCAGATACTATTTTCCTATTTGCTAAAATTCCCACCTCCAATCCTGCAACATCCACACATAAAGGAGCCCCTTTAAGATGTAACTATTTTAAGTCAGGTTCCTTACGGCTTCAGATTTATTTACGTAACATTTGAAATTACTAAAATCTATTTGTTGATATCAGTATTACTGAACAACTATTTTTAATTAGTTGGGGTTTTTGTTTGGTTTGTTTTT
>VWZK01009189.1:9570-87479 GCA_013396935.1 Baryphthengus martii | reverse complement strand
CCACCCCAGTGTTTTAGAGCAGCCAAGTCAGAGGGTATTTTTAAACATTTGCTCAAAACATTAAGCTTTTTGGTCCAGGTATTCTGGCCAAGTTTTTAATGTTGGAAAAATGAATGCTTCTTTACTGCAAGTGAGAGATTGGGTAAAAGTCCAAATACTTGCTTTGCCAGAATGTTAGAAAGCCTGTGTAGGGAGGCAAAAAGGAGGTGGGGGTGGGGGTAATGGTGAGGTGTAAAGCTAGTCTGATCATATACCTCTGAAGCTGGAGAATCCCAACCTACTGAAACTAAATGTGCTATTAGTCATTTGAGAGTTTCTGTTGTAAAGTTAGAGGAGTCTGAGAATAAAAACCTTGAACAAATTTAACAACATGGGAAGACAATCCCAGCCAGGGAACTGTAGATGATCTCACATCTCTTTCACTGGTACTCATGAAGTATGTAATTTGTACCTCAAAATTGATGACTGAGGGGAAAAAAACAAAAAACAAACACCTTAATACATCAATTAAGACACCATCAAAATGTTCCAACAAGCTATTACAACTAAGTCTGGTGGTAGGGAGTGGAACAAAACGATCCAATTCTGCTCCAAGTGCGGCCATGGCAATATTCCCAACATCTTTAATGAGTGCATGACTAAATGCTAAATTAGGAAACTTCCTTCTCATGAGAAAAAAAAAAAAAGATACTATATGCACCAACTCTTGGAAACTACAGCTAGCCATCTGCAGAATTTCACTGTCTAGCCAGAGGAAGCACTGAAGAAGTAGGCTCCTTAATACACACATGGTGGTTGTAAGCTATCCTTTCCACAAGTCAATCAAAATGCAGAGCCAGGAAACCCTTTGGCTTTGAAAGAGGCTATTCTGCAAATCCTTTCCCTAACAATCCTCATCATTTCTATGCAAAGACCAGGCAGTCTTTTTGACCCAGGTAGGGTTAACAGAAACCTTGAGACTCGTCTAGGAATCCACAGCTTCTCAAGACTAATGGTTTCTTGAAACCCCTGTGAATGGCAATCATTACTGTATTTAACCATTGCAAAGATTAAATCAAACTAATGGTTAAACTGCAAAGTATGTCAGTGGCACTGGCTGGCTACAAGACTCAGCTTCATAAGGGACAGCATACGTGTTGCTTTAGCAACTGCTAAATCCAGACTTGCTACCTTTTGATCTCAAGTTTTTAGCCTTATTTGATTCAGAAATCCTAACAACAGTACTGTCTCTATATTCACTGTTTTACAATTCAGTGAAAAGCTAAAACCTTATCATCCCCCAATTAAGATAGATAATTTGGACAGGAGGAGAAATGGAAAGGCAATTCAATAAAACTAATTGGATGTTTTCCCTCTTCACTACACTTGATTCCCGTGTAGTCTACCTGAAACAAATTACAGCTGGGGAGGAATCACACGGGGAGCCATCTCAGACTCCAACACGCACATTGCAACAGTGAGACTCTGAATAACTTCCAAGGCCTCCCCTCCTTGTCACCTCCAGGCTAACAGCTACAAGAAGAAATTAACCCAGTGCAACAGAGGCATAACCAGTACCATTCTGCAATAAGGAGCAGATGTATCAGTCTATGCTGATGGTTTAGGAATAGGGTGTCAAACAGCAGCAAAACTGTCTGCTGCTCCTTGACAGGATGGCAATCGCCATAAAGTACGGAAGAAAAGAATGGGATGGAAATACCTTCAGCCTTTGACCCACAGATACTGCACATGGAGAAGAACCTTGAGCGTTACCATCACGTTTTGTGCCAGATGGCAAACTGTTGACCACATTATCCACACAACACTGAAAGCTTTCAGCAATATACTTTCAGTTTCTTATTGCATAATATTAGATAGGTGGAGAAGACCATGAAAAAAAAGCTGGAGTGCTCATAACATATCCTACCTACGTTTCAGTGTAGATGCTGTTAGCAGCCCAGTTAATCTGCCAGAGTATATATTTTAAAAATAAATTTAATAAAAATCACTGTTGTAGGTGGGTTTTTAGCAAGTGAAGGTACAAAAACATGCAACAGTGTTCCTCATCAAGGAAATACATTTATGGTGGAGTAGTACACTGTACAAGTTTCCTAAGATACTAAAAAATAGTTTATATTGCAGTGTAAGTTATGCAAGCCTCATCTTTAGTAACATAAATCAGTACCATCAAAAAAGCTCATGATATAACAAATCAGCCATCTGTTTGATGCTAATTTATTGGAAGACACTGATTCAGAACCACTGCAGCAGTCAGATAAGAAGAGAAAAGAAGATGAATGTGAAGAGTTCTGCCACGTTGCATTTAAAGTGTTTTGCTTGGAAAACAGCACAATGAGTACATGTAGAAGTATGCACCCCAAAATTTTTTCAGGTAGGAAAGAATTTGTGCAAGGTTTTGCTTAGGAAAGAGGTCCAGAACTGTTCCATGAGCCCTGAACAGAATGTCAGGTATGTTATGATTTGAACTATTATTAAAAATGGCATTGTTGATACTTAAGCCCCTGAAGGAAAAAAACCAACCCTGTAACAGTCACAGGATAGGTACACAGGTGAATACATTTGAATTTTTTGTATAATAAAATTACCAACTAAAGCCACGCAATGCTTCAAAGAGGAAAGCCACCAGGAAAAAGAATAATAAATTAAAAGCACAGAGGTATCATTCTTTGCAAAGGAAAGAAAACAAACTGCTGTCAAGAGCACTCCCAAACCATCTCTCTTTTTAAGCAGTGACATTGAAATGTTAGTACTGATAAATGTTGATAGCATAGAAATCAGTAGATTGGATGTGAAGTAAACAGGGCTTTTAATATGTAAGTGCACATTTAAATGCCTTCTGTACTGATTTACAACATGCAAAATCTCAAACACACTCATTTTCAGTGTCACACCAATTCCCTTCAAAAATATGTTCACTAACACACTCATGATTCTGGAGCAACTTGCAGAAATAAAAACTGTTTGGAAATTCTGCTTTCTTTAAAAAGGCTTTTATTTTTGCTAATTTTGGCTTGCTGAGAGGATCTTGTGTTTCACGGGTACAGCTAAGCCTTGCCAAAGTGCTTTCACAAGCTGAAGATTGGCCAAGGAGTACCACCAGTGGTAACAGACCTTTAGTCAAACCAAAAAGCAATCCTCTATGAAAAATTGAGCACAGTTATCCAACGAACACAATATCACAGTATTACTCTTTTAAATAACTACTAATTTTATTGCCAATATAAAGATCAGAATAGACTGAAACTTGCTTTGTTTAATGAGCCAACTTCTTTTTCTGCTTTCTGTCTTCTACAAGGCTTTTCAAGTTGACCATCTACATCCAGTTTGTCATATAGTCTTCTCTTTGTCCCCCTCCCTTACTGTTTTGACCATCATTTTAAAAAAAGAAAAAAAAAAAAGCCACACAAGAAAAACCAGCCACACACTTTTAGATCCAGGCTGTCAACTAATTCCTGCTATAACCTCCATCACCAAGGAAAGTGCAAGGTAATTTTTTTTCTAATAATTACCCACTAATTGTTCTTTGTATGTAAGGAATAGGGCATTACATACTTTAATAAGCAAATGCATGGAAACCTCTACAGCTACCTTTTGTAATACCATTAAAGACTAACCTTTTATAACCGTCACCTGCCCTCTACTTCAAAGCATGTTCGCTCTGAGGCTGACTCGGTGCTGCTGTTTGTTTTGTGAGTTGCCTGGCAGAGACATCTGAGCAATGGAGAATGAAAACAGGGAGAAATCTCCCCTGGGTATCCCAAATTAGATGGAGAGTTATCAGAAGGCTATTCTGAATGGCAACAGTGGTGGCACAGAGACCACCTACGGCCAAGGAACTAGAAATTGAGAAGATGCCGCCACCTCTTCATTCATCTTAAAAGTAGATTCTAGAATACTTTACACGAAGATTAATCTTAATACGCTTCATTTGAAACTGAAGAGAGTCTTCATAAACAAACATACAGCATGAACGAAAGAATTCACAGTACCAAGAGCTGAAGTAACCTGAAGTAATTAGCTGGAGCAAAGGTGCAGGTAGAAAAAAACAGTGTTTAGTAGTCTTCTTCCACTGTTTGCACTGCTCCTTATTTCAGCTTATAAGAAGCCCATTCTCTCCTGCAGCTACAGATGCGCAAACAACAGGAACATGTTCCATTAAACGTTGTATGCCAAAACCTACATGCAATTAAGCCTGACCAAACAGTTTCTGGGAGCTTGAACATATTTGCTTTCCTGACAAAAATTCTGCAAACAAAAGCTCCTTCTGTAAGTAAAAGTACATGTGACTTTGGTACACATCCATCAAAAAGATTCCTTCCCTGGGAGATAAAAGTGAGTTTCTTCTCTAACTGATCAGACAGCAACATGTCATTTTCACATGACGAAAAATCAAATAAACACATTCCTGGGAACAAGAGACGAAAAAAAGTTTCCAGTGTTCACTGCCTCCCCACATCCCCTGAACCAGAATTAAGCCAATACAGAAACTTTCAATTGAGGCTCCTTTTGGACCTGAAAAAAAAAAGCCCCAAATCTGTATGTATGCAAATGCAAACCATTCTGCCATATGAAGTGCTGTATTTGAAAGTGAGAAAATGCATTTTGGTAATGCTGACAGCACTTTGCAATGCTTCTCTAGTACCAGTGGCCATATGAGATCTGTTTCTCCATCATAGTTAATGAAAGAAATAAAGGGCTTGATTCTTTCACATTAGCTTTGAATGAAATTTTGATGCAACTTCTGCCCTTACAACATTGTTCTCTCACAAATTTTGCAGAGGAACACACTAATCTAGGCAGAATTTGGATTAGATGGCTGTACCAGTACAGAAAGACTAAAGCTCTTATGGAAAGTGAAAGATGGGTGAAAGAGAAAGCTGTGACATGATACTGCTCCAGCAGGACACAGTCACAGGTGCCTACAACACACAGTCCAGATGCCTCCTGGTGGGACACAGCTTCGGATCAGTGTCTGCAGTTATTAGTAGAAGAGGCTGCTCTTCCCACAGCTCAGGTGGTAGGCCGAGCCAGCACATCTTATCATGCAGACCTACCTATGAGCAAGTCAAATGAAGGGAAGCTACACAATACCTGCACCAGTGGACTCCTTTCTTCTTCACAGACTATGCTACTTGGGAAGAAGCATTCACTGGTTTTTGACCTACTTCTACTTCAGCATTTTCACTTATGTGCTCACACTTGAGCTGCTTGAGGAAACCATGCCTTTGTCTTTTATTGTCCTCATACACTATTACGGTCAGTTTGTATTTCTACTTAGACAGTTTTTCAAGCCATTGCACTTCTCACTGTAAAATTCATCCTGTGGGAACTGATATGTAGTAAAAGCTAAAAAAAAAGTGCTAAGAGGTGAATTTACTTCATGTACTAATTTCATTCTCAAGATTAAGATTTCCTGCCTCTTTTCAGTCTTATTTCGAGCTCAAATTTGAATTCAGCGAAGATTTCACAACTGCTTGAATTAAGCTTCAGTTTAAGAATAGATTTTGAACTCTCTTTGGATTCTGATTGATCTGTGTTTTACCTCGCCCAGCTTCCTCCCATGCTTCGCTGCCCTTTTACTGCAATGCCCCAGCAGGTAAATACACCTCCTGAGAAACCCAAAAAGCACCAGTCCTTCATTACAGCTTTTCTCCTGATAAAGCTCATGGTGTCTATGAGAGAAAGGAAGTTTTTCAAGCAACTTTGGCATACATCTAGCACAGCATAAGCATGGAGGACCTCCCTTAGTTTATTCTGAGGGTCTGAACCAGCACACACTTCCAAAGCGGTGCTGGCAAGCCAGGTGATGGGCTGATGTGTCCTCCTCCTGTGTTGACAGCCTAGTGCACAGCTGAGAGCAGCTGCTGTGCACTCAACGCTCACACAGCACCCAAGAAAGCAAAGCTCGGACGCGCACACTCATGCTGTTTGGTGCTGTCAGTCCCTGCATTCGTAGATTTAAAAACCTTATCTATTCAACAAATAAAGGAATACTGAACAGAAGACAGAAGTAATTTTCAAACGCGGTCACGTAGTTTTGGCGATGATCGCCACCCTAGATTGATTACGTCGCCTGGATAACTGGAAATTTGTGTATAGGTTATCTAGTAACTAAACAAAGCAGCTTTTTGAAATATATTCACAAATTATTCAAACAGTGTTAGAGAAGACAGAATTAAGCTAAGGAATTTGGTCACAGCTCAAAGAGGAAAATGCTTCAGAAAGACAAAATGTTTATAAAAAGAAAAGTATCCTTTTGCAAGAGATTTTTTTCTCCTCTTGAAGGAACAAAAGCATTGCAATGAAATGGCAAATACAAGTAAATCACCAGCACTAAGTAAATTTTGTACGATTTCTCAACAGCAGTCAACATTCAATACCAGAGGCGAGCTCAGATTTCAAAGAATAAAATGTTCTGCACAGAGAAAGCGAGTGTTTTGCAGGCCCAGCATCGCAGAGGAGTATCATTACTGTTGCATCTTACTCAATCTGAGTAGGTGTGCCTTCTGCAGAACCATCTGATGTGTGAGCTTACAGTTACATTATCCGTGCCAAAATCAGTAACAAAACCTCTTAAATTAACTGATCTTTTTAGAGCAAAAGAAGGTTTAGGCAATGATGCTAAATATAGTATATGCAAATAGATGTGCCAGTTTATTCCATGGGAATTTCAGCCATTCCTATTTATTATCCTTATGAAGCTTTTACTAAAAATTTTACATGGCTCGATGAAAAAGAGTCAAATGTTAAACTCCTAGGAAATCAGAATAATATTTTCCCTCTTCATTGCACAAGTTGGTCACATATAGAAGTAATCAGATACAGGTCTAGATTAAGAGATTTATATTCCTTCCCTACCGTTATTTTATTCATTTCTTCAGATACCTCTATATAAAATGTTCTATACTTACTACAGCTTAACAATGGTAGATTGCTTCACTGCTCTAGTAAATCAAATTAATTGCTTCCCTAAAATTTGTGTCTGATTTTTTCCTTAGTCTTGCTTCTTGGAGGAGATTATCACTGGTCTACAGAAGTTAAAAGTAGCTTTCATGGGACACGACCTTTTCAAAACCACGCAAGAGTGTCCACATTGGGCCAGATCTAAACTATCTAGCCCAGCATCCCATCTTCCTCTGCAACCCCACGTAGTTGCCTATGGAAAACCAAAAAAACAGCAGGCAAGATACTTCTCCCTCAGGGACTTCCTGAGTTAGATGCGGTTTCCCCGTATTAAGCAACTCTTGAGAGATTTCCCTTCTGCGAACTTCTCCTCTAGCCCTCAAACTCAAGTAAGCTTCTATCATCCACAGCATCTGCTGACAAGGAAGCCCACTGCCCCTTCATTTGGTTCATTGATTATTCGTATAACATGGCAGATATCAACTAGTTGAAGCACTTTGCCCATGCCATTTGCTAGGGGGATTTTGTTTATTTGTTTGCTTGTTTTAAGCTTGCTACCCTGTCCATCTCTCCATCCATCATCTCTCGCTCAGGCTGAGGACTCCTGGCATGTTTAACTAAACCCTCAGTAGAAATAATTCCTCCTTTTGGTCAGAGAATCACCACGAGGATGAAGGTCTTCAATTTCCATAGATTTTATTTTTGGGGATATTTGGGGAAGTGAAGTGGGAAAATAAGGAATGGCAAAGTGATCCACATCCAAAGTTTCAGATCGTATTTACAACACTGGCAAACTCCAAGTTACCTGCAGCAGCACAGTGATCTATTGGTTTCTTTCCTACTACGAATACTTCTTAACAACGCTTAGGTTTTGGTTCTGGGTGGGTTTTTTAAGGGGATGGTGGGATATTTTTGTTGGTGGTGGATTGGCACTGAACACTGAATAGATGCCTTCACAAAACCTTCACAAAGCTCCTAACTCCATTACCTCAGGCCTGAGCAATATCAGCTGTTCCAGAGCTCACCGTTTTATACACAAAATTGGAATTGTTCTGACTTTCCTATTCTCACTCAAGTAATCCAATTTTTCCTTCTGTGTTACAGATAAGAATACAGTTTCTGAAAAACCGACCTGCAAACTATTATTAAAAGTGGTTTACTAAAGTAGTCACTACTGGTAAATTTGGACAGATTAGAATTATTTGTGGAATTGTGCAGTAATTCTCTAACTGCACAGATCTGTGATGAAAATACACTGCATCTTAAAGTCAAAGCATACACAAATATACCGTGCCTTCTGTTAACGTGGGCATTTTTAGCTACTGCTTTGTCAAGTACATCCTTCGCCCCAGAAAGCGATCACAGCTGAGAGCATCTTACAAACCACAGGTCAGGGAATTAGAAAGAATATGTTGCTGCACCGTAAACCTGACAAGCATATTTCAGCGTTTATTCACAGGGCACAAGTGCCTGTCTGTAATTCAATAGCCTTTGCAAAAGTAGAAGTATTCTGAACTTTCCCCGCCCCAGTTAATTATTTTATCATATAACGCATTGAAATCCACGTCAGTTGATGCATATCTGTACATACTGGGTTCAAAGGTGTGTACGTGTTTGCATTTGCAGGACGTTTTTTCTAGAAGGGGAAGGAAAGAGGAAATATCATCTGCATTAGTCAACCTTCTTACTCTAGTCCCAGCAATCAGCTGCAGTGACTTCTAAAAATTTTTCTTTCTGAGTCAGTTTCTGATACCGCGCACCCACCCCGAGCAGACGGGAGTGTGGGGAGGGTGCAGTCGATACGCTGGAGGGCAGGGCTGCTGGAGGACTGGCTCTGCAGGAACCTCATCACATTCAACGAGGACAAAGTCCGGGTCCTGCCCCTAGGATGGCCCTAAATTGTGTAATGGCAGAGTAGGGTGGGGAGCTGGGTCTTGCTTGGGCCGAGTATTAGCCAACAGTAGAACACGGCAAAGTCAGCCAACAGCACCTGGGGCTGTATGAAACGGAGCGTGACCAGAAGGATGATGGACCTGATCATCTTCCCGTTTCCCCAGTGCTAGTTACACCATGTCTATAATGCTGCCATTTCCAGTCCAGTGTCCCCCAGTACTGGAAAGATATTCCTGAGTGGACCAAGTTGAGTGGAGGTCATAGGGACAGTCAGGGCTGGAGATCTTGAGTTTGATTGTCCAGGCTTGTTCAGCCTGGAGAAGAGTTCTCCTGTGCTTATTTTTTGTTATTGCTGGTTTTTTCCCCTTCTGTTTCTTAGAGGTTACAGAACTTTAACATTTAAAAGAAACATGAAAAGATCAGGCCTTTGTGTGTGGTTGAACTTGGCTGCTGCCTAACACTCTGCACTTTCTCTCTGCTCTCCCTTCCCCTTCTTGTCATCTAACCATGTACAGAGGTATTTCATTTAACTGTTTGCAGTGACAAGATAAAAACAACCTTACAACCCTCTTCACATGTGCTTTATAAAAATATTTGAATTTGTTATTGCATTACCAATCACGCTCTGTAGCACTCACAGCAGAAAACCTGTAATGCCACTCTGAAGGATACTACGAGTGCTCCAGTTAAGCTGTAATAACAATTAGAACTGAAATTTCTGAAAGCTCTGTAACAATATTACTCACAGGTCAGGAATAAAAACAGCCAGACAGTTGGCCCTACAGTTTGGTATGAAGTAGGATCCAGAACTGTCAATACAACATTCACCTTTACTGTCTCTATGTACAGATTTATAGTTAACTGACAACTCCTGTATCCATGGGAAACTTCAAAAAGCCAGCTTCCCCCCTGTATTTAAATATAGGAGCTCTTCCTACTGAGTTGTCTGCCTAATGAAAAGCTAACTGAACTTCAGCAATTTAGCAATAAAATACAATTAAAGATAATACAATAGTGAACTTGCACAGATATTTCTGTATAATTGATATTAAGGTAACATAAGCTTATTCTTTTAGAAGTCCTTCAACCTCCAGCCTGAGACACCAGTACTATTTTTGTATTAAAAAAAAAAAAATCCATCAAAAAAAGTTTTCTCTTTACCTTCTTTCATAACTCACTGCTACTGATCCAAATTGCTTTCCTCTTTCTACTGCATTATTTTGTAAACTGCATTTAATTCTGGGATGTTAGGGGATGATGCACACGATTAAAATCAATACAGGTGTCTAAGGTGTAGATGGATTCCCACGGGAAATCTAAAAGCTTAGGCTATTAGTAATAACAGTTTTGCAGCCCTTTTCCAAAAGTTATTCCAGAGATACTTTTAAAAACACAAATGGATCAAAAAATTAGGACTTTAAACCAACCAACACCTTTCAGAAGAAAGCTACAATAACCTCCTTCAGCAAATCATTGAGTTTTGTAGCATAACTATTTAAATTCAAACATAGGGCTATAGATCTGTTTTACTAGAGATACCTGAACAGCTCTTTAATAAAACTAAACACACACTAATATTTTTTCCAAATTTGTTGAGACTCTTCCTGTAAACTTGTATTTACAGGTATACAATTTCAGAAGCTTATCATTCTTACAGCAGAATCATCTCACAAAACAGATAAATGACAACATTAAATACTATCAGGAGTATAATCCCACAAAGGAAGTGTACATTAACTGTTAAATTACTCAACAGAAAAAGTGACCGATCTCAAAATATTTTTCTTAATGACCAGAAATTTCCTAGATCAAGTAGCAGGATTAAAGAGCACCACACCCAACGCTTTATTGACTTTATACTGAAGGGCTGGAGGTAAATTTCTTGTAGGTATGGTCCAAAGTCTGGAACATTATTTTATTGCCTACAATAGTTTTACTGGAATGATGTAAAGCTTATGCAAATTAATGACACGAGCATGAGTATTTTACACTGAGCACAGGTTTCACAAGACTGATAAAATGCCCTCTATTTTCATTTTCTTTACCTCTGCGTAACTCTCATCACTATGAATAAGAGTTAAATGTGTAAAATGCATGACCTGGAAATTAGGTGTATCTGAAACAAAATACAGTAATTTCAATATTTAGAATATGGCTACGCCAAGGAAGATCAGCCGTTGTAAATATTACCCATTTCTATTAAAATGCCCATAATAAAAAGAGAATTTCCACACTTACAAAGTCATAGGAACATTTCTAGTCCCTCTGAAGCGAGGGTGCTGCACTTTTCCATTTCAAGGGAAGCGTCACTAAGAAACTCAGTTACCACAATAAAAGCCTATTACAACCACATGTGTAAGGAAGGTTATTTCCCTGGATATAAGAGTGGGGATAAAAAATAGGCAAGCAGCATTCATTGTTCTAATTAAAATTTGATTAAATGGTTTGCATTTCAGTTTAAGACCCACAAAAAGCTGTCCTTTACTCCTTTCCTCTCACCTTGAATTCAAAGATAGTTTCTTAAACTTTTACGCCCAAGTCTTTGGAGTGATTGACTCTAGTCACACAGGTATAAGCTGAAGATCTTACACAGGTATGAGCTTAGGGCTAACTACTATCATACTTCTTTCAACAGAAGACCTTGGCTTTTATCCAGTCTATGACTCTATTCTACAGAAAATAAAAAGGCAGGAAAGGGTGGTTCTGTTTTTTTGTTTTGGTGTTTTTCTGTTGGGTTTTTTTGTGTTTTTTTTTAAGCCAAATTAGAATAAGTTTTTTTCAACTGATGAAAACGTTTCTTGGAAAAAAATAAATAGAGCAAATTACGGTTCAGATCCATCATGTGCTCTTATTATAAGCATAAAATTCTTGAGCAAAAAAAAAAAGTTTAAGAAGATGTAGTAACTGAAAAATATATCAGACATGGAAGAAGATCCAAGCACGAATTCAGTGTTATCAACAGCAAACAACAGCTCTGAGCTACCTGATCACAAACTGACTCACACTGTCGCTAAGTGCAAGCCAATGAGTGCTCATTTTCTCCCTTTCTTTCCCTCAACTCTGCCTCCTTTGAACACTGACAACAACAGTACACTCAAAAAGATCATATTTTCAGTGGTTTCTATGCAAATTGCTTTCCTCAGTGATCTATTTGGCAGTGGTAGTATTCAGCCCATAGAATAGAAGTTTCACTTCGCTTTTATTGACCTCACAGAAGAAAACACCCTCAGCAGGAAACACAAGTGGAATGAGGAAATCCAGCGTATTCCCCAGGACTATGCAGGAAGAATATGAAAGTCATGAGAAACTATCAACTCATACCAAAAAACAACAACAAAAACCCCACACTAAAAAAAAAATAAATCTCTTTTCTAACTAGAAACTAAAATCTACAGTTATTTTCATTATCACATGAAGAATGAGAAATTGCGGAAGGACTGAACATAGAACTGGAAGAACCTAAATCTGCATTCAATCCCTCTCTGCTACAGTTACACTGCTATTTTTGAGGAACCCTATTATACCTCTGCATTTAGTGGTTGCAGAGGAGGGAGGCAAAAAGACAAGGGAGGCAACTTCAGCACTGAAAGGAGGCACTGGCATTATTTTGACCTGAAGTATGGGATAAAGAAGGTAGATACTAGAGGATGCTTTGCGTTTGGTTTAAGTTGGTGGTAGGCGGCTTCCTTTTTGGCAGCTCCTAAGAGCAGACAGTTGTTTAGTAAGGAATAGTAGTTGTGATATGGCAGATAGTGATTCTGTACGTATCTTTAAAATCGTTTTTGTTGGTATAATGTGTATAATTCTTCATTCTTACTTAATCAGAAGAAAACACCATGAAATGTATCCTGCTCCAGATGGATAAAGAGATGTAAAATGCATGCCTACAACCACACCACTTAGTTACTATCTCATTTTCTCAGGCTTTATTTTAAAAGAATCTAATCTCTAAACAACTTTTTTTTTGGTATTTTAAATTCAGAAAATATAAGTGAACTGAAATAGAGAGCCTGTCTCAAGAATTCAGCTTCTGAAATGCACAAACACAAGGATGAACATGATGGGTAACAGTTGTTACTTCTCTCCAGTTGGCTCTAGTTATATAGAGCTTTATGCTACAGAAAGCACAGCATGCCAGTTTTTCCAGAATTGTGCTTTGCTTTCGTAAATGACAAAAAAAAATAATTGAGCTAAGGGAACATTAAATCAATAGATAAAACTATCCAAAAGTTACAAATGTCAGGGCTAAAGTCAGAGCCCCGTTACTTCGCTACATGTATGCACTTAATCATACTTCAGTAAGATTTCTCCAGCCGGGTTTTCTGTTGCTTCGGAAGATTCACACTTCACTTAGTACACAGGATTGATAATTAATAAGTGAAAAGGCACAGAGCAGCAAAAAGTTGAAGGCCTTACCCAAAACCAAGTTCTACAAGGTGCTGAGATACTTCCAGCTATCTTTAGGGACAATTTTTGAGTTTCATTCAAGACCTACTCTATATCTAACCCTGCAGTAATAATATTAGTAGAAGCCAAATGTTTTGATTTAATATTTTATTGAAGAATGAAATTAAGAAATTCAACATTAGTAGTCAGGGGCTTGTGGTAGTTTTAAAGAAGTTCACCATTTAGATTTGTTTCTTTTAGTTTAATATTTTCATCTATTAAACCAGCATTGTTTAGATTTATTAGTAGTACTTAATGCGATTGTTTAAATGGATACCTCATTTTACAGGTTGTTTTTTTTTTTTTCAGTTGGAAGAAATTATTTGCTTGAAAAACAAAACAAATTTTAATTATGTCATCTATCTGATTGTTCAGACTGCCTCCTTTAAAACTGCTAATTGGGATAATACATCCCATCAGAATAGAAGTTTGGTGTCTCCTTAAGCAAACACTCATTTTTAACTCCATGGCACGATTTTACCCAGAACCCTTCCACAGCTGGGAACAACTGGGTGTGTCACCTCTAAAGAGCTGGGTAAGGAAGTGCTTAACATTTTTAAAATAGTAACCATGCTGACAACTGAGAGTCACTAAGCTCTTATTAAATCTGTACTTCGATAGAACCCAAAAAGAATTAAATAAAGTATTAAGACAACCTTGCATTACAATTTAAAAAAATCCCAAAAACTCAAAAACCAAGTTGCTGGGCTTTAAAATAACATCTCCTGTAATTAAAAAGAAAAAAATCTAGGCTAAAGAAAAAAAAATCAGATATACTGAAAGAACTGAAGAGGAGCAGTTATTTACACAAATAACTATCCACAAAACAAGATGATACGCACATGACTGCTGGACACAGTATGTGACGAATAAATCCATCTGGATAATCTTTATAGGAACACATGACACATTGCTATACCGTTGAGCAACAACTTTTGCAGATTTACAGAGAGACTGAACCATAAATCTCGAACATTAATCCATACTCCCATTTTCATTGGCAGAAAAGAAACCATCCATGGCAGTAGATTTTTTTCCACAACACCCTAGTACTGATCTCATTGCTGATCTGGCAAAGCATGTTTGCAAGGCTTTGAACAGCAACCAGTAATTTTAACCAGCCCTCTTCACACAAACTTCTAAACAATAAAATTTTAAGGAGCTTTTTCTTTGCAAAAAGGATAATCGCATAATCACTTGGAACTGCAAGTCTGGATATTTAAGAGGATTCTTGCCTCTCCTTTCCCAGATACTAGCAGTAATCACAGAGGAGGTTTTACATTATGACTCTGCATCATCTCAGTTGCAATAGAAAAACAGATTACAAGTGAAAAGTTGCAACCTCCTTACCAGATAAGATTATTTTCTTAGTATTGCTGCTGGCAAGTCATGAGGTAACAGAGGGTCTTTACCTCACTCAGGTGATACAAAACCCAAACTATTTATATGTGGTGTAATGTATCTCTGAATGGCTTGGCATTGCTGTTGATGAGACAGAAAGAGCGTTATCAATGAAGGGGCAGTGAAAGGCAGCAAGAACACTCAGAAACGAGGAGCAAATAACTTCTGCTAGGAAGGGAGCTTGCCCAGCTAGGGCAGGACAGTGGTCTGAGATGCCAGCAACCTGAGGACATATTTCCTACAAGGCAAGAAGGAGGGGGGACCACACACAACTTGGCAGGGAGCGGAGACTGGAGGAACAGAGGGAATACCTTGTCAGAGCATATCATCCTCCGAGGGGAGGGGCTCCTCCTGCAGGACCTTCCTAGCACCAGAGCAATTAGAAGTCTACAGAAGACCAAGCGTGCCAGGGACAAAGATGCAACCTCCCAGCCAGTGTCAGAGGCTGGTTTTGCTCTGACGTAAGATGACGACTCTCAAGTCCTCCTTAGTAACAGAAACAGACCCACCCTTTTAATGGTACCTTCCCCTTCTCTATTTTCCACATTCAAGGCAAATCAGGCATCTTCTTATGCCCCGTAGTACATCCGTGTATCCTACCAGTGCACTATTCTCAGCGATCCCAGCCTAAAAAGCTGACTGCTTAAACCACAGTTTACTTAATCTGTTTTGGGTAGATAAAAGCAGCATGTGCTAGCTAATGATGGTGCAACAGCAAAGCACAGCAATACTGCGGAGGTGTCAACATACACACTGCTTCAGGCACACATTAATGGTATCCTCTATAACCTATCGAAGTTGGTTTAAGATGTGGGCAATTAGCCCCAGGTGACAGCAGCAAAATGAATTTGCTTAGGAATGTCAGAAAGCCAAACATTAAACACAAGCTTCTATAAAAAAAAAATCAAAAAAAAAAATCAGCATATAAAAGATATTTTCCTTCTTTGTGACAAGAAATTATTTACTTCTAATGCCGAAACAGAGGATAACATGAAAGCAAGAGATGAACTGTTATCCCTGTTCTGAGGCCTGACATGCTACAAGTTTTGAAGAAATTTGTAATTCAGCTTGAACGTATGAAATTATTTATTTCTATTAAATATCATTATAAATTACATCAGATAAAGCTCCTGATCAGACAGCACTTCTCTCCTGACGCACACATGACTTTTTCTGGGAACCCTCTGAAGACTAACTTGCCCTCTGGGTAATCAAATGACATGTAATTAACTTTCCAACAGAGAGAGTTATCTTTGTATAACTTATTTCCTTCATTTCTTGGAATAAAATTTCCATCCCATTCCTCTCCAAACTCCTAAACACATCAAAATATGGTAGTATAGTTAGGTTACCACTTTACAGCGTGCTCAAATACAGAAGTTTTGAATTACTCTGTAAGGATTTTACACACTCTGTGGGACTGTCATATGATAGATAACATGTGGAAAAACCAAACTTGTATTGAAACAAATTTTTAAAATACAGCTATTTGTCTGGCAGCTCTTTTGACTCTAACCCAGCCCCCTTATATGGCTGTCCATAAGAAGTGCTCAGTAGTTCAATCTGTTTTTTTGAAAAACACTAATTAATCCATTGTCAAGTAGGTATGATATAAAACCCTCACTGCCTTATGATGACTTCAAGTTCCAGCCTTAGTCTCAGCTCTCAGGGCTGAGGAAGGAACCAGCAAAGCTGGAAGGATCCAAAAAAACCCAGTTACAGACCCACTGGATGAATTTCATGGCCAACGTCACTTGAGTTAATGTAGGTACGAGTCGGACAACATACCTTGCACAACAGTTTGCTAACTCAACCTCCCTGGTGTTTCAACTTGTCACTATTGACACCGCTGAAGACCGGCTCCTGACCGCCTCCAACTCTTCCCAACTATACCCTTGGAGCAAACCTCCACCAAAAATAACTTTACAAGGGTTTTGTGGATAATCAAAGCATGGCAGAGGTTACCAATCCTCCAGCTTTCGGCACTGTAGGAACCAGGGGAAAGAATACCGGCATCCTGGCAATGTACCAAATCCCTAAAGACCACATTAGTGAGACGCTATGTTTCGGGTATGAGTCAAAGGCTGGAAAACGCATTGCCATCTCAAATATCAGACCTCAAAATGGTACAAACTTTCATTCTGAAACCAGGCAGAGAGTATGTCAACAGGCTACCACCCGATCCACCTACAGGATACTTCTTTCTAATTAAAGCAGTTATGGCTCTTCCCCCCCCCCAGTATTTACAGAAGGATTACTGCCTATTCCTTTTTGATAAAACCGGTAATTTAAGAAAGGAATAAATTCTTAACGTTTAATGTGACAGGTTTCCACCAAAACTCACTAAAGTCTCTCTTTTTTTGAGATTTAAAATTTCACTTTTTGTACCAACACCGTAAAAACAGCTGATACTGTAACAAAGCAAGATGCCCCCAAGATAATATTTTTCCAAGACACATTTATCTTAAAACACCTGTTAAGTGTCTGCATAGTAAAGCTCCACCTTAATCTCTCAGAAACTAGTAATAAAACTCCTATTAGACACAGCAGTCCTGAAATTTGAGAATCCACTAATTATATTTCAGAATCAAACCACTGCTATTTCACAGGACAACTCTTCTCTCTGTAAACATAACAATTACCCTTTGTGCAATTGAGTACTTGGTTTCTACTCACACCCCTCCCTTCTCCTACAGGAGATGTGACATTTGGTGACAAACACCCGATTAATATTTGGAGTGGTGAGACAATCCGGTCCTTTAGGAATACAGAACCCAAGCCTCAGAGCCATTCAGATAAGCATCAAAATATCACCTCAGCCTTTCAGATTTTACCTCCATAATCTCAAAGCGTAAAGAGAAGTGATGCTTTTGATATCATTTAACAGTTAATTTTGCTCCAAGTTTAAAATAACCTGAACAGTTTCCACCTCATATTAAATGTTGTAAATATTCATTAACAATTAGTTCGCTTGTAAGGCACAATAATACTTCATTTTTAAATTAAATCTGCGCAAAGCCTATCTACTAGTCTTAACAAGGTTTAAATTCTCACCACAGTATTCAGAACTGCTTGTATCAGATTAAAAGAAGAATTTTCCATAGGCAAACATTAATGAAAAAAAAAAAAGAGACCGTGAAACAGCTTAGAGGGAGAATGGGAGAGAGAAAACAAAACCACAAAACTTACTTGACTGTAACTCGATTGGACAAATCCTGAAGATCTCCTGGGTGAAAAAGCTGAGCTTCTTTCAGTCCAATATTTTCACACGCCTTCAGAAAAACATTTATATTATCCTGCAAAGAGAAGTAGAAAGCAGTTGCTTAGTTAAAAGCACTAAGCAGGTTTTGCAAGATGATTAGTGCGAGCCTTTAAATGTCAAAGTCCAGCTCACAGAAATAATACTGAAAAAGCAATCTTCTGGATCATAAACGCGGGTCGTTTCTCATGCACACGGGCAGGCAGGGTTGCGATCCCGGTGACTGAGGGGTACGTTAAAGATTACCTGGCATAAGGCAGTGGCGAGCCAGTAGGCAGCAGTCTCCACTTTGATGTCAGCTCTGCTCAGCAAACAAACGCCCTCTTCCTAGCTTTGCACGACAAGCCTCACCTCTTGCCTTTAAAAATAACTCCAGCTACTGACATTCACCACCCAGAAACTCTTGGCAGACGAGGAAGAAGAGGAGGGACGCGCTGTTTCTATGCTCACAGACCGATGAGGGAATACTGCACCTGGAATCTGGGTTTGGTTGCTGAGCAAAGCTCCAGAGAGACAGAAACCAAACCGTGTTCAGCTCTGCTGCTTCCTTACTTGGGGGGGGTGGTTTCCTCTGTTTTCCTCCCCTTCCTCTCCACCACCCCCAGCTCACACCAATCTATAATAAAATGTAGGTACGGTGACATTACAGCACCCACACGCTGCACCTGCTGCAAATCAACCGAGTCGCAAGAGCAAGGTTAAAAAAAAAACCAAACAAACCAACAACTCAACCACAAAACAAAAATCCAACGATCTATAGAGAGATTATATAACTTAGAGATCTCTTTCCACTTCATAAACAATAGGCAAGAAATTCCTTCTCGTTAAGGCGGAATGCTATCAACAACAAAAGAATGTGCCCTCTTGCGCACTTGCTCCCTTCAGCTGGAAGCCACAGGAAAAGGTACACAAAGTTACTTAATTCATAAACCACGCAGAGCCCTGTCATTCGAAGGGTTTCTAAGTCACGGTGCTGGGATTAGAGTTTCACAGTATGCAAAGGCTCCACTTCAGAAATTTAATATACTTTGAACTTTTCTCTCTTTTTTTGACACATAATCACTGGATGCAACAGTTATTCCATAACTTACAATTTATGTAAAGAAATGATCCACAAAGCAAACAACATGTGCTTCTAATATAGACTTTAAAAAGTAAAACAAACCCGAGAATCCCTACAACCTTTTGTTTTGAAGATCCTTAGGATTCTAGTATTTCTTATCAGTCTGTAAACACGCCTTCATTCAAGGAAAATATTTCAACAAGGTATTCCTCGTGCGGGCTCTGGGCTACCACATCTGAAAGATCCCAACTGTCTCACACTGCAAAGGTTATGCCCCAAAGCCTGATGCACAATGTGTCATGGTGAGGGCTGTTCTGCTGCATGACAACAACGATGAGGGACAAGATGTGTTGGCAGATGAGAGGAGAGGACTGGGAAGGATGGAGGACAAGCAACCTCATCTCTGCCTGTGCACTGGCTCCTGCAGTGCCCAAGGAGCTCCTGCACAAATGGCCTTCATACTGGAGGGTGTGAGCTCAGGACAGGCATTTGCTTTTCCTTTCCATACAATGCCTCTTTCTCATTTCTCATGCAATACAGGGAAAGTTGGCTAGATGTGTTAGTTTTACTCAATTAAATATTGGAGTGGCACATTGGCACGAAAACTCCAAGGACTTGAAAAGGTATTGTTTCTTTATGCAAGAGGCCACACGTTAAAATCCCACTTTGAGAAGAGGAACTACTTGTTAAACAGGAAAACACATATGACTATCACGTCCATGTTCGGGGGTCTGGGGAGTCCAAGCAACAGGCTGATAAGGCAGAGGAAGAAAGCAAGAGAGCAGAAGAAACAAGTACTCGCAAGGTAATGAACAGAACTGACACCAAGAGCAAGGCAACGTGCCCAGATCGGTCTGACCAATCGCCAAAACTCGGAGTAAACTCCCAAACCGATGGGTTACATCAGCCAAACTGCAGAAAATGAGCACATTAGGCAGGTAAACAAGGAAGAAGAGTTGGAGATTTAGAAAAACGAATGCTGCCTACACCCCAATCACAACAAAAACAAAGCAGAGGAGTTGCTCATCAGTGGCTGCTTGGCTACACAAGCACCATACTGTTGGCATATGAGAGAACTAATTTTGGAGGTGTTGCAGCAATTAACTCTATCAAACATCAACCTCCTGATAAGTAACACTTGGAGACCCTGAGAACATGGTCTCTAACAAGAGTCAAAACCTTCAGAAATGGGTCAGAGGCAGGGGGAGATAATATCGGAGGCAGAAAACAGCTAGTCATAGTGCTTGCTGGCATGCAGCATAAAACATGGCTCAAAATCAGCTCTCCTCCAGTCAGGGCCTAGAACTGAATCCCAGTGCATCAAGAGATATCCAAAAAGCTATTGCTCACATTTGGATATTGACAAAATAAGGTATCATTTCAACTACTCCTAAATACTGTCCTTGATAAGTTATTCTTGACCATCCCTAATCATTGGAGTAGAGCACTGAAGCTACAGGTCTCAAAATAGCTAGCAGTCATTTTAAACTCTACCAGAACAATGAACTTGAAAATGAATTTTAAATAGCACCACAGAAATAAGCAGGGGAAAAAAAAATGACAAGCTATCAACCCTGAAATTAGATTTATCATTAGAAATGTGAACAGGAACATTGTTCGGTGATTAATGCGCGCAAATATAGAAGCCATCACACTTCTTTTACCAATGTAACCATACTTCAATAAGACTAATGGTCAGTACCACTTCAGGTTCAAAGGGTACACTGTAATCTGAATCTCATGTTCCACAAAAGTGATTCTTTTTAAACATTCAGGACTCAAAAGCCTGAAGAAGCACAAAACACACCAGATCTACCTCCTGGAGACAACCGTCACTCAAGTGGCAGGCAAAAAAAGGGGTTCTTGCCTGTGTCTACAACCCCCATGCCACTGACGTATTTATTCCTCACTCCTCCAAATGAGGGCAAGTTGTTTAAATTTAAGAAAGATCCAACTTAGCAGAGTTGCAGAGAAAGAGGAGTATGATGATGAAGGAAGAGAAGGGACTTGGTTCCATTATATCAAACAAATGGAGCAGGAGAAGCAATACCGCTGCCATTTACCAGCACAAGGGAAGCAAAACCACAAGGGGAGAGAAGAGCTGCCTAGTCCAGAAGCAAGGATCCATGGTCAGGCAGATCAAATATGTTTATACAGAAAACACAAGGTTTCTGATCATTAAAAGAGAAAGCTCCTACAATAATAGGGACAACGTGGAAAAGTCATCTACGTGATTTTAACACAGAGCTCGACCTGTGCATGTCCATGAGCATCTGAAGTTGGAATTATCTTCATAGAGCTACAGGGTTTAAATCAAAATGAAAATAAAGCATGAAGTCTTAATCACAAAACTCAAGTGCAATTCATTTCTGGTATGTTAGTACTACTTCTAAATGTTTTGTGAGAGAGGCTGGGGAGGTTGGAAGGAGGCTGTAGGGGGGACTGTTTTTTTCCCCTCCAGACAGTGTACATGATGAAACAGCAGAACATTTCAGATACTGTCAGGACGACTTAAGTTTCCCATACACCATACAGACTTAACATTAAATGCACAAGGCAGAACACTGACTAGGTAAAGCTATTACCCTTCAGCATCTCATTTTTGCCTCAAACTTCAAAGTAAACCTCACCCAAAAACTCTGTAAAGTTGTAACACGGGAGAGACAGAGCTGGCAGCGGGAAGCAGGCCATCCACGAGCAGACATTTAAATACCACCGTTCAGGGGAACGACAAACAATACCACACGCTTTCAGGCGTGCACCTGCCTTTCTGGTCCCCATGGGGCATTCCTGGCCACAAAACCTTCTCTCTACCAGTTCCTAAAACATCTCCCTCTAACCAATGTTGAGAAGGAGCCAAGATGCCATACCCATATTAAAAGTGAAACTGTGGGTCATGCCGTTTCTCCAATGTCCTAGCAGAGCAGGGTTGCCTTTCTCACTCCTGCAATCTCATGGACAGGAGGAGAAGAAAGAGCTGAGTCTTCCCTGTCCTTCCTTGACAGATTTCACTTGCTGTTTCTGCTCCTAGGCAAAAGGCATGGGGGATGTACTAGTGCTTTGCACCTCCAGCAGATGAATGGGCTGGGACGAGCAGGGCTGCTGCACAGGGCTTCTCATTCCCATCACTATTCTCCAGATCAAAGAAGAAAGAAACTAGTCACTTTATAGAAAAACATGAGAATACAGACACTTTCTTATTAAAAAAAAATAGTAATTTTTAGAAGAAATAAAAAAAGCCAAGAGATTATGACTCGCAGCGGTGCTCTGTTTGTACTTGCAATCAGCTCCTAATGTATGTCACCATGGCAAGAACTTGAGACAAAGGTGAAACACAACCATAAAAAGCAAGAAACACACAGTGCTGATGAGGTCGTGATGGTGGTGAAGTACATAGGTTTCTCGACACCTAAAATTAAAAAAAAAAAAAAGAAATAGAAAAAAGAAACAGCACTTCTAAACTAGAAAAAAAAAAACAAACCGGCATGAGCAACAGTGAAATGAGATCAAAAAACAAAAGCAGAGACTCAAAAAGGATTAAGACTTGACCTTAAGTAAGAGACATAAAAACCAAACAACCCTAACAACAGCCTGAGAAGGGATATATAGTATGTAAAACACGAAAAGAATTTTAAAAATCTCTGAAGTGAGAGAGCATGAAGTGAAAGATAATTAAGAAGCCTGTGTAAGTACCATCTTATTTTGACTACTTATGTGCAATGCAACATCACACTAAATTCAGCTTGTATGTTTGAGCTGCAGTTTAATTAAAAATATAAATCCCTCATTATCATGATTATCTGGGTGGGGCACAAATATTAATTTAAACAAGTCTGTAAATATATCTGCTTTCTTTAGGGTGCAGTCATGCTGTGTGGTAAGCCCATCTTCTCTCTAGTTAACCATTTCTCTGAAGCCCTATGCACGCACCCAAACACAGCGAGATCTTGTAGGCATACAAGTTCTGGCATATCTTTCAATTCACTTGGCATCTGGAAGAAAAACAGTTTGGTTAAACACAGTGTTTTTCTATTTTTCGTGGCTGTGTCAGCCAATAGGCAAAGGCAATCTGTTGTCTCTTACTCTCATGCAAACATCCACTGCTTTAATCAAAGCCCTTACTTCTAGTGTTATTCGGGCTCTGGGTTTTTTGAGGAGTTCTGGGGTTGTTGGTCATTTTTTTTTTTTCTGGAATGAGGGGATTAGGTTTGGGTTTTTTTTTTCCAGAGTATGAAGGAGAAGGATGGGAACATAATTTCCAAATTGCATCCAATGCTCCCAGGACGATGAGGCATATTTGCATGGAAGTATTACAGCATCATTCAGATTGTGACTTGGTGCCAGAATTTGTTTTCAATTTCCAGGCTCCCCAAAACAAAAAAAAAAACAAAACCAACCAACCAATCAGTAGGTACAGTGCCTAGCAACGAAAACTTTTGACGTTTTAGAAAGAGAGACTGATGCATTACTTTTGGCTACAGAATTCTAAAAATCATCTGAATAGATCATTTTTAACCATCATGGTTTTTAGTACTACATTTACGAAGACATTTGGAGTCATCTTGAAAGCTTACACTGTGTCTCCTTCAGCTCTGCGTTCAAAACAAACCCTCCTCACTGGCACCTGCATTTCCTTAAGTAAGGGCCTATTTCCATTACAAAAGGTAGTATTTTTTTAAAAAGTAGAAAATGTTTTTCATACACACAGCATCATACGGACCACTAAAGCCTGCTCAAACCACTTTAACATGGAATTCAGAGCTCCATTTTGCAGCAGCATCACTGCACAGCTATGTGTTGTTTATATTCGGAGGTGGGGTAAGGGAAAGAAACCTACAGGAGCAGGAGCTCGTTGAACAAGTCGGGTAACTTGTTCTTCCTCGGAGGTACGTTTCGGTTATTAGCGCTGGCTGTGGGTGCGGGGTGGGGGCAAAGAGGTGAGGGTGGAGAGCAGAGAACGAGGCTGAACTAACCTTGTGGTCTGACCACAGGCCTGGGAGCCAGGAACTCCCAATTACCGCCTCGGCCTTGCACTTGGGGATGCTCAGTGCCCATTACCCACTCACCCTGTCTGTAGACTGCGATCCCAGCTCCTACAGTTTTCCGCATTTCTGAAGCTCTGAAGGCTGCTAGGGGGTTCGGCCTTGAACCAAAATGAGGAGTAGAGGGTGGAATAACTGAGCTCTTTTTTTCCTCCCTTTTTGGGCCCAAAACTAAAAATAATAATTAAAACAATCATCCTGCAGGCCTAAATTGACTTAGAGTGACCTCGAGGCTTCTGTTCGGTAAATTATCCCACCTATGACAGCGTGCACAAAGCACTGCATTGGCCAAAGTTCAGAAACGGTGCTAACTGCTTTGCCACTCCCCTCCGTGTGCCCTTCGTTGTTTTTCCACATTGCGTAAAATAATAAATTACTGTGATCCTTGACACAAGGATTCCCTGCCCCAGCTCTATGCATGATTACAGACACTAACTCTTCAACGATTCACTTCCAGACTTGCTCTCAAAAAGCAGGTGCTTCAGCTTCATTCCTGAATTCTGGCAGCATTCTCCATAAACTCTTCCCCCTTACAGTGGTTCTCCCAGTATCCATAACTGTAAATCACAGCCAGGAAGAGGAACGTTCCTCTTTGTTGTTGCAATTCACAGGTCTCACCAGACCTCAACCATTATAGAAGCTACAATTCTGAAGCAGCCTTAGACAAGAAGCTTTGTGGTTTGGGACAAAAAGGCCCATCATCCATTCCCCAAACCCCAACTCCATCTGCAATGACAGCAGCTGGTCACGGACCACTGTAAAACCAACATGTGTGTTGAAGGATCTTCCCCAGAGTTTGTTCCTCAGCTCCTGGCACTGCTGACTGTCACGTGTGACAGAAGACCTCTCTGCCCAACCTACCTCATTGATTACAAACTCTTGCAGAACTGAGCTCCACACTTCCTTTCCAACAGGACTAATGGGATTAAGGAAAATATACAAGAGAAATTAATGGGTTTTGTTTGTTTTTTTTGAAACAGAACTTCTGGGCTGACAGCTTTCAAGGTGCTTGATAAAGGAAGAGACCAACTGTCCCTATTGGCTCAGAATTCCTCCCAGACTCCTGTGTCTTACCATGCTGCAGTGTAACCTTTGCTATGACATTACAGCTGTGTATTACAGCAACAACATGTACTGAATGAGCCTTTTATTGAGAGAGTGAATATTAGGCTGTAAACCACAAGTGTGTTTCTGGGATGTCACTGCTACCAAATAAGGCCATCTGGGAAGGAGAAGGGCAAAAGTACAGCACATGGGCACCCTAGGCAGACATGCGTTGTTAATCGGGAAAGCTCTTTGCACTCCACAGCTTCACCCCATTTTGGATGAGACAAAAGAGACATTGGCTCACCCACTTGCAGGCATTCTTACTGTAAAAAAAGCATAGGCTTAGAAAGCCAGTATGGAATAACCATATTTCCATGTTTAGACAAGCCTTAACTTTCCTACCAGTCACTTGCATTCTAGGCAAAGTCAAGGAGGAATAAAAAAAATAAAGAAAAAAAGAAAATAAAATTAATAATAATAATAATAAAATAAAAAACAAGTGATGTGCTTTTCACCCCATATGGTTTATACAAAACAGACTTTACAAGCAAAGTGTGTAAGATACTCCAGTGCCAAGTCACTCCACTACACAGAACTGAAATGACAGTAATCCACTTCAAGGTGAAACTCCTCTGAAGCCTAATGAGTAATAAAATAAGTAAAGACCTCTTGTTCTTGAAACACTATGTTTTGGTAGAGCCTCTTTTTCTCCACCCTGCCCCCCCCTCCTTTATTTTCATTGTTATACACAAGTTTTTCTGTTCTTCTCACACAAGTTAAAAATATGATATAGATGAAATTCAGCCCCTCTGTATACAGGGCTTGAAATATGGCAAGTTGCCTCAGATCCTCAGTTCATGAAGTCCCTGATTTTCAGACTTTAAGTAGCTCCTTTTTAGAAGAGAATTTGGAAGTTTCCTCTCTCTTTGCTTCCTTCAGCAGCCAAACAGCTTTTGTTTCTCAGGAGGAGCAGCATCCTACTAGCCTATTTAATCATTGTTGCCCTGAGGGGGTTCATCCCATGGTGTAGAGAAGCGCCCCCTGCATACCCAGATCAACAAGTGGGTTTGGAGACAACCTGCCTTCGTGCCACGCTTCTTTGTATCTCCCCCAGATCCTCACACCTCACAGAAAGCAATCTCAGTCACCACAGCTGCAGCCTCTCAGCACCCTGAGCTCTGCAGCATTTGGTGCTGGCACGGTATTGAATAGCTCTTTTACATACATCACCGGAGGAGGGTGATTCAGCACGGGCACACGGGCGCGGAGGTGTTCAGACAGGCGTGAAAAGATGTGGTATGAGGATTTTGTACCAAAGAGAAGAGTGCATAGCACAGCTGTATGGCTCCCATGCTGATACAGCAGAAAAAGTTAACACCGCTGCAGTTAGCGTATACTTTCTCAGGAAATTGCCATGAATTTTAAGCACAACGCATCAAGAAATCTCTGACAAACCAGAGAGAAAAAAAAAACACAACACTGTAGCGTCCGGCTTATGGAGATTTAACACAGAAAAACACTGACTGCCACAAGACATCTCAAAACCACACTTCCTTGGCAAAGGCAGGAGCAATCAGATTATGTGTCAAAAGTATGATTTAAGGTGTGTACCTTTTCTACGTGGTTGACATTCTTTTTCCAGTTAGGAAGGAATGTTTCTTTACAAACATACCAACAGTCATCAGTTATTTAAGGAAGTAGAAATAGCATGTAAATAACAGATTATACCACAGAATACAGCTGACTGAGTTGATAAATGGAAATTTTTTGCAGTTTGTTTGGCAACTGTATTTATATATTTTGTAAGTGCTGGCAAGTTGAGGCAAAAAAAGGTGATACTTTTTCAGAGCTTTGGTTTAGGAGGAGGATTGAAAAATTTCTTTACAGTTAGTTTACAAGAATTTTTCAATTAATTTATTAGCATTTTGACATCTCTTCCCAGTAACATGCTGGAAGCATTGGTTTGGAATACGTGATCTCATTTAAACTATCACCAACATACTACTTTTGATTCACAGAGATCAACCAACACGCACAGCACTTACTGCCTTGACAAGAAACCAAAGCAAGTAGTCGAAACACCATTTCTTGGTGTCTGCACCCATATAGTTTTTCTCCATTTATGTCTCCCAGATACATTTCACTTCACCATCACCCACCCAAAACCTGTCAAGCTCAATCCAGTGTCTGAGTTTCATTCTGCCTGATAGAAGTTTTGAGCAGCTACTAAAAATGTCACAAAGAGTTTGCATCAACCTCCCCTTTTCCCCACACCCTGCATTTCAAAGTGTTTAGGCAGCAACAGAAAACAATTAAAGGAAATTCAGAGCTGAGGCTGAAATGTACCATATGTTTTCAAGCAGAAGGGCACAAAACAGCAGTAAACCACTGCCACGATTACATACTCCCACTATCAGGCATTGAAAGACTACAGAACAATGTCATCTCTAACTATTAATAACCATACTTCCTTTCGAGCACACAATCCCCCTTTTCTTAATTGTCTAACAGAGGTATTTCCATACAAACCACATTCCTCTTTCCATAAGACAGCAGATGTAGTACCAGAAGTGATTTATACTTTCACATACATGCCAATCAGGTCTTGCATCACTCCTGACATTTGCTAATTTACAGTTTTAGATTCTCAACTCAGGTCAGCCTTCTTTTTGTTGTTTGCAGTATGGTCTATGAGACAACTGGACTGAGAGTCAAAATTTCACCCTTACCTTATTCTGACTTACTGACTGACCTCAGGAGAGCCATCAAAACTCACTCTGCCTATACTCTGCTATCTTCTTAAGCTATACTTAAGAAAATCTTAAGTATTTTCTGAAATTCTTAAGCATAATGATCAGGTTCCTAAAATGCTTCATAACTTCCTTTTTTTTCTTCAACATCGGGATTTTCATCCCCCCCCGGTTGTGTCCATCATTGTCCCAAATTTGAAGCAACATCTGCTTAGGACTCCAAAGTAATGGTAACCGAAACGTCTGAATTTTATCATGGAAACACACATGCTGATTTCCAATTGCCTTTTTTATAGCACTGACAAAATCTGACTAAAACTCATTAAGTAAGAAATTTAACACATTGTTTACATGTGAAATACCATGCTGTGTCATTTCCCAGGTGAAGAGATTATTTTCTCAGACTAATATAAATTCTTTTACGTCCAGGAAACTTGTTTGAGCACTTCAGCTGGACCACTGATCAAAGAAAGAAGTTTCCCCTCCCATGTAATTGTACTTGTCAGAACAAAACTAGATACTTAAGGTGTATCCTAGTCACCTGCTTGGTAAGAGTCATGTAGAAGTCCTCATCTGCCATAAGCACATTAAAAATCTAAAGATGTTACTGCACCTACTTAAAGCAGTAAACAAACCACTGTACTGAAAAGGATTTTAATGTAATTTCATGAAACTGCATCATTTGCCAAAGTAGATAGGTTTCAAGTTCAGTACGCTGACAGGCTGTAGTACCTGAAGGAGGAAAAAGAACAAAAAAGGAAAAACAAACAAGACAAAAAAGACAAAAGCACAGAGGACACAGTGCCTCAAACTGCTTGTTATTTTTTTTCAGTGAAAAATGATTGCTGAAAGTTATGCTGTTCTTCCTGGCAATGACAATTTCTTTATTAAAATAAATCATAGAATAGTTTGGGTTGGAAGGAACCTTTAAAAGTCATCTAGTCCAACTTCCCCCTGCATTGAGTAGTGACATCCTCAACTGGATCAGGTTGCTCAGAGCCCCCTGCAACCTGACCTTGAATGTTTCCAGGGATGTGGCATCTACTACCTCTCGGGGCAACCCAGGCCAGTGTTCAACACCCTCACTGTAAATAATTTCTGCCTTACATCTAGGTAAATCTACCATCTTTTCATTTAAAACTATTAACTCCTGTCCTGTCACAACAGGCCCTGCTGAAAAGAATGCCTCCATCTTTCTTATAAGCTTCCTTTAGGTACTGAAAGGCCACAAAAAGGTCTCCATGGAGTCTTCTCTTTTCCAGGCTGAACAACCCCAACTCTCTCAGACTGTCCTCATAGCAGAGGTGTTCCAGCTCTCTGATCATTTTTGTGGTCCTCCTCTGGACCCTCTCCAACAGATCCATGTCTTTCCTGTGCTGAGGACTCTAGGGTTGAATACAATATTCCAGGTAGGATCTCACTGGAGCAAGAGTAGAGGAGGAGAATCATCACCTCCCTCGACCTCCTGGCCATGCTGCTTTGGATGCAGCCCAGGATACAGTTGGCCTTCAGGGCTGTGCGCACACACTGTGAGCTTGTGTCCATCTTTTCATCCACCAGTATCCCCAGCCCCTTCATCCCTAGCCTATACTGATGTTGGTGATTGCCCTGACTCAGATGCAAGACCTCGCACTTAGCCTTGTGAACCTGATGAGGTTCAGATGGGCCCACTTCTCGATCTTGTCCAGGTCCCTCCATACGGCATCCTGTCCCTCAGGCATATCAGCAACATCACTCATCTTGCTGTAATCTGCAAACCTGCACAGGGCTCACTTAATCCCACTGTGTCATTTCTAAAGAGATATTAAACAGCACAGGTCCCAGTACAAGACCCCTGAGGGACACCATTTGTCATGGACCTCCATCTGGACATTGAGCCATTGACCACTACTCTCTAGATGCAGTCGAACAGTCCACTCATCAAATCCCTCTCTCTCCAATTTAGAGAGAAGCATGTTATGGAGGACCATGTCAAAGGCCTTACAGAAGTCCAGATAGACAATACCCATAGCTCTTTCCTTGTCCACTGATGTAGTCACTCCATCATAAAAGGCGCCTAAGCTGGCCAGGCAGGACTTGCTTTTGGTGAATCCATACTGGCTGTCTCAAATCACCGCTCTGTCCTCCACGTGCCTTAATATAGGGTCTAGGAGGATCTGTTTCATGATCTTCCCAGGCATAGAGGTGAGGCTGACAGGTCAGTAGTTCCCAGGATCCTGCTTTCTATCTTTTTTTGAAATTGGTGTAATGTTTCCCATTTTCCACAAATCTTGCACTTTCCACTNAAAAAAAAAAAAAAAAAAAAAAAATAACTCTTCTAGGAAGATCTGTTACTTGCAGCATTGTCCTAATTTCAGCTGGGAGAGAGTTAATTTTCTTCCTAGTAGGTGGTATAGTGTTGTGGTTTAGTTTCAGTATGAGAATAACATTGATAACGCTCCTGTTTTAGTTGTTGCTAAGTAGTGTTTATACAAAGTCAAGGACTTTTCAGCTTCTCATGCCCTGCCAGCAAGAAGGCTGGAAAAGCACAAGAAGTTGGGAGGAGACACAGCCAGTATGGCTGACCCGAACGGGCCACAGGAATATTCCACACTATATACTAGGCATGACGTCATATAAACTGGAGGGAAGGCTGGCTGGGGGCTACTGCTTGGGAACTGACTGGGTACTGGTCAGCAAGTGGTGATCTGCTGCAGTGTGCATCACTTGTTTTGTATATTCTAATTATTTTATTACTAAGATAATTTTATTATTTCCTGCCTTTTCTGTTCTACTAAACCGTCTTTATCTCAATCCAAGACTTACTTTTTTTTTTTCCCAGTTCTATCCCTCATCCCACTGGGTGGGGCGAGTGAGCAAACTGCTCTGTGGTGCTTAGCTGCCAGCTGGGGTTAAACCACACTGAGCATATAAGAAGTTATTGAAAGGAAAGAGGTAGATAACTACCACTGTAAAGCAGAACCTGATCTCAACTCCTGCCATCTGAAGTGCTCCTGAGGCTGCAATAAGTGTACAGGCTGCCTTATAAAAGAAAATACACATTGGATGCAGGGCATGAGTTCTGTCAGACCATGTCCACTTTCACTTTCTCTCCTCCTCTCTAGTGTTAGACACATGAAATTTAAAAGTCACAAGAAACACCAACTGCTACTGTAAAACAAAAATCTCCACTCATGAAAGTAAGGATCATGTAATTAAAAATTATGTTAAGTAACTAGAAGTCTTAAAATAGCTGTTTTTCTGAATTCCTCAACAATTTGCTGAGTATATTCATCCAGAAAACAGGTGATGATGCTTCTTTAACTTTGTTTACACATCGAAGTGATCAACTTCTCAGAAAAAGACATGTATCATCTTGTGCCTTGCCTTCTGAAAAGCAATACCAGACGAATCAGCTTCCAGGGGAAAGACATCCAATAGGGCTTACGCAATTTCACTCCTCACAGCAGGGCTGTGTACACACTCAGCCCGTACCTCTCAGTTGACAGTCCACAGACAAATCAAAATCTCAAGACCCAGCTCAGCCAAGAGAGAGGGCAATGGAGGTGGGGCTCAAGGCGGAGCCCACAGCTGCCACATTAGCTGTAACATGCTCTGGTCCTCATCAAAAGTGACTTAAGCCTTCAGAAGAAAAAGCAATGTGCCCCTTCACACAGTATTATTCCCTCATTGCTCCAAAAAGAAACATCAGACAAGCAAATGGAATGCATCAAACACTTATCAGGCTCATTAGTCAAGCTTTTGACCAAAATATACGAGGCTGTTTCTTATGAATCTTTTTGGACGCTGTTAGTTGCTGCACAACCAGCAAGCCCATCCAGGCTTGAGCCTTCATTTTTTGATACATGGCAGGGAAGCAAAGCAAGCAACAGTAGCTTTTATGTAACTCAGTTCATGTATTTGCCCTTCCTCATCTGCCGTGAAGAACAGAAAGGAAAAGCTCTTATATGCATTTTCCCCTACTAGACAAGCTACTATTAATATTACTATGTAGTCCATACTAGTCAAATTCATAGAGCAGGAGTTTAATATGTAAAAATTCAAATTAAAAAAAAACCAAAATACAAGAAAGAAAAGAAGCGTGGACCAATATAAAGACTATACTAAACACAAGTTGGTAAAGAACAGAACAATCAGGATTTTCAGTATGAAGGAATGAACTTTGGAAGCAGAATTGCTTTGAAAAGAAAGGTTCTTTTTAAAATTAAAATAAAACCTCTCATATTAACATCAGATTCTTCTATTTAATTGGAACGCATCACTGATTTGATTCTAAGTAATCCAGAGAAGGAACTTAGTCGCCAAATCCTAAATAAAACATACAGCTGAAATAATCTTCTTGCGGATTTTACCAGAAAAGTTGTTTTAAAAGGTACTATAATGAAGTCCAAATATCATCTGCAAGCCATTCCAGTGCAACACATACAAAAAAAAAACAAGGGGCAAAGAAAAAAAAAAACCAACAAAAAACCAACCCTGTAAAGAAAACTTTCCCACAGAAAAGGACATTCTGGCCAGCTCTACTTGATGACAAGAGATAAGGAAGTACCAGGGCGGTTCCATGGTTTGCAAAGCGTTAGGTACAAAGACTCAGAAAAATATTTTTCGATGGCAGCATTTTTATCGTCTCCACCCCTGTCTTTATCTCCCCTTTCATTTTGGTACAGCTTGCTTTCATATTACTCCCTTCTTACCTTCATTATTCCCTGCTTTCCTGGTGTAGGAGTTACATGCTGACGATATTCTCAACAAAGCGGCTCTGCACCACTGTTTGAAGTGGTTGTCTTGGTGCAAGTGGAATTAGTACCTTCTGATACATTAATTAAGTGAATTATGGAATGTAGCGTTGTTATGTTAGATTGTATTAAAGAGAGGGAATGACGTTTGAGTAGCACTTGTCAGAAGGGTGTGTTAGGCCTTGGTGAACCAGAAAAATAAGTGTTTGAAAATCCTGCCTGAAAAACTACCAAGACACTCTACATCCTAAAGGAAATCTAATTTAGAACAAAAAAATACTACTCTACAGTATTTCAGATGCACATGTTCAAACTTGGGACCGTCTAGAGATAGACAGTTTTATTCTTTTTTTTTGTGAAAAGGAAACAGAAGTTCACAAAAACCCCTCTGCCAATGCTGAAGAACTTCATGAAGATAACATTTCGTATCAATATTTATCCAGCACTCAAACAAAGAGTCAGAAGTAGCAACATTTCTATGCATTTAAAATGAAGGACCAACTTAAAAAAAATAAAAAATAGCACTAATGGCATTTAATTTAAAATTCTAAAAAAACCAATAGCTTTCTACTCTGCCCTGTGGTTTGACCATGGCCCTCAAGCCTCTGATGTGATGCAACACTTCACAACCACAGAGCAAAGCGTTGCACTTCATCTCACTAAGAGAAGCTGCAAGGAAAAGATAGAGGGTCTTGATCAGCCCAATTGGTAGGTTGCAAGGCAAGGCTCCCATTAATCACCACTCTCCAAAGGAGATACTTGAAATTAATTCAGATTTAGAGTCAGTAAGTTTCCAGCTCAGACCAGGTGGTGAAACAAAGTTCTGCCTTGCTACAGAGCATACAGTTATTTATCCTGAGCAATGAGTAATGTATTATTCTGTCACATATGTCGAGCTTGCATGTACTACACAATACTCATTCATCTTCCCACTGTCTCATGATGTCTTATGACTTTCCTCTTGGTTCACAACTCTCTCTGTGTTCAGCCAACTGAGTTGGAAACGTGAGGTTTCTGGGGAACAACAACGCAGCAGTCAGATGTGCCTCAAAAAGCTCTGCAGAGCCTTGTTGGAAAACACGTTGTCAGACCAACGTCCTCCTCTTTGTGTGATTACATCCAAACCATCTCACATGCTGGGATGGAAGCTGAAAAGCCATTATGTATTATGAACAAGGTTTTCTTTGGGTTTGCTTTTGCTAAGCATTCATTTCATTGGCACCACCCCTCACTCCAGGAAAACTCTTCAGCAAAATCATTTTGCAGAATCTGAACCCAGCAAGATTTATCAGTTTCAGTCATTTTCTTTAAATCCCATCACTTTTTCACATAAGCATGGACCAGAAAGAAGGGATTTTTAAGGCAGACTGTACTTTACTACCATGCATAATGAAACCTCAGCTTCCACAGTCCTCTGATGGTTATCCTTATCGTGTCCTCCAGAAATGCCAGAGGGCTTTGGAAATGACTACTCTGTGCCAGTTTGCTTGCCTTCTCTGCTGTACTAGGAAAAATAAATGCATTGCTATTTACACAAACTATGTGCTTTAGACAGTTAGAAAGATAAGCAGAAATTAAATTTTCATTTTCCACAAACTGTTCTAGTGCAATGGTTTCAAACAAATGTTATTAAACAAAATGAAAAATAGCCAAAATTGAAGTAAACAAACCGGCAGTCACATCACAGGTAACTCCTCTTTGGGAAACCTACGGGGACATCACTGTCTTCAAAACCTGCCACATGCTGTTAAAAAAAAAAATAAAAAAAATCAAACTGCAGCAAGCGGCATCTTCCTGCGACTACCACTGAAGTTGGTCCTTGGCATCCTGCAGGCAGCACACCTCAGGACTCAGGAAACCACCTCAAAAGCTGCATGGATGCTTCACTGGTCCCCCATCTTCCACCACTGTTTCCCTGCAGCTGCCCAAGTATTTGCCTTAACTCCAGTAAAGCAATTTAATTTTCCCAACTGGAACATAAATGAATAAACACACACAGCTAAGATAATAGCTAGATTTCACCCAAACCATGAGAAGTATGTGCTTCTGAAGAGAAATAGAGCAGCACGCTGCTAGACGTAGATCGAGTTATGGCCAAGTCCAATTCTTCTTCCCAAAGGATTTTAATAAACCCTTCCACGCAAGCTGCAGCCCAGCCTTCCTGTGCCATGCCAAACTGGGGAGAAGTTTAATCAACTTTAAGTTTGCTTGGGACCAGTTTAGCATATTAACTGAATGGTAGCTTTCATTTCAGTATCGAATCATCAAAACACATGTATTTATTTATTCATTCCACCATGATTATAATTGAACCACTGCAATCCACACCTAAAATCGCTAGACAGTAGTATAAAGGTGAAAGGTGAAAGCTAAGGCTTGTTTTCAGTGTTTAAAGTGTGCCTGGAATTTAGATGATTCTGCTAATGTAAAGTACCTAGTAAAATTTATGATAATTAAAGTGTCATAAAACTGACATATGGCAAAAAAATTAACAATGCATTTACTTAATTTAAAAAACAGCACTTTGTCCTAACTGAATATGAACAAGTCTAGCACATAACACCATATAAACTAGAATGTTTTATTATTCACATAGGCTTTCACTTCCTATTTTACTCAAGAAATTTGTTTTCAGAATAACCATGAAGTCAAAGAAACAATATAATGAAGCCCTTCTGGAGATTCAACTGAAGATGCCTGTTGAGCACTTTATTTCTGTACTGCTGAAAATACCCTGCCAAGTATTTGCAGTGAAAGCTTAAAGCATACACTTATATGGAAGTCAAATACATTAACTCCCACGAGAACAAAACCAAACCTGGAGAAATTACTTGAGAGGAGGATAAAAAAGAAAAAAACCACCACACAACAAAAACACCACCGGAACGAGATGTCTTTTAAAGCATTTGTTTTCTTCTGATAATCAGACTGCCACAAAATTTAAGAATACATGGAGATTTGTTTCATTTTAATCAGAAAAGCCAGGAGAGAAGTGGATGCTAGCTGCCCAATGATGAACACATGAAATGTTTTGGAAATGGGCCTAAGGACAGGAGTCTAGAGTGCCATGGAAAGAAGCTGTAGAAAGAACATGATAAAAAGATCTTCAGATTACAGGATTTGCAAGACCGGAATTCAAGTTGCAGGATCTGTTTTTCCTTTATAAAAAAAAAAATTCCATCTCTCGAAATTAAATTGTCTGTCTGGTTTAAAAGAAAACAAATAAAAAAACACAAACAAGCAAAAAAAACAAAACAAACCCAAAACAAAACAAAAAACCAACACAAAAATCCCACGCCAAACCAAACACAAGCAGAAAAAAAGTCCCCGTAACAACAGCAATTTCTCAATCTCACAGGTTCAGTGGGGAGCAATTACTGGAAGACTAGAAGACACTGAAGTGAGAGCCACAGAAGTATCTATATGGAGCCACACAAAACACTACCTAGAAGCAGATCTGTGGGAGAAACAACTTAAAAACAATGAAAATATTTCCAAAACGTGACAAGCAAGCCTACCAGCTAATCCCTTCACAAGCTCTTTCCATCCTTAAATCCTACAATTCATCACCCACGGTATCTCAAGCCTGTCAGGTACCAATGCTTACATTTTTATAAACACACAAAACTACTGATTTTAGTGTGAATTTTACATGCTGGAATGAAAGCTGGGCTCTTCAAAACTCGTGTAACTGAGCACATTCCTCAAGTCTGGGAAAACACATCTCCTCTCCCACTATTGCCATCGTAAGCACCATCTTCTCAAACCCTCTCATTACAGGCCGCAAACTATTCAGGTAAAAATTTTGCACGGGTTAATACAAAACATCAGCTCTCTCAATGGCTATCTTAAATTGGTATTTTAATAACAATACCCCTGGATGATCTTGGTTTATAAGATGCATTCACCTTTTGTCCCCTTCCCTCTATTTTTGGGGGCTTGTATGCACTAGCAAGAACTTGAAGGAACAATAATAGACTACAAGTAAGATATAAAATACACACCTAATGAATACCTCAAACTCTTGCATCTGAAAATAAGTGAAAAGGTGCATGTAAAAGTGAGAGTTCTTACAGCTGGGATTCAAGACAACATGTAAGTTACCACAAAAATGAAAATAAGTCTATGGTTTTCTGGTTTGGATCAAATGGCTACTTTAGAGGTCATTTAGGCAATCAAACTGTTAATAGAATAACTGTGCTATCCTCACTAGAATGTTTTTGGTTTCGTGTTAATTCTTTTTTGGATACCTGATGGGAAAAGAATGTGCAGTACTTGTTATTTGCAAGCCTAACACCCTGAGCTCTTCTGGGACAAAGGTAACTAATACTTTCTACATTCATTTGATGTGGAAATGTCCATTCTCAGCTTGTGTAATAATGTATGGCAAATTAACCCAATCTTATAACCTCTGGCCAAATTAACTACACTTCTTCCCTAACAAGATACACAACTGTCCAGTAAAAGCAGATGCTTTGTTGGCTCATCCCATTAAAACATATAAATAAAAATATCTGGAGATGTTTTGCATTGTACACCCATTAAGAAATCAGGTGACTTTCCCTAATGTTGAGATTGTATGTTTACTAGAAAGTGGGATATTCCACTTGTTACAGGAATCATGCATATGTTCCTCTCCATCTTGGGTCTTTTAAGATGAGATCCATAGTTCTGGAGACAAGACTAAGTGGCCTAGATACCCTAGTGACATGAATAGCCAACAAGTCTTTCATAAGAAAAAATTTTGAAGAATTATTTCAATTCAATTACCCACAAAAGGGTTTCTGATGCTAAATGGCTACAAAACTTATCCTACAGTCTCCGACCATTAAATTTGTCAGAGGGCAATCTTTTAAATTTCCTGTGAAAATGGTTACATGTCTCCCTCCCCTACCCCCTGACAACATGATTTCATGATTTACAGACAAAACACAGGTAAATCCCTCAGCTGAAGTCTGAGGGGAAAATCTTTGCATCATCAGAGCAATTTGAATGCAACCTAAGGTTTGCTGTGGGTGAGGAAAAGCAGATTCTAAAAATACTCCAGTTACACAGAAGATTTCCAAGTCTGCCCACTCCCTAGTAAAAGGGCATTTGAAGTGGCTTCTGAATATAAAATAGGACAGTAGTCTTTAAATAAAGTAACACTATATAGATCTGTGCATAGGAGCCATCAGTACTTGATACATCTAGAGGTGATGAAGCTTCACGCAGCGACAAACGGACTGAAGTTACAGATCTAAATCGCAGAACAGGTAACCTCTGTGGTCTAAGACAACGTATAAATGGCACAATATAAAACAAAAAAATGGAAACAGAGCTAAAATTTTGAAAACTTAGATTTTTGCAGCAAGACCATGTAAGAACAATAGGCAAGAGAGAGCTCATTAAAAACAAACAGAACTTGGTGTCATAGTCGAGATACTAGATTTTATGTCATTACTTACCAAGCCAGCTATTGGAGTTGATAAACGATTGATCTTCTTAACGATACCAGGTTTGATCTTGTTAATCAAACTAAAAAGAAGTCATATGATTTTCTGTTATTTAAGCACTGCTCATGCTTATTCATAAATATTTTGCACATAATCCTAACTTACATGACTTGAACGAAGCAAGTTTGAACTTATTAACGCCTCCTAATTTTTTTTTAAATCTGTTTTCCGAGAAGTGACAAGCAACAAAGGACTGTAGAAGCAAAAAACGGGAAAGTCACACACACACAAAGATTTCTGAAAATGACAAAGTGAGAAAGAATAAAAGAAAATGCCTGGGTAAGTGTAGGCAGAAATGGATCTGTATTTCTATTACATGGGTGGTGATGTTAATCAGACTCAAATTTCTCATTTAAAGATTTTCTTCACATAAAAGTTCTGATGCAGGAGATGTCAAAAATATATCAGAATATTAATTGTCAGAGTTCAGCGTGAAAGCACTGATATTCCTGTAGGAAATCAACTCAGTTTTCTTAATGCTATCAAGTCCAGTACGATGTGTGCACAATTATTTTTGGCACAGGCAAGTCATTTTCAGACTCATCGAGAAGAGACTGCACCTCTATCACTCTTACTTTATCTAAAATTCATAATAAAACTGAGCAGTTAGGACAGATTAATGCATCACTGTTGAATACGCAAGCCCAAAATGCACTTTCCCCGCAGTGAGGATGAGGCACAGAATTCCTTGCACCGTTACGCCCAGTAGTTCAGTCACGGAGGTAGGGAAATCCCGTGGTTCATCAAATTACACATTAGACCACAGGATCAACAGAGAGCAGGGACTTCAGGACACCCTGCAGACTTCACCTGCCTATACACCTTTGAAGGTTTTGGACTTGCTCCCTCTTCTTGTCACTGCTTGCCTGGCCAGACCCTTTACCCAACAAAGCATCAGCAAGGTTTTGTGATCTACCCACGCCAATGCAGAGCCAGGACCTGGAGTTTAAAACTGTGGGAAAAGGCATTTTTTGCTCAAGCAGCAAATGGATTTGGAACATAAACACTAAGTACAGAGTTTACCTATACACACTGGAATGGAGGACAGGTTTCTAAATGCCTACAGTAGAAGACATAATGGCTGCAGGTCCTGAGATTTTTAAACTGCTTTAAGTTCTTCAGCAGACAAAATTAATTTAATGACTTTTCAAAAACAAACCAAATCTGTTGAGGTGGAATTAAAAAAAAAACATCTGGGTTGCCCCTCTCCCTTTTTTTAAAAAAAAAGATAAAATCTTCCAAATATATGATTTATTTGCTTTATTATATTTAAGAACATGAAATAGCATGTGATCAGGAAAATTTTAATGACTTCCTTCCTCTAATGTACACACAGAGGAGCTGGTAAAACATAAAAGGCTTTATTTTGTCAACTTGGTCATTAAGTCGGCCAAACAAAGCACCTGGTCTGCTACAGGAATGTGTTGTTCCACTAGAGATCTTAACTGCTCTAAGTCAAATACATCAACTGCAAACAGAACACATCTGTGGACACTAAATTAGCTGTGTCACAGGTGAGCCAAAACCAAGCAATGTCACGTCTAGTTTCTCAGTTAAGTTCTCACACTCTATTGACTTTGGTGAAAATTGGACATCTGAAAGCCTTTCCCATCTTGCTTTGTTCCGTTTCCACACAACTTCTATGAAAATCCCTTTTCCTTGTATTTCAAGAGTGTCAAATTTAAAATTATGACACAAGAGGACAGCTGCAACATTTAGTGCAACATAACGAGGCGTCTTTTGCTGTGAAGAAAGTTGTGTGCCTCCTAAGGCAAGCTGCTCAGTTGAAGAAATTACAGGATGTTTTTCTTGCATATGGCTATTAATTACAGATAAATTGAACTGATTTGCATTTGGCAGATGGATGCTCATACTCTTGCCAAATAAGCGTCAACAATGAAGACAGAGGACTAGAATGTATCAGTTCACTACCAGCTCTTAAAGACACTATTTAAAAGTTACAGTTGAATACACACATCCCACTCAATACATAGGTGAAGAAACACCTTCTTATTAAAAGTATAAACAATTTCTATTATCACATTCAACCCAATTAACATTTAGTTACATAAATAATGAAAATACAGTGTCCATTTCTACATCATTCAAAATGAATTAACGTCTCCATATCGCATAGATAACTGTGGAAGCAACTAGCAAGACAGACTAGATGGGCACAGGGCCCAAAGAGAAAAATAAAGGCAAGGACAGAAAACACAGCAATATTCACAGAAGGGAAAAAGGCAGAAACGTTGTTTTTTTTTTTAATTTACTTTGATTATTTTTGATACATAATAAAAAAATTAGAAAATGGAACCTTGGTAAGTATTTTATGAAAGATAGTTTGAGTGAACTGCTTTAAGAGTGGCTCAGAGTTGAGTTTTGGTTTTTTTTGGTTGGTTTTTTTTTTGTTTGGGTTTAAGTGTCCCGGGTAGTTCTCTAAATGAGATTTCTCTCACACTGGCGTTCTAATGACATTTACACCTTCTATTTGTTAAAAAACTAAAGGATTAGCACCACTTCCAGTCCTGGAAACCTGTGCCAGTAAGTACAAAACCAATTACAGATATGTGGAAGAGACGTGACAAGTGGGTATTTTACACCTCTGACTCAGTCTAGCAACGAAACCAGACAAGTCTCATTATTACCAAGCCTATAATATGTGAGCATGAGGAAGCTTTTTAGAGAAAGCACTCCAAAAAAAACCTGAGGTCAGAGCTTGTTGTTGAAAGCAGTAAATAAGTCAGTCCAGAAAGTACTGAAACCTGGACTGTGTGTGCACATACACAACATATTTCTACATTATGCTGACCCATTCCACTTTTATCATCCTGAAGTGCATGTTTTCGTTGTTTTTTTTTTAAAGTTCTGTTTTTATAAAATACCTGTCAAACGCCATCCAATTGGTTCTTCGTTATTGAGATATGGGGATGTAACCGTAAGAGCAGTATTAGTAAGTAATAGACACATTAAATCAAATACCTGCCTGTTATCTTTGATTTATAAATTTGTGAAGGTCACTTATGAAATGTAGTACTTTAAAAAAAGAAAATGTTTCTCAGTGTAAAGTTCTGTGGTAGTAATAGGCAGCTTTCAGGATTTAGATAACAACCAGCACACAGAATCCACAATACCTTCTTACAAGAAGGTCAAGCTGGAGGATAAAAACCCCAACCCATACAACAACAGTGGGTATAGGGGTAACTGAATGCTGTCACCTCAGCCATGGCCACATACCACTTCGCACAAGATGAAGTAAAAGCCCAGCGATGTCATGAACATCACAACCAATAAAACCTATCAACTGGGCAGATGATCAGCACAGTCCTCTCGGTAACACACAAAGAATGGTTTGAGATAACACATGGAACATGTAGATCTACTAAGACGATGTCTGAAAGCTATTCCTCCCTCACATGGCAGACAGTTATAAAAATAAATAAATTACTTATTAAAAAATACTATTGACACTTCAAAAAAAATTTCAGAGGCCAGCAAGGAAAGAGGCCAACTGATGCTAACTTGAAGTAGTTTTATATAGGTAAGACAATACTCACTCGCACAACAGGACACCATTTTCTAGAGCTGCTCGAAAGTCTTTGGTTCCAAAGCTTTTCCCAGTAACGGTCTACAAAAATAAGAACAGAGAGTTAATTGAATATGCATGCAAAGTTAAAGCTAGCAAGACTATCTAAGTAGTACTGAAAAAAACCCAAACGACAACAAAAGCTTTTATATTTGAAACATAGATATTTTAGATTTCTATTCAATATCTTCAGGTGGTTTCATCTAGTATAAATCAATCATCAGCTAAATTCTGTGGGAATACTCCTTACTTTGAAGAGCAATACCAACCATACTGAAATGCATAAAAACAATTTCAGACAGAAGTGCAAAAGAGAAGAGTCTTTTATCTCCTACTGCTTATTACAGCATGTGTACTCATGACATCTGGCACAAAGTATTTTAATAGGTTTTGTGTTTTTTTTTTTCCTTCTGTTTGCACCTAAGGCAGTGTGACTAAAACCACTCCAGCAAGTCTGCATTACCATGTGCACATCAATTCTTACTACTTGGCAAGTGGTAGGACTATACTAATGGGACTACTTTTTATATTCAGAGTGAAAAGCAGTGAACAACAAAGTCTTAGAAAGGACTTAAGATACCCAACACCAAAAGCATCGCCTATAGGTTTTCAGCAGAAGAGCTTTCCACAAAAAAAAAAAAAAGATTTCCTTCTGGCATTAACTTCCTCCATCTCAAATGAGACCATGAAAGCAGCACCTACAAGTCTAAACTCATTTGGATTCTTCCTACTAGATCTCTTCTTTGCCCATGTCCCTTGAAGGGACCAAATTTGGCAGATTCCTTTTAAACATCCAGATTAGCAACCCATGCATAAATCAGAAAAGCAGTCAATAGTTTTAAAACAGTCCAAAAAAGGTTTTATTCCAGTACAGCATAGAAATCAAACACTAGGAAGAGTATTTACTTGAGCTTAGAGGTCACTAGGTTCAGACAGCACCTAATTATGAACCTCCCTTCAAGGATCCTGACCCTCCCCACTACTGCACAGGACTTCAGGCACACAATTAAATGTGCTGTGGAACCTGTGTGCATCCAGACTAAAGTTACCTATTACCACAGTAATTAAGGAAATTAGTAGTGAAACAAATTAGCTGCGCTTGGTAAAAGAGCAAAGGCAAAGATGTAGCTCTAAGGATCTGTTACATTATCCCCCAAAGAATTTTTTCTAAATTGCAAAAGGAATACATACTAACACTAGAAATTGTACAATTTAAGTTAATTGGTTTTAACATATATTATCTTTTAATTCAAAAACTGTAACGTCAATCTCTCTATCGAGGAGAAAACTGCATGTTACAGAATTCTTTTGGGTTTAATCTCCCCCCACCCCCCTTAGGATTTAACAAATGAGAGAGAAAGAATGATGGCACACCAACTCAATGTAAGAAAACTTTAAAAATTCAAGGAAGGGGGGAAAAAAAAGCCCACCTTTTAACAACAACAACAAAAAATGATAGTGATTCCCCTGGGAGAACTCCATTTACTACAGTATTTCTGTAACAATCTGTTCTTACAGAAGAGTCGATGCTGCATCTGAGCAACATAATTTTCAAGAACCACTTAAAAAACACAGCATCTGACAATTACCCTTGTCTCAAATAAAATACAGCCTTTTGCTTCCAAATTCACATATTCACTGATAATAATTTTGAAGAAACCAGGTAATGCAACCTAACAGCACTGAAAGTTTAAATACAAACAATTGTGTTCCCTAGGTAATAGGAAACATGGGTTATAAATTAAGCTCTTCATTCTGCAAGCTCGAAACTCGAAGTTTTCCTGTCATACAGCAGAACTGTACTCCAGTAGGGGATGTAGGGGAAAGTCTAGCTTTATGGTTATGTTTCAAACACCAATCAATTCTTAGAATCCCAAAGTTTTTCTCATTCTGGAGTGGTTGTTGACATCTACAGGACTACTAAACAGTCCAAATGTTTGGGTTGATAATAGACAGCTTAGTAGTATATCGGGCATGCAATAGATGGCAAGGCATTTTCTTCACCTAGAGTTGGACCTATCCCAAATGTGCAATGTCCTATATCTGCAAACACCCTTCACACTGAGATTCCTTAAAAAAAATAAAATATAAAAAAGAGTCCTAGAACTGCAGCACGTAGCCAAGAAGATCACGCCTCAAAAATTATTCTCAAGACATGAAGGAGCACACGCCACTGAAGACACATTAAACTTCAGCGTAGACCCCCCAGAACACAGGAGTGCCACGCTCTAGTGCGTAATCATGTTTCCATGGCACGTCTTGTGGTCTTTTCCACAAAAAAAACAAAGTAAAAAAAAAATCAAATCAACACAAAAAACTACAAAAACACACCAAAACAAAATAAACAAACCAGCACCTCAGTCTCTAAAATAGCACGTGGAACATTTTTAACTGCCACAAAGTCTTCAGGCACATGAGCTCAGGGTAACTAGAAGCCACCCTTGAACAGGAGAGTCCAACTTGAGTACAAGGTTGTAAACACTACTATTAGTCTTGCAGGCCTCTTAAAATTACATTAGAGGGCATTACACTGGAAGCATTTTGACTAAGTTATTTTTGCAGCCACTGTGGCAATCACCACTGATTTGATTGATGTACAGGACGGAGCTGTCAGACCAATCTTGTGACCCACAGATTTTGACGACTACGTGGTTTGTTGGCATTAAAATAAAAGCGTCGATATTGCCAAGTTAGATTTCATTAATATTGACTTTTAAAGGATAACTAATAATTAAGTAATTAAGAGGAATTCTCAAGGAACAATTTAATGCTGGTGGCTTGAAACCAAAATATTTTCCAAGTTGCACAACATCTTGAATTTGTTGATGTCACAAAAATAAGTACTCCATTTTAAACTATGCCTTCATACTGAGAGGGAGGACTTCTCTCAGCATGGACTTTCATTCGGCTCATACCCAGTGCAAGACATCAAGCTCAGCTTTAACTCTTTTAGCCTACATTGGAACTAAATATCATTTAGGGAAAAAAACAATAGAAAGCTATGAGGTGGATCAGAATTTCATGACACTCGACTTTTAAGAACCTGCTTAAGACAAAGTGAATCCCACCCTGAGATATTAGATCTTCAAACAATGTCTACAATTTGTGAGTCAGTGTTTAGAACTAGTTATACTGGGTGTGGTACTCTTATGTAACAGGCATAATTGATTTTGGACAATTTTTCAACCACTCAGGCCATGTAAGCCATCAAATAATACAGGAAATACCTTGCAAAAGTGATTTTTATCCATGTTTGAACACCACCTCTTTTCAATTTATGTTCCTTTTCTCTCCCTCATTTAGCTAAATGTGTTCTGCTTCCTTCTCTGTTTTTTTTTTTTTTTTAAAAGGAGAGCGAGCAACGACATAATTAAAGGCTATATCATAAAATCACATTTAATTGCTGCTATAAAACAGTTTGATTTTATTTTTGTAAGACAGCGTCCCCTAATACTTTGGCAACTTGCAATTGCCATGTCCAAGCAATCTACTTCAAACAGTATGCAAACCAAGTCTTTACCTAAATTTAGCCATTTTAAGAGTGCTTACACACACACAGAGCACTAGTTTAATTTCAGGTTTGCTGTGACTCCTGTAGGAGGCAGCAAATCAAGGAGACGTAATCAAAGACCAACCATTCTGAAGATGGCATAACGTCAAAATCATGATAGATCGAACAAAAAGTACATGGCACGGGAGAATACGCTGATTATACGCCTCAGTACCAAAATTAACATTGCGTACATTTCTTTGGCTTGTCCTAATAGAGGCCAAATATAGCTGATCATAACAGGCCTTCTTTGCCTTAAAAGCCATCCAAAACGGAAAGATTTCTCAGTGTTAATAAAAACCACTGTGGGACATATACCCCTTTGCTTTCACAGTTGACAGCATTTTGCATGGCTTCAGCAGAAAGGCAGCTCTACTGCAGGACGTAGGTGTTTTCCAGTGGGTCGGTTTCCCATATGTACCACCACACGGAACTCAAAGTGTAAAGGACTTTCTCAGTTGAACCTTGTTGTGATGGAAACACCAAAGCTAAACCCTCCCCACCCAACGCAAGACTCACTCCACACACAGAGGCATGCTGGCTAACTGATTTTCCAGCACAAAAGCCTTAGATGCACAAAAACAAGAAGTAGGGCTGCATCACGCCCAGTCTTGGACTCGAATGATGTCTTGCTGCAAAGGAGCCAAGTACTCACTATCCAGCTGGCTCTGAAATTCACACTAGCCAGCCCTGCTCTGTCTCATTCAGAGTTCCTCTGCCATCGCACCATCTCAAACCACCCAAGGACCCCAGGCAGTGATTTGAGAGGAATACTAACTGCAGCAGCGTGAAGCATGTAGCTCCCTGATGTAGGATAGTAGGTTAGGGATGAAAAATTTGAGAAAAATACTGAACCATGTGTGACAGCAAAAGCCTTAATGCTGGCTCATGTAAGGATCTCTTAGGGCAAGCAATTAATCCAACGGCAACATTGGGTACGCTACGCTAATTTAGGAACTTCAGGTCCCCAGCTCAGCCTGCAACAAGAAAAGCCACGTTTATCATGCTGCAGAGAGCTCTGTTCATGTGCTCTAAGGAACTGGGACAATGATATGAATCTGACGCTGCCATACCATCCCCACTACAGAATTTCAGCTACGCCTGCCAGTTTCTGTCACAGCACTTGCCTTGGCGGGTCATCTCACACATGCATCAATGTCTGAATTAATACCCTGCTAACAGCCTCTCTTCCCCCTACTTGTTAACAAAAACTTGGATCAGACTATATGGCAAACAGCTCCATCCTTACATAATCCCAGTGTTACATATCTCCATTTACAGCATTCATTTGGCTCTAACCATCCTTATCCAATATATCACTCTAGAATCGTACTGGAGATATACAGGGGATACTCGAAGCCAACAAGCAAGCGTTCAAGCAACTCCCAATGCTTTGGCGTCTATATGGTTTGTCAGGGCCTGAAAATAGATTCATGACACATTTTTATATGGTATTTTGAGTTGATGGCATTTTTTGTACAGTCGTCGGTAACAGGCTCCACCTTATCTTGACAGATTTTATCTTTTAGCGTCGGTTACGAATTAAGAGTATGTATTGGGTTTGGGTGAGATGGAGTTAGCATTCCCCATAGAAGCTCTTGTGGTGCTGTGCTTTGTATCCGGAGGTAGATAAGGTGCCCGTGTTGTGGCTGCTGCTGAGCAGCGCTCGCACAGCACCAAGGCTGCCTTTCCAACATTCTTTCTCCCTCTGCCCAGTGAGATGCTATAGACAAGATCTTGGGAGGGGACACAGTGAGGACAGCTGATCCAAACTGACCAAAGAGATATTCCACACTGTGTAACATCAGCTCAAGTATAAAAGGGAGAGAAAGGAGGAGGAGGAGGGTGGGGGCATTTGTTTGAGAACATGCTTGTCCTCCAAGCAACCGCTACGCGTACCAAAGCCCTGCTTCCTGGGAAGGGCCAGACCGCCTGTTGATGGGAAGTAGAGAATAAGATAGGAAGTAGAGAATAAAATCTTGTTTTGCTTTGCTTCATGCACATGGCCTTACTTTCCTGACTTTCTCCACTAAACTGCCTTTATCGTACCCCACGGGCTCTTCCATCTTATTCTCTCCCCTCCCCCTTGTCATGCTGAGGGAAGTAGGGGGGAGTGATAGAGCAACTTGGTGGGTACCTGACACTCAACCAAGGTTAACTCACCACAGAGTAACACCAAAAAAAGTAACACAAAAGCAGTAGGGATTTTTTCCCCCCTCTCCTGCAATCCTGTAGGAATTGGTGGTTCTTCTGGATTGTGACAATGAGTAGCTATTTTGTGGGACACTTCAGATGAACTACACAAAGTCTTGCCTCCCCCTTTTCATGGTTATTCATAATCTTGTTTAAACGCCATGCAGAATATGAGCTTGTCCTTGAATGGTGTACGTGTAGTTGTCATGCGCAGCTGTGGTGTTTGGCCTTTGCAGATTCCCCGTCTAGTTTTCTTTTCCCCACTGGTTGCTCTTCTCTGACTTTAAGAAAATCCAAACAATAAAGAACTCCCTCCCCTCCTGCAACATTGCCACAATTTGCTCCAATAAAGTTACCCAAATCCCTCCCAAAGAGCAGGTGATAGGAATCATATTCAGAGGGTTGCTGCACACAATCTTGAATACACAACTGGCAAAACCAACCATTTAGGTAGGAAGCCTTTGGCATTGCAGCAAACAGCCCAGCCGCAGTGATTACTAGATTTTTTCAAGGTCAAGCAGTAAAGAAGAGCAGCTCTTTTGAGGAAAGCAGGATCTGTCTCTCTAACTTTTAGAATCGCATCTTCCCGGAGTCCATGTACAAAACCAGTAGACATTCATATCTTCCATGCAGATATTTCACTTCCAGTAGCAGGAGAGACACCAGGTCTCAAGCAGCCAAGGTCACAGAGGGAACTGCGCTGCTATCTTCCCTTCCAATCACAATTTAATTCATGGTCCAACAAATCCCTGAGATCAACAAGTGCTCAAGAAGCTGGTACCCACAGAGGCCTTCCCAGTCAGCTATCCAGCAATGAATTTATGACACCATCCAGCCTAACAACTTAACAGGAGTCAAGAGCAAGGCCTGGATTTCTACACAAGGAAGCTCCTCATTTCAAGTCCCACACTTCAGTGCTAGAACCCACGACAGGCAAAACTCCACTGAAGAAAAGAACAGGGGTATCTGAAAATAAGAAGAAAAATATCAACCAAAAAAATCTACTGTACAATCAAATCGCACAGCAAAAGTAAGAAGGGTGAAGGCGATGAATATTTGTGGCATTGATTACTTATGCTGGACCATGTGAATATTCCTTTTATATCCGTAACACTAATGTTTTTCAATTGGAATAGTTCCTGCTCTATTGCTCAACGCAAAGCTGTACTCTCCTCTGTAACCCCATACCCAAATCCCTGAGCATAATATCATTTCAAGAGGATGTGGAATTTTTTCTACTTTCAGCCAAAAATGCCTTTGATAGCAAACCAGAACAGGCATCTATGAAAGGAAATGGTTGATTATTGAAAAAGTCTTACTGTTATTTTCTATAATCAACATAATGATGGAGTCTTATTGCGGTGTGCCTTCTGGATAGGCATGCCAAGACTCCTGAAATAGCATACAACTACATTTTTACAAAAGCTGAATAAAAACAACGAATAAGTGCACAAGCAAGAAGTGACATGAATACTGGTGTGGTAGGTGCAAGAAGCACAGATCTCTGCTCAATAGCTGCTTAGACTCCATTATTTTTTTTCGGTTCTTCTGTCAAATTGCATATAGAAAAAGAATCTGAAGATTTTCATCCTATTTTCAAGGGAATCCCTAACTTAGGGGTAGAATACCGCAGAAAGCAAGGATAAACATTTGGGATCAGTCAGTTCAGTCAAGCTTTTTGTCCCCGCAAACCAGCAAGATGAATAAACTTACTCTTGTTTATACCGATGATTGTACCGACAGGTGTCAAGCTAGGAAAACCAATATAAATTACTTTTTTTTTAATAACATAAAGATCCCATTGTATATGCAGAGACGATAAACTAGATTGGAGATAAGTGTACCAGTCAGATATAAAACTTGCAAATGAAAAGTGAAATTCAAATGACTAGGAATTTATGGAAAAAAAAAATTACTGACATATTATAAGTATATAGGTAACATCTGATTTATTTGGAAACTATTAATTCCACAAACAGTTTAAATACGCACAAGTTCTAGAGCTGTCATCCTAAGTGATGCATACTGATTTCAACTGTAATTACACATTTACTTTCTCACATGTATTTGCAACTAACTTCAGTTAAATAAATGTGGATATTTATGCAACTTTGCAAGACAACAGAAGAGCAACATTATTATTTTAAAATTTTCCAGCTGAGCCACATACTAATTCAGTGGTTGGTGGTAAAGGAAGGATGGCATAAGACCCTTTAACCCTAACTTTCTAATTAAACAAAGTATAAATAGTCTTGAGGACATAAACGACCAAACATTCAATTCACCCCTGAAACAACCAGCAAGCAACCACCGAATTCCCTAAGCATGCAAAAAAATGGTTTTACTGAAAGTTGTCTTTTCCAAGTAATTCACAGTATAACACTGCAAATTAGGTAGAAGTTCTTTACTATGAGGGTGGTGGAACACTGCAACAGGTTGCCCAGGGAGGTGGTGGAGGCCCCAGCCCTGAAGACATTCAAGGTCAGGTTGGACGGTGCTCTGAGCAACCTGATCTAGTTGAGGATGTCCCTGCTCACTTCAAGGAGGGTTGGACTAGATGACCTCTGGAGGTCCCTTCCAACCCAGGACATTCTATGATTCTATAACAACAGTGGTGTACTAGACTAGGGTTCTTCTTTTTTGCCAAAGGAAAAAAAAAAAAACAAAAAACCCCAAACATACCCAGGGAACAAGGATTATGAAGGAATGGTTTCTGGAAAAGTGATAGACTGAGATAACATAAGAAGTGTTGAGAAGAGATTTCAGTTTTGTGGCTTAGATATCTTTTTATGATCATGTATCACAACATATGTGCTCCCATGCTAGCCAAATTTTCAACTTGCATTTTATGAAAGTCAGTCACTCTGTACACCATTTCTAAATCTTTTTTTCTGAAACATCGACCTCTTCAGCATTGCCTTGTTTGTTAACTCACCTCTAAGTTGCTAACACCTTCCCAAGCTGGGGAATAAGTGATCAAGAGCTAAATGAATCCACTGCACAGCAGTATCTCAGTTGAACTCCTACGCAGTGTCCACCTGGGACATACAAAAAGCTTGCCCTGGGCTGAAAAAAAACCAGTATGGTCTCAACATTGCCTTTATGATGCCAAAATAAAAAGACTTTAAGAATATGAGCAACAACACAGCTTAGAAAAGAGGACTTGAGAAGATTTAGACACACCAGACAGAAGCTTTTGCCGGGCTGGCTGAGCACTGCACTCAGAAGAAAATCCATGATGCTCCTGCTGTCCTGTAACAGCACTAGAGCCTCTTTTCCCACTCTCTTCCTCATGTCCATGTGAAAGGTTTGCATTTCAAAAATCTCCTGCAATGACCCAGAGGATTTTGTGCTTTAATAAAGCACTAAAAAGAGAAAAAAAAAAAAAAATCCCCATACAACTCCCTCGTGCATCCCACCACCTCTCCCCAGCCCCAGAATGACCACAGTAATTGAGCCAGGCATTCCAGGCACCAGGGAAGGGCACCACAGGGCTGGAACCACAGCATGCTGGAGATGAGAAGGGGATAATATTTCGACTTTGTGTGAATTCTTGAGAAGCTTAACATACCCAAAGATCCAGTGATTCAGTGCCCTGACAGCTAGGTAGTACGTGACCTATTGGGTGGCTGGCCATGCACCCTGACAAAGAGCTTCAAGTTCAGACAATAATAATTATTAAAACAACGCACATCGAAGAACTCTATGCAAAATCTCTCTGTATTATTGCTCTTTCTAAAGGAGGAAAACCAGATTTGACAATTGCAGCACTTTGGTTTCAGGTGAACGAGGAAAAAAAGAGTTTTTACAAGTTCAATTAAAATAGAGGCTTTACTTGAAATATTAACAGAGAAAGTGTTAGTGATACTAAAATCCTATCTAGGGCAAAGAGAAAAAGAAAGGATTAAAGTAAATCCAAACTTGGATCTTTTTGTTGTAGATGTATTAAAATCACATGTGTGTAACATTTTAATTCTTCTTTTATATTAAATATTTTAGGTACTATCTCCATTGTAATCAAATCTTTAAATATTTTGGTTTCGTTCACTTAGAATGGAAGATAAACACAAGCTATAAAAAGCCTTCCGATGATTGCATTTCCTAAGTTTACAGCTTAATTTTCTACTATTGTAATTCCAAGTCAGAGAGTACATGTTGCAAGTTTCAATACAGCCTTCCAATTCATTTGCATTTATTTTTATAGGAGAGACCTTGAAGAAAACAATATCTTTGCTTACACTGATTAAGAAAAATATGCTAAAACATCACTGGTATTTGCAAGCCGGTCTCTGTTGGGATTATTTGTGTAAGTGGAAGGGAGATACAGAGATATCAAATGAAACAGGCCAAAACTCAGAACTAGGGCACACTTCTGCCCCAGGTAACAGTTAACATCTTACAAATTGACTGCACTGATCCTGGGTGCATTCAATATTTTGATTTTTCATATATTTTTAATACGTGTGGTTCTGTGCCATGAGTGGACTGGGGATCTAACCACAAGGTCTTGAAACTAACATTCAGCAGGAGGAGGAAAAAAAGGCATCGGATAAAAGAACACGCACACAAGCGGGAAATGCTTTAGATACAATTGCTTTCGTGTGATTAGCGAGGTTATTCACGCATGGAAGTCATTTCTTGTTGTTACTGGAGATCTGTCAATCTTCTCCTATTTTTCAACCATTACTGGAAGCAGTAGTTTCAGCAGTTCACATATCAAGACATGGTTTGAGTCGGCTTCAGCCAAAAACATTCATCAACACCCCTCCACCCCCCTTTTTCTCTCATGCAACCCCTCATACGTGCGCACGCAGGCTTTGAGGAACAAAGAGTCTTCTCCATCGCGCTGCATCTTCCCCTCCCACCTGCACATCCCCTGACTTTTCAAGCTCCTTCTACACCCACAGGTTTCCAGCCCATTTCACCAGGTTCACTTAGCTCATTAACAGGGCAACAGATGGACAGCAAGCAAAAGAAGCTGTGTGGAAACAAACATTTAGCAGGGTCAAAAGACATCGTAAAGGCAATTAGTGTCACATATGGAGTCTGGAAGAGAGAGTCACGACACCACTTCCCAGTAAATTATGGCACTAGGTGTTAATTGCGGCACTTGAATGACAGCATTTAGAAATTTCAGTACTATCCTGCAACAGTTGTGTAGCAATAAACCATCAGATGGAAGTCACTGGAATTAATGTTGACTTCAGCTGTAGAAACATCATGTTCTTCTCTGGAGTTGGAATAATTCTGGGGGAAGGATTATCTTAAGAGAGCTCCACTGATATGATCTGGTGAAATCAGAAGCAAGACTTCAAAGCTCTTCAATACTATTATGTTTAATAGTTGTGGGTTGGTTTTTTTTTTTTAAAAAAAAGTTACATTTAAATTTTAAGAAATGAGAGTGACTAAGCAGTAGGACAAGCTATATAGAACTGTGACAACGAGGGGAAAAAAATTGTATTTGGGCTGTGTAGGGTTTTTTATTTTTTAATTTTTAAAATCCAGCGTTTAAAGGAATATAAACTCATGCAAATAATTACATTAGGATATTTGGAACATGCTGTGCATGCACCAAGTTCCTAAACTGGGAGTAAGACTTCTGGAGGCTCCATTTCCCAACGATCATAGCAATGACAGCATTAGAGGTACCCAGCTCCCGTATCACAGCGTTGGACAAAGCCACTGCTTTGCAGCACCACCTAATGAGGGACGCCAGGTACGACATATGACCAAAGTCTCTGTGCTTATATATAATCCCTTCTCCTTGGCAGGAGATGAAAGAAATTGCCTCTGGCAAAGAAATTAAATAATTGCAGTCTGAGGAGGAAGGATGGCTACGGAGGAAATTGAAGTCCAAGGGAGCTGCAAAAGGATGGTGTGCATCTGAGAAGATGACAGGAGCACAACTAGGGGAGGCAGAGTATCAGTCTGGGCAAAGGAGTGAGGAAGTAAAGGCTCAGTAGGTTTTGTTGATCACCTCTTGCCTCTGATTAGATTTGAGGAGTTCTAAAATGTGAACAATGTCCTTTTAAAAGATTTAAATTTAAAGGAATATTTGATGAACAGGTAGTGAGTTACTTAAGCGTTTAAGATACTTGGGAGAACTGCGACGTGAACACAGTTTTGTGCCTGATGACACAGCTTCCAGCTTTTCAGGGGATTCTCTTCCAGCTGTGTCTCCTTCAAGATGATTCCATCATCTCACAGCACACGTGGTACCACTCTGAACAGCAGCCTACACTACTCACTCAGTACTCCTAATTATGTACATCCCCTCAAGATGTAACTTGGTTTAAGACGTATTTGCCTTAGCAGTGACATTTTATTTTTTGTGAACAGAAATCATGAATCAGGCTACTATTGACTTCAAAAAAATCAGAACTTCACTCTGCTGAAAGATTAAAGGTGACAAAAAGGCCCTTTATGCACCACACTACCTTGTCATCTGTCCTTCCTACCTAAGCATGTCGGTCTCGTCCCATGAGTCTTTATTAAGCCAAATGCATCACTAGAAAGCTCTTACTCTACATGGAACTCTTCTGCATAATTTGCAAAACCACAGATAGAAGAAGCATTAGCAGTTGTCAGAATCACAGGTGGCCCTGCAGAGGGCAAACTGCCACACTTCAATTAAAGAAGAAAGGTGAAGAACACAGAGATCATGCTCCAGAAGGGAAGCCATGAGGGACAACTGCTGCTCTTCCAAGCTCTTCCAACACTTCCCTCTTTCCTCTTTGACATCATTGCTCACCACCCTACTTCTGATGCAGGCTGGGCATCAATACAGCTCGAGCATTATTCAACCACCTCTAGCGTGACACTTCCTCCAGACATCTCATTGCTCCTCTGCAAATGCAGCTGTATTTATTTAATTATTTAAAGAGCCCAACTGGTTTGACAGAGTGCTTGCCTCCCCACCCGGGTGTGTTTAGAGGAGCCCAAGATAAGACTGACTGTCACAGCAGCTACACAGGGTTGCTATTTACACTGCCCACAGGTAGGATTTAATTACTAGTCAAAAGCAGCTGATCTCCTCCTTATTACAGAAGACAATTATAATTTGCTTATATTTATTATGACATCCTTGCAGAAATGTTCACGACTCTTTGTAAATAATACCATACCCTGCAAGGGAGAGGCAGAAATTTACCCCACAGTTTCCATATTCAACCCATGAAGTATTTAAAATGCAAATCCTCTATACTAAATGCTGGGGCTTTTTTTTTATCATTAGAATATTCCATGTTGCTGAAAAAATTTTTTTTTAAAAAAACACTTATTTTACACTTAAAAAAAACCCAATAGTATATTAAATAATTTACCTACATATGGCTGATACATCCTTTCTCAAAGGGAGACACAGAGTTCAAGTTCCATGCAGAAAAGTCAGAGAGGTGCCAATCTGTAGTGGGTTGGTTCATATATATTCACTCAACCTCCCCTAATGATACAGCCACAGGGATTAAAGAAGCCCCATAAAATGCACACAAGAAAAGCACTGAGATGCAAGCAAACAAACTGTACCAGAAAATGTTCTACCAAGAGCTATAAAGCAATCATGGAGGACTATTCCAATCCACTCATTTAAGCAGGATTATGCTTGTACTTCGCAACTACAAAAAAAGATGCACTTTTGGGTTTATAAACAGATGCATGAACTTTGGGGATTTTTTCGTCTCTAGCTTAATCTTCTACTGTCTTAAAAACATCCCAATGCGTTAAATGGAGACATACTATCAGTAATTCATACAGCTTTTCATAGACAGAGAGTATCTATGTCCTGGAAGGCCAAGATTTTCTTCTTCCAAAGCAGGATGCCTCAAGCATTTCAGGTTTGAGCCACAATGGTTTCTACGACCAGTTGCGTTGCAGGGCAGGCAGACTTCAAGAATGTCTGAAGTTTTGCCTAGAAACTGAGACAAAGCATAGACTGCACCCAATTTAAACATCTTCCTCCATACATATTGCATGAAGTTATATAAATTTCTGCTGCTTGATCTAGCACATGGTACTACATGAAATCTTTTACCATTTGATTTACAGCTCAGTAGAGCAGCTGAAGACACTTTTCCTACCATAACAAAAAACAAAATCAGGAAGTGCTTTTAACATTAGGTCACTACTTTATCAAAGTAGAACGATGTCTTTAGGGTTTTTCTTATTTGAAATTCCACAGAGAAAGAAATGGTACTTTGCATCATCGACGTCGTTTCCGTTGCAATATTTAATTTTGTTTGGGGGCATGACAAAATTATGCATTTTATTGGACACACATCCTCTTAAACATTTATTTAGCACAAAAAGTTGGATGTAACTTCAGCTTGAAGTATTCAAATGTCCCTTGCACATTTACAGCCTAAGGAATTATCCCATTGAGCTAGACTAGTTGTCCATCTTGCCCAGCATCCTTGGTCTGACAGTGACCTGTACCAGGTATATCAGCATGTTTGCAGGGTGGGGACAGGGGATACCACTACTTTCATATTTAGAAAACTTCCAGCTTTCTCTATAATTAAATGGTAAAAAGAGAGAGAGGGAGAGCAACACATCTTTTCACAGAGTTCTCTTGCATCAGAAATGATTACACAAAGGAGAAATACCACCCACCACTTCCTCCTGCCCCCATATGCCAGGTTTTTTTTAATAATTGCTTGCTTAAAGATATCTTACTGTTAGTATATTACAAATAAAGATAGGAAATACATATCCAGAAAAAGCTAGACACAGGTCTAACTTTCGTCAAGCACGAAGTATTAAAACTATGCAATGCCTCTTTAACTAAGTCACGTAACCATGAAGATACTATTAAAAACTCCTGTATCGTATGCCAGACAATGTTCTCCAAAATTCAGTTTGAGAGCCCACAGTGATACCGGCTGAGAATTCACACAGAATCTGGATGTCACTGCAAAATTGATTCCACATATCTCCTGACATATTCTGACCTCTGCTGTTACAAAGTGGAATTTATTTCGACTTCTTTTTTTCTTTAAAACAGTCTTCAGTTGAATAAGAATTGTCAATATCTGCAATTATCCAGGGTAAAGAAATGATGGGAAAAAAATCACTTTTATTTTACACTGTGAAGCACAAAAAAAATAAGTGCCCAAGCTTTTCCTTTCCCACCACGTTCCTATCAGCCTGTCATTTATTATAAACTGTATATTTGACTGTTCCATAAATATATGTGCCCTGCTCCTCTAACATCTAGATTCTATATATGCTACCAAAGAGCCCCAGCATCCTTCTCTGAGGATGCACTGGTTTAGGCTTTTTATGACAGACACCAGAAGACCCACTGAGCACATCAACATACAGATTATCACTAGTCTTACACTTTTCAAACTACTAGTTTTAAAGGCAGCACTTATTTAATTTTAATTTTCGCTAAAAAAATATTTTACAATAGCCTAGAAAACTTTCTTAATTATGTACCAGTGTAGGATTCTGTACTGAATTTTGACAGTACATGTTAGTAAAGAAATTATGTTCTAAATATCCTGCATGTCAATATATGTGAATGAAAAAAAAAAAAAGACATAAGGGACCATGCATCATGATGCTCTGCTTCTAAATTTCTTTTTCCTTCCTGGATAAGAAGTCTCCTCTCAGTCCTTGATCTTGAAGATTAAGGCAGGGGTCTTGACTGTTCTTATTACAAATGCTCAAAGAATATTTGCTCTTCCTCTCCCAACATAATGACTGACCAACTTCAAAAATAAACCTGCACATACAGCTTGCATTATTTCCACTAGACTTGCTGATTTCCCATGGCTTAGGAGATGATAAAGTATTTGATCAAATATTTATAAACAGTATGAATTTAAAACTGCATCTCCCAGTGAGACAACACTTTTGACAAAGGAACGGAAAGTAGGACAGTGTCCAATGAGTGTTTTAGCACCAAATGCTCTTTTCATCCCCATATTTAACTAGGAAAGAGACCCTAATCTCAAATCAGCAAGTTCATCCTTATGCCAAGAGTCTACCTCTTACAGATCTACAAGTGGGAAATAGTCTTGTTCAGTTCCTCAGTTTCCTTCTAAAAAAACTTCTGCTTTCACCAACAGCAGTTTACCTTCCCAGTAATACTAAAGGTAATATATTTTCAAATTGTTCTGCATGTAACAACTTTATTTTCACCTCCATGCATGTAGTTAAGAGATTATTTTTTTAATCATTGAAGATTTAGTTTCTGCTGGGACAAACATATGGAAATTTGTGATAACAACTTCACTGGGGTATGAACAGAAAATGCAACAGCCCAGTAAGTCACTGAATTTTATAGGATGCTCAACTGTAACTACAAAACAGTCATTAAAAAACTCAACACAGCATCTTAATCCATAGCACAAGTATCCAGGGGACAGCCTGCTAGTTTACACACACACTCCCTACTCCCCATTCCAATAAAACTGTCCTTATATGTTTTCCTTTGCCTTCAGTTGCAAGCACCATCTCCCAGAAACTAAAACAGAAAGGGCCCCCCAAACGTCACTGCAACTGGAGTAACAAACACCTACACTGTCAGCAAGGATGCCAAGCAACAAGTTTTACAGACCATCATGAGTCTCCTTTAGGTTTTAACATTACAATTGATACTTTAAAATACGCTATTACTTAAAATACAGCACATCAAGAAAATTGAATTTCTCACTCAACTTTTTTTTTTTTGACTAAAAGACTGTTGTTTTGCACAATACAAGGAGGAATTCTCAGTTCTGCTGTCTACGTATAGAGACTCAGCAGTACACTGCAAGTGGGCTCTAGCTGTTATTTATTGTCTTAAAGGCTATTACAGAATCTGGTAGATGTTCAAACAAATCAATAAAGTACTATGGTTAGCTTAATTTTCTGTTCTTTCAAAAATGTGATGAGAAAATGAATAGCCTAAAACAAACAGCAGTATGATTAAACGTTAAACAAAATTCACAGAACTAGCATACAAAAAAAATGTCAAGCAAATTGAAGTGAAAAAGTAAAGGTAAAGTGTGGAATAAAGTTCTATGGTCACACGAGAAGAAAAATAAAAGGCAGATCAGGTATGATGAAGGTGAATAGTTAATGGCAAGACGGCTACAACGTTCAGTTAAAAGGCTGTCAGATTCTTCAGAGAAGCAGGACACTGGGAAAACAATTGCTGAGAGTAGAAAAGTGTTGAAGGTGGCAAAGCCTGGAAGAGTTTGCTTAAAGTTCACCTGTGTTCTAGAGCATGCTCTAAGCCATCAACAATTATCTTCAACTCAAAGGGCTGGAAAAGTCTCATTGATCGAAAAATTTCAAATAAAGATCCCCTTTAGAGGAGTGACAGTACAAGAAGAAACTGGAGTTAGAAAAATATCTAGGCTAATCTTCCCAACTTTAGCCTCTGGAAGGGCATTCAATATTGCTGATTCACCACCATCACCAAGCTATAGCTGCTAGGAAGGAAGAAAGTACAGTTTGAAGAGTCACATATAAATAATATTACTTTTTTCCTGCTTTGACAAATTAACTGGTCTGATGAAGAAAAGTAGTAACGGGGCTATAGGTGGACTTAAGCTACAACACTGGCAAAAAGCCATGCTATTTTATTTAAAGACAGGCAGAGCAGATACGGTCTAGGTAAAGAGATTCAGAGGCCATTACATGACGGTAGGAAAATAATCACACATATAAGAGCAGTTTGTAAGGTGCAACATTTGCCTGGGATAAGGTACTAAACTGGGCCCAAGAGCAGTTATTTCAAATTCCAGGACTCTCCAGTGTATTCTTTAAAGATTAAGGTGATGCACTACAACCATGCTATTTATAAACTCAGACATTGCACAAGCATTACGAGGGGAGATGAGAATTCACTGTTCTAGTCCTAAACAGGAGCACTAATCTAAAGTTCAGCAAGAGAAAATGCAGTGGAGCTTAGTTACAAAATCGTACAGGGTAACTGAACACACACAAAAAAAAGCATACTTCTGTACAGCTCAAAAACAACGTTAATTTTTTTTAGAGAACAGACTTTATAAACTGAGGTTATCAGCCATCTCCACACCCTGTTATGCAGTACCACTGCCTTGAGTGGTTATTTACCAGTTTGTATTGGTGCAGTAGTTGTTCTACTCTTAAGTTTGGTACGTGCTATTGCATGTATCGCCTTCAAGATAAGACAGAAAAGAGGATTAAGAGTATAAGGTCTAGTTATTATAAAGAAGAGGTGAGCCAGAGGGAACACTTCTTTTCCAAGTTTATCAAGGAAGAAGTTCTACTAATCGGCTTAATTTGCAAAGATTGTCACGTATTAGGGAAGGAAAAATAATCATAGAAGTTATGGACCGTAGACCAGTTTGCCAGTTTTTAAAAGGTTAAAAAAAAAATCATGCCAGGAATGGTCTAGGTATAAGAATATCCGGTCTTACAAGACAGTAGTCGTGAACTACATGACCTCTGAGCTGCTTCAAGCCACATATGCAATTTCCACATGAAAGAGCTTATTACTCATTCAGTCTCATCATCTGAATACCAAACCAAGAGAGAATTCTTAGTTAAGCATGTATGCATCTGCAGGATTTAGGGCATAAGACAGAACAAAGTGAGTTTCAGGAGGAGTTCTGGTGTTCTTATGGAAATCAGCTACTTCACAGCATTTACTCACGATAACCTAGTCGCAAAAAATGTCTACATAAAGTACACATCCTAAAATAAATTGATTTATTAGTGTCAAGTCAGAAATTAAAACCTATCATGCCTACTATGACCTGACGCTGTTAAAACAAGAAACAAACACCCATGGTAGGGGGATAGACACAAGTACTCCCCTCTCAAGTAACAGTAATTACTAAGATCAGAATAATTACCACTTCTGAAGACAGAGTTTAAGTGGCACTCACACTGTCTTATATAACCCAAACACCAGACTCCACAACTCTAATATTATGGTGAAAGTTGCATAAAGAACTATGATTGATTAGAATTTAAAGGCTAAGGCACTGGCTGCATCCGGTTTATGCACTCTAATGAATTCAATTCCTAAAATAAATTCTTCTGTACGGCCTGTAAATTCTCACTTCTTGCTGGGCACAGGGAGGAAGGAAATGACTGGTCTTTACATGCAAGATTATTGGTGTTGGATCGCTTAGAGAAGCTCCTGGTGGTCCAACTGTGCTCCTCTAGTGGCCTGCTGCCCTGGAACCACTGGAGATGCCTTCACAGAGATGTGAGAGTGCAAGGAGATGGTGCTGAGCATGCCAATGCACTGTTGACACTTAATACATTTCCACAAAACTTACATGACTGTATCAGACAAAAACAAACCAACAATCCACATCAAGGAAAGGGAAACCAGATCGAGGATAGTCTTGATCGAATAAAAATGACTGACCTACAAGCTCTGAAGGGCAAAGGGCTCTTCCTGGGCAGCTCCAATGACAGACTTACGTGGGAATGAGGCAGGTACCAGAGAAGAGAATAGCTACAGCTGCTGCGGTGTTTTCTTTGAACAACTTCCAGAAACCACAAGAATAATAACAGAAATATTTTTGGGAAGGGAACATGCAAAGTAAAAGCAGGTCTGGACTTCATTACATAACTTTTGGTCACAGGTGCTACATGAATCCACCTGCTCAAGGCCTCATTTTAGACAAATACATTAAAATAAAAAAAAAAATTAAAAAAAAGCAAGTTTTTGCCACCTTAAGGAAGAAGATGCAACACACACCTCCCACACCCCACCCCCAGTCTTGCTGCCAGAGGAAGGAACTGAAGAAACACAGGACAAAAATGGAAGACCTTGGAAGATACATGTTTGTGCCTGCATTTGGGAAATCGGGGGCTGGGAAGATGGAAACAGCTACTGTTGCCCCATCCCCTCCAGCGTGCACTGACAGCGTGTCCAGCATAGTCCTCTCAAGTTGGCAGCAGGGAGAAGACTTCTGCTACACCTGGGTCTCCTGCACCTTTGCCTATACCCGGTGCTAGAGAAGGTACGAGTCTGGGTAATTCCAGTTCCACTGCGGCTTCCAGCAGCCCTGTGCAACATTACTACTGAATCCAGGGAGGTTTCACTGAAACCTGGCAAGCTGAGACAACCCCAAGAACAGATGACCAAACATTGCACAGTAACAGCAGCAGATATAAGAACCTCAAAAAAAATCCCAAATAAGAAATTCAAAAGCTGGTAGATCAGAGGTAGCCCTCCAAGGTTTTGTTCGGACAAAGATCTGTTGTAGTCAAGGCTACATACACTTTAACATGTGCCCAAATTCATATGTGCCTCTGTCAAAAGACACATCTATGAAATGTGACGGTCAGTCTTCCTATTAATCAATAGAGAACAAAGGACAGATTTGAGGTCAATAAAGTATATGGCTCGTTTTTCATTCGGTGGCTTTGAAGCAGCATATCAAAATTAAACAAACGTCCAATAAAACCAAGAATAAGCTTGTCAAAATTCTTGCCTACATGCAGGAACAAGTCTGCAACACAACTACTCAAAACACTTTTTAATCAAAACAGAAAGCGGGTACAATAAAAATAACTCCAAAAAACACATTCAACGTGATTTGAAAACAGCTTGTTCTGGAATGAAAGATTTCCCTTAAACACTGTAATGCTTGAGAATCCCTTCAAAATATCTTGTGAATCCTTGGGAAGTCACACTACACTATAATGGAAGACACTCTTATTTTTAATCAAAGATAAAATGTTTGCAGAAAGAGAAACTGGATTAAGCGGTAAACATCTTGCTGTCTAGTGGAAGTTTCTGTGAGCAAACCTGTGATATGAACTTTTTTGGCAAGGAGAAAAAACACAACCAAATAAACATACTATATGTAAAAAAAAATTACTATGGCAAAAAACTCTTTGGAGGTCTTTATAGTAACTTTGCAAACACTGAGCAGCACAAAAGTCTTTGCAAAAATGCACAGCATTGTTCAGATTAACAGCAAATAACCAACAAAAACATCAACTCCTTTCTGTGTCTTGATCATATTTTTTCACATAGATGAAACATTTGTGAAATCCATCTGAATGCCAAACCCACATTTTTTCAGTATGACACAGTGAAGTCTATTTTAAGATGCTGGAATGTCATTAATTTGTGCCCCTTGGCTCAGCAATTTGAAAATGATTAGCCTTACAGCATCAAAACAAAGTAAAGCCCGTCTAAGCCCATTTCATCCAACTACTAGCATTTAATTTAAACATGATTTCAAGATTTAATGCCAAAAGCCAGCATACACTGTTTATCATAAAACTAAAGAGGAAGCCTCATGTATAATGCATAACTATAGGAAGACAAGAACAAGTATATTTTTTAAGCCCAAAGTTTGGCCCATCCAGTTTCCCAGGATTTCAAGCAAGTATCTACGTTTCTGCTGGAAGACTTGCAGAATTATTAAAAAAATAATTCTCTATACATGAGAATTAAAACTATCTGATCAAAATGTTTGGATTGGGGGTGGAGGGGGACCACAGGAGCTCTCTGTTGTTTCCTGCTGTGAGGACAGAGACAGCCACCAAAGAGGGGCTGGTCAGGAGTGGCACCATGCAGCAGGACCATCTGTTGCCACTTGTGAATGAATCTTCAGCTTCCCTTGTTACCTAAGTCTTAGAGTTGTGTCAACGTGGTCACGACTTATTTTTCTGCTTCTCTAGTCTCTGGAAAAGCCTTAAACTGAAGAGGTCATAAGAATCCTCAAACATGGCTAAAAATGAAATTATATGGGGAATAGTGGGGAGCTCCAGAAAGTTCATGAAAGTTTGGTTTTAGAAGGGAAGCTCTCCCAACAGCAAATCGCAATGAATGGGGCAGCAGACACTACTTTGTGTTTGTTTGGTTTTCAAATCTGTCAAACAGAACACACCTACCACTTCTCTTTTCATCCTGAGCAATTAATTCAAAGTCAAAGCTTTAGGTCTTTTATTATATTTAGTTCTGGGCTAGTCTTAAAGGAGCAGTGAGAGGTTTAACATAGGCACCACCATTCACCAGGAAAGACAAGTTACCTGCTCTCAGGCATCTATGAAATACATTTGTTACACGTTCTTCAAGTCTGAGAAAAAAAATCTGGACTTCAAAAATTCCTTACTTTAATTAATGACTTGCTCTAACTTGACTTTAAATGAGTTTAATCACTATGAAGGAACAGTAAAAACAACAGTTCAGCATCATCCCATATTTCAAAGTAACAGCTTTAAAATGGTATCCTACTGTTTCACCAATCCTCAGTTTCAGACACAGGACTTTCATACCAGGCTTCAAGAAGAAGCAGAAAGACAAGTCGTGACCACACTGACACAACTCTAAGACTTAGGTAACAAGGGAAGCTGAAGATTCATTCACAAGTGGCAACAGATGGTCCTGCTGCATGGTGCCACTCCTGACCAGCCCCTCTTTGGTGGCTGTCTCTGTCCTCACAGCAGGAAAGGACAGAGAGCTCCTGTGGTCCCCTCTCCACTCCCAATCTAAACATTTTGATCAGGTAACTTAAATTATCATGTATGTAGAATTATTAAAAAAAATTCTTTAAGTCTTTCTTATCCAAAAGGATGCAGAAGCCAAAGGGAACATATTGGGGAAGAGAAATTTTAAGAAGTATTATCTAGAGTCCTCTACACTTAGACAAATGGAAGTAAAATTTAAGCATCCAATTCCTACCTTAAAAAAATAAACTCAAGAAATCTCATTTTCATTTTGAACAGTCATTTTCGAGTTTTATATGTCCTCATCTACCTAAGAGAAATTTTTATGAGGACGGTATCATGCTGAAGCACTGAAACCCAAGCTAAATCACTTCCATAACCTCAAAAAGGATACCAAAGTTTCTTTTCCCTGGAAGCTGTTTTCATCCCTTGTTGGAAATATCTTCTCTCTGTTCTGTGCTTAAAAGAAAAAAGTTCAAATACATAGGCAGGCTGCTGTAGCAGCTCTCAATTGAGATGTTCTTGTTCACCTCGGCTGGGCAATTTCTTAACTCTGATGGGTGCCACTAAAGCAATCAGATTGTTTAACAGCCTATGCAAATTACCGGAGATGAATCTCAAATCCACCAGCACATATATAAATGGAAATTCACAAAAAGCAGCAATATGGTAATTCAGCACCACGCTGAACTTGACATAAACATCACTAAAGGCAATCAAGAGACGGGAAGCAAGACAAAGTTGGGGACTGTTCCACCAGTTAACCGCAGAAAGTCCATGTGGATATGAAAAACAGAAAATCCCACTCCATAGACTGTTTTTTTAATCTGGAACAAAGAATCTTTACCTGCTCCTAAAAACAAAACACAGAAAACCTCCTCCAGCCATGAGTACATCCTAAATTTGTTGTGCAGACATTCAGCACAAACTACCTTGAACCTTCTCCCCCGCAAACTTAATATTTGTGTAGTTAAACAAATATTAATAATTGAAAAATACACAAAGTGATTTTACTAAGGGGGTAATTAACAACTTCATTTCAGTTTAGCAGCTGGTTTCTAGTTGGCGTTAAACCAACAGGAGCTTAAAAGACTCTATTACACCAGATAAGATTCTGAATAACCTTGTGAGTTACTAGTTGGCAGTTTGATGTGGCCCTCAGACTTCAAAGGTCCCTTTCATAAGTGAACATGACAAAGGGAGAGAAGTCTTTATCATCATTTCTGGTAAATAAGATAGCCAAATCCACTACATACTAGAAAGCTGATGTAAGGAAAAGACCAAACTTTGCATGAGCTTCATCAACATTTTAGAAGCCCTAAATCACACAGTAGTTTTTTGATTAGAAGATGACTGTCATGTGGAAAGGCAACAGCAAATAGTCCAGTAGCACAGAAGGACCCAGATAAAAAGTTTCTGCCACTTTGCCATCAGCAGATGCTTAGGAGGACACATCACCAGACTGCAGAGGAGCACGTGCCCCAGCGTTTCCTGACAGCTTGGGTGAACCAGTCAGAGCCTCCCACCCTGGGCATACCCAGCTCAAACTCTATTTGGTTTTGACTGCTCAGCCTTCATGAAGGGAAGCTGCAGTCAGGTGGGGTTTGGGCTCTTCTGCCAGGCAAGTAGTGACAGCATGAGAGGGCATGGCCTCAAGGTGCACCAGGGGAGGTTTAGGTTGGATATTAGGAAGCACTTCCTCACAGAAGGGGTGATTAAACACTGGAATGGACTGCCCAGGAAAGTGGTGGAGTCACCATCCCTGGAGGTGTTTAAGGAAAGACTGGACATGGCACTAAGTGCCATGGTCTAGTTGATGTTGTGGTGTTAGGTCATAGGCTGGACTTGCTGATCTCAGAGGTCTACTCCAGCCTCAATAATTCTGTGATTCCTATCACCCCAGTCATGAATAGATAGGCAAAACTGACAACCCCTGGCATCAACTTTAAGAGGAATTGCATGTTGAGGCTTAATCACTAAATACAAGCGCTGCTGATAATTAGGCCATGGAGAAAGGTAAGGATCTCCCCCTTACCAAGAATTCACCGCTGAAAAACCAATAAGGACACACGGCTTAAAATTAACGTAGAGTGAAACGAAAAGTACAAACCTTTAAGTGGAAAGCTGCCTAATGTAATTTCCACAATTACCATTTAATTTCAGAAGCAGATCAAAGAAGCACATCATTTACATTTCCAAACATTAAGTTTTAAAGATCAAAGACCTTGAGTACTTCCAGACTGCCTATATGTGAGTAACTTGGTTAGAATAATGAATCTATGCAGAGGGAGAATATGAGCTGCTCGTTTGCTCCACACAGCAGTTTCTCCATCATCTGAGACTGTGGCAAGTGCTATCTCCAACAAGCATCATCAACAAGCACCCACTGACATTATAAATAAATAGAAGCAAGAGGCATCAAGGTCTAAAGTAGTATTATATCAATTTTTTGACTGCCAGAGAACTCTCTCCCTGAAACCACCCTGAGACTGCTTCAAAGATTTTTTTTTCACAGCTCTAGCCTGACAGCTATGATTTAGCAGTGCTTAGATGACGTTCCAGAGGTCATTAAAGTCTTCACTTCACTGTAGGGTTTAACCAAAATCATGTTTTCATGACAGTGCTGTAGCCTAATTATGCCAAAACAAGTTAAACAAACAGAGAGAAGTGCACTAAGTAAATATTCCAAAACATGCCAGTTGAATTCTATGTAGAAGTATCAGCAGCAGAGGTGATGCTTTAATGATCTCTGTGAATTGCTACAACTGACCCTGGTCTAATTCAGTGTAACACAGAAGTGTCCCGGCACTTATATCCAGGAAGCAATCAAACTTTTAGTTCATACTGAAGATTCAAACCTACTTCCGAGCACTTCCCAAATAAAACACATCTCAGAATTCAAGATTAAAACCAGATTTTTCTCAGCAGAAAAGAAAAAATTAAAAAAAAAAAAAAATCAGAGAGCTTCATGGCCATAAAAGCTATGCTAAAAGAAGAAAAAAAAAACAAAACGAAAAAACCCAACCAAACAAAAAAATAAAATGAGACGATTATTTAAATTGAACCTGTAAACACGAGCTGCTCCTGCATGTTGAGAAGATGGACAAAACTTCTCTTACTAAACTGAGGAATGCGACACCATCACATGTGCAACCATATTTAGCACCTGATTGACAGTGTTACAATAACATTAAATCCCCAGAGTCTTTCTTATTGTGCGTTAAGATCCTCAGTACACCACACTGCCCGTCAGACTGATCCCAGGCGCAGGATAGATTTTTATCTGCATCTACTTTATGTTACTCATTTTCTTTCTAAATCACAGGATTAAAACTATTTTAAATGTAGATGGGAGGGGATATATAATGCTAAGTTTTACACTGATTTTAGTTCTTATATCATGGTATCAGACATTTGTAACAGGCGAGAAAGGGGCATGCAAAATCCACAACGACCTCTCAACACCAAAGGATTTAAAGCAGCTTTCTCAAAAGAAAATTCTCCAGCAGACACTTCTAATGGTAAGGATGTTACATTCTATAACTAAAGACTATCGAGCTCCTAAAGAGATGAACAGCCATCATACTTTTACAATAGTTGAGAAACTATGCACTGTTAGTATTCAGAGAAACAGTCTTCCTGAGAGACAAAAGAAATTGCATAGAAGCAAGTTTCATACTTTGAATCTCCCCCAAAATAAAGAGGTAAGCAATATCCAGGCTCTTTAGATGAAGAAAACCATGAGCTGTGTCTGGTGGCAATTAACTCAGAGCATCCTAATCTCAAAGGATGTTGCATAATGCTGTAGGATACGTGGGCATTCCTGCCAGGCCTAAACTGGCTCACACGGATTTCTGCATGACAGCAGCCACACTGCTTCCAATTCCCAGCCTACATTAGATAGGTAGACACAGTCAAAACGCTTAAAGGTCTTAATCTGCATCTCTGTCAGAAATTAAAACCACTACGTGCAATCTAAGCAACATTACATGCATCAGTAGATGAAAAAGTTGGTAAAACTGGTGCATTGCATATCACATCTGCCTCTACTAACCGCCTGCAGAAGAGTGCCCCTTCCAAAAGGGGAATATATATTCCCCACTTCAAGAAGAAACACAGACACGTATGCTTCTTTGAGTGGAGAAGTATGTGCTAAGATTGGATGAGAAGGATCTGGAGATGCAGATCTCTTCTCCATACCCCTCCTCCCAGGAGCAATGCCTGTTAAAATGAGCCTGCACCAGGTTCATCCATTCCCAAACTGAGAAACAAGGCAACAATAAAGGTAAAACATGGCCAAGCTACAGCCACAGCACAGCTGGGTTAGGGGAAAAAACCCTAAGGAAATAAAATTAAAGAAACAAGACCAAGGCAAGGAAGGCTGACATACCTTTAAAAACAGCTGAGGCACACCAATATCCTCTCCATACTTCACTCCCTCGTATCTGAAAGGTAGCGTGACATTACAGTTGTCTACTGCCCGAGAGACACCCTCCTCTAGCCTACCTCCTGGGCTGATCACAGAGGCAAGAGAAAGCAAGCAGATGAGTCACTGCTGGAAATCTGGACGGCTGGATCACATCTAACCCATCTACCCACCAGACACAGGAAACGAAATTACTGCCAGCCTCCCGACCGCATCTGCTTAGGGGCTAGAAAATGCTGCTCCAACCCTACGCTCTGTTACCACGACCAGCAGATACGGTTCTCGCAAGAGACGTGACCGCACGCAAAGATCAAATCTTGTGGCCGAAGTGTGCACATAAAGTATTTTGTATTTTGACAAAATTAACTCATATTGAGAGCCAGATGTGATTTAATAGCATTATTCTTCTTAACTATGGTATATCCAGTTAAGTTTAGGAAAAGAATATTCAGCTTTTTACTATAATTTTCATGAGGAGACAGTTTACACAAAGAAAGATCAAAGATTCTACTGGAAAATGGAATGCCACAAGATTTTTAGCTGCCATGTTAAAAAAAATAAAATTAAAAATTCTTAGCTGGGGAGGTAGGAAAGGGCAGAAAACAAAAAGGAAACTATAGGTACATACATACATGCATTTTTCATCCAGATCTAACAGTAGGCTTCGGTGCCCCATAGTAGGTAAAGTAGATGAGATACTGATTTTACAAATAGGTAAGTGAAAAAATTATAATAAATGTAATAACACATTCAGAGATTTACAACAGTCTGAGATTATATTCTCTCAATCTTTCAAATGGCTAAAATGCATAACAAATGCAAAAAAAAAAACCCCAGATTTGAAAAGCCAGTATGTTCTACAAAATCTCATAATTTAAATACTTACCAGGTAAGAAATTCACTCCAGTAAGAAGGAAAAACCAGTTATTTACAAATAACCTTAGGTGCACATTTCTCCTCTCGCCTTTTCAAGCCTCTCTCCTCTGTCATTTCTCCACAGCGCAGAGCTCCCAACCCCATCCACTGGCACCTGACAGGCAGAACTTCCTGGAGACTTTAACGATGCTCTCAAATGAGATTACAGCCCGTGTCTGCAAGACCTGCCCCAACGTCACAGAGGACTCTTGGATTTTATCAGACACATGAAAGCTAGGCCATTAGTGAGCAACCCAGTCTGTGCATTTTAATGGGGATTTGGCTTTGAAAAAAATTCATCATGTAAGTTGACACGTAAGACTTGTAGTTGTGAAGCAATATCCTCCTGAATAATCATCGGGTCGATGTTTATTATATCAGGGTTGTTTGGTTTTTTTTTTCTTCCCCTCCACAGCATCACGCAAATGTCTGTGAAAGATATCCATCTGTACCTGGAGCTCATGTCTCCATCCTCACCCCATTTGCATTCAGTCTAAATAAGAGATACTCCATACAACCTTTTTATCGATTGCTGACAACTCACAACAAGGATGTCCACCTGATATCTAAAAAAAAAAAAAATTACAGAAAGGCGAGACCTTTGTAGTCCATTAAGACAGTCGATGGCACTTTGTTATAACCCTTCTATTTGCAAAAGAACCTGCAATCAAACATCTGGCTCATTTTTTGCTCAGGATTACACTTTCAGGTGTATCAAAAAGGTACATTTTGTCAGTGGCACCGTTTAGGCAAACGGAGCACAGTGACACAAGAAAGAAAAGAGATGTTTCCTAGAGCAGAAATGCAGTAGTGCCCACCTTCACCACACCTGAAAGAGTATCCAAAGAAGCATTTCAAGGCAGTGCCACAGCTGTTGCTACAAAACCCACCCATGACTGTAGTATCAAGTCTGGATCTTAACTTTAATTCCTCTTCTCCAGAGCTCCTTAGACATCTGGCTTCATTTGCTTCTGTTCTTTATCATATCGTGACCTACTAGCTAACACGGTCACTTGACCACATAGTCTCCGATCAAACTCCGCAAGCTAGATTTTTCAAATTCCTTCCTGAAGGACAAAATAATAAGTAAATAAAAAAATACAAGGGGCAATACAGTTCTTTCAGGAAAGAATTTGCAAATAACGCCAGAGATTGAATCTGGGATTAGACTGCCCTCCCCCCTCAAAGGGTAAGTGATGATCCCTGTAGAACTGCTGGGCTGGACGGCCCAAAACCTCTGAAGGACCATCTCCCAGCCAATGAAACTCCAGTGAGACAGACAGGCTGCTTCTGCCATAGCAGAAGTTAGTGTATAAGCATATAAAATGCTTCGGCCCAGAAACTCCTGGCAGAGTTTATATTTAAAACAGCTCCAACTGTACAAGCCTTACGAAATTCATCCTGAAGAAGTTATTTATGGCTGGAAGCCAGCCTGCCTAATTCAGGTATCTAGCTTATACCTCGACCCCAGGCACCTAGCAAATGGCTCCTGAGCCAAGTAAGGAAGAGAGCTACGCAGTGAGCGGAAACAGGTGACTTGAGAAGCCTCCAGAGAAAGTAATGGCTTCTCTAAATTCAGGTGTCTTCTCTCCATCCCACTAGCTCGGCAGCAACGCAACAGCGAGCTGTCACCAAAAGCCAACTCCCACAACATCACCTCTTCCCTGGCATGAGCACTGGTGCCCACCTCGCCTCCCAGGATCCAAGCAAGTACCAAACACCGCAATAGGTGCCAAGTTTCCATCATCAGATGAACTCCTTGAGCCAGATCACCGGAGGGTCAGACAAATGCCACTGCCACCACAAAAGGAGGCAGGAGAAGCACATGCCAAGCACAGGAATTTCAATGACACCTTGCTGTGGTAACAACCTGGCACTAACCAAAACCACACTGTTGTTTGATGTAGCCTAGGAAAACAGCCTGGTCCAACCAACAGTTTTCACTGTCTGTCTTAGTGGAATTGATCCTAACCCAGATATTCCTTTAAAGCTGTGTTATATGACAATTATCTCAACTTTTTTTGGCCAACATAGTAATAACTATTTCCTGAAGTCAGTATATCAGGTTTCTTTTCTCATAGTAATGACTGAAAGCTGTATCATGTCCAGAAACAAAAGTCAGAACTTTCACATGAGCTGGTGCAAAAAATATGTGCCAACACACCCAGTACTGGCAAAAAAAAAAATAATTAATAAAACAAGTCTTATAATCCTTATGCCCTTCTAAGATAATCCCAGATGTTTTGTACCACAAATGCAAAACACTGCTGAAATTAAGTTTCTCTATTCAGTGTAACACAAATGAAAGTTTTGGAGCTAAATATTCAACTGGAAGCTAGCACGCCATGATCAGATCCATACATCTTTCTTTTCATTGGAAAAATAAAAATTTAGCACTATTCATAAACGCTAAATTTAAAACTGCTTGCAGAAGCTCACAGCATGAGGAACCAAAGAATCTATTTTAAAGTAGCTTATTCACAACAGCCCTTCAAAGTAAAGGCTTTCACTTGAATTGACAGTATTGAGAATCTGAAAAATAACCAAACCACAACACTCTGCTGCAGGTAATTTGGATAACAAGCTAGGTGTGTCAAGCACACCTTAGACCAGCAGAAGCATTGCTCGTATGCTAGGTCTGAGAGCACATGCTGTGTTTCATTAAATTGCTGAAGTTGGAAAGCCCATTTAAAAAGTGATAGTTAAGAGTTATATTAGTCTCATTAGGCAGAAAAGATTGGAGGGGGTGTGTTTTGTTTTTTAAAAATAACCCTTTTTAAAAAAACAAAACAAAACACCAAAACCAAACAAATCAAACCTCAAGGAGTGGATAAAGGAACTTTAAAGAGGAGGAGTGGTAGGTACAAGAAACAGCTGGAATGTGTCTGGTTCTCACAACACAATAAAACCCAAGTGTTTTCCAAAGCTCAGCAAGGTCACCACTGTCTAATGTAATACACACAAGTGCCCATTAAAAAAAAACAACTTTAAAATGTGGACCAAAAATAAAAGCACCTGACAAAGAAAACCTGTCAAAATGGAACCCACAGTAATGGGAGACTGGAGGGAAGACTGCTAAACAAGGAAATCATCATCTCACCTCCCCACAAACTATAGGTGGGAAAAAAAAAATGCATACCCTCACAAAACTGAAGAAAGGATCAGGGGACAGTTCAAAAAACCAAACAAACAAAAAGACAGGAGGAAAAGAACAAAAGTAACACCATGACTAACTGTAGCTGGTAACCAGAAAATGCAGAACAGAAGATGACAAATGACCGGTGAGAATTGTCTGGAGATTCCCTTAAGCTGCAATGCATTTTCCCAGTATAGAAGACATACCCATTTCTATAGCGAACAAGTTAATTCTTCCTCTTAAAGTGCCTGCAGATACTGCTTTCATGCAAGATTTTAAAACAACGTTCAAAATTACAAAGAGAAATTGTTCACAAAGGCAGCTCCACTGTGAACTCCGCTCAAGGCTAAACATGCCCATTGCACGGGACTGTGTGAAGACAGATTTCAAGCATCTCCCAGAAACACAAATATAGATTTAAGTTGAAAAAGATATAAACCTACCTTGCAGAAACCAGGAAACAGATTTTTACTCTCAAGTAAAACAAAATCAGCCTCATTTTTCTCTCAAACACATCACCAAACACACTACAAATCCCTTTCCTGAGGTCCAGAAGGAAGAGGACAACAAGGTAACAGAGAGGATAATGTTCAGCCAGATAAAACAGTATTACTGTCACCCTTTAAAACATTATTGCTAGCCCTGTTGTATGACATTTCGCCACAGCACTTACATATTCTGAAGCCAACGGAGAACACTATTTCTAGGATTTACATTCCCATAGTATTTACTTAACAGCATGTACATTTACGTTATTGATTCATATTTATATATTAAGTCGGATACACCGAGATTTACTCCATGCAAGGGCTCCCAGCCAAGAATCTACACACAATAAAGAAATATTGTTGCATCCACCTCAAGGAGGGTTAAATACATCCCTTACGTGGACCGCAGCCAGGACTTCAGCAGCCATGCTGGACGAAGCTCTCCAGAAACCAGCCCACCCAGGTTTTATGACTTGACAGAATTACCTAGTATTAGAGATGGATTAGGCAACACAATATATAGATTCTCCCTTTTCATTCACACATTCTTCATTCTGACACCATCCAGGACATCGACAGGCTCTCTAAACGCTACCTGAGAATACCTCACCCAGAACTGAGGAAAAAGCTTTTCATAATGACCAGCTCAGCTGAAGTAAAGGTACCTACAAGAAGAGGATTTGAGCGGTAAGATGAGTCTTCTGTCTCTACAGTTATTCCTCCCATCTGCTGTACCAGACTGTATGCATTAGATTCATGCTTGGGGGGAAAAACCAAAACAAAATAATCACTGAGGTAACATCTCTATGCAAATACAGGGAAAACATCGCCGCTAGACCTCTTGCTGCATTTGCTGAAGCCATAAAAATATACAGTAGAAATGCAGGCTTTGAATAGTTTCGACAAATAGAAACATTTGGTGACCACATGTGTCAGAGACCATTCACTGGATTTGATTGCTGTACAGTTGGTCCAAACCAAAAGATTTCAATAAGCAATCCTGGCACTCAAGTTTTATCCTCAAACTCTTTCTACCAAGCTACTCTGCAAATCTGTTTTTTTTAATCTTCTGAGCAGGCAGAGGGGTGGGAGCACGTGTGTCTGTACGTGCATACACACTTTAATTTTTCCTAGAAAAAGACAAAAGCCCCCAAATAATTTTCCAACATCCAAAATGTAACAGACACTTTTAAGTCACAAAGGAAGATAGTTTTAAACTCTGAAAAGCACGCTGTAATGCAACAATAAATGAAGTTCTTAGCACACCCAAGAGCATTCAGATAAATTAGGTTATTTTCACATGGTGATGGCAGATAGGAGTAGCAAAAGTATCTTTAGCTGCCGTCCAGACATGCTGGGGTCTCTTCCTCTAATATTGTCCATCAAAAGTGATAAAAACTTTATCTTGCTACAGAAGTCTCCATCAACACAGGATAGCATTAGCACTGTTTTTTTTTCCTGTTCCTCTGCAGCATCCCCGCATGACCATCAGTCCCAGGACTACAGGGTCCTGCTTGTAACTCTGAGATGGATGCTTCTGACGACAGTATAAGATGCAATTAGCAGTTCTCAGAACATTTGACTTCAACAACTCTAGATCAGTTACTAGGGGAAGAAATTCAGCTCCCAAGAGGCCTTGTAATAGCTTGTGATATTAAGAGTTACTTGGACCAACACCTATTTTTCACATCAGTGGACTTGTCGAGGTTGCTCCATGTGCTCTCCTACAGCTCTGCTGCTTCACTCCAACAATTCATTCAGGCACACGCTCACTGTTCACACACCCCTACCCCGTCCCCGTCCCAGACAGGATCTGTGCATTCAACGACTCCAGGGGAAAAAAAAAAATAGTAATAAATTCAAGCGCTGTTCACCTCAGGGCACTCTAACTAAAGATTTACAGACTTCATGGGTCAGGTTTCAAGTTGCTTTAGCAAACAATTTCAAACCATAGACATTTACCTAAAGATTAGGGTTCATTTAAGATGCAGAACAGGAATTAAAAGCCAAGATGTTTTACAAGAAAACAGCACACACGCTTCTTTCCTCTTGAAGACTTAGAGGGGTGTCACCCCTAAAACAGTGAAAGGCATTTTGGGGGAGAGCAACCATGTCTCCCCTTTGCTCACAAGGCTGAACTTCGTGGTGGACTGTGGAGGGGAAGAGGCAGACTGACTGCCCTCCCACATCTTGAGGCAGGAAAACAGACTCAGCAGTCTGGGATATTTAATAGCTGGGGGAAGAATGCTTTGGTTTGGAGGAACAGCTTTTGGCTTGCTTAAGTTATAATATGGAACAGAACGCAGTAAAACAATTTTAACCCAGCTATTTCTAGCTTTGGCAAACACAGCTCTACCTTAGAGAAGCTATTTCTAACTTGTGGTGTTTCAGCGGTTTATTCTGGTCTCAGCAGGCACCATCTGCCCAGCTGAGGTGCTAAGTAAAGGCTGAGCTGCCCCTGAGTTTGACCAGCACCAGTCGTTACAGGCAGAGCTCAGAAAACTCCAAAAGTCTCAGATGCAAGATCCCAACATCACTAACTGGTGTTGGGTTCTGAATAAGGGTCACCTGAGAAGAGCTTGAGTTTTGCACAGAAAAATCACTGCTCTTTCCCGAAAAGATGTCCCTGACAGGCAGCTCTCCCACAGAGACTAACCACCTCCAGCCAAAGTAACTGATACAGAGACAAACAACATTATCATCCCTCCATAGTTCACCGCAACACACAAAACAACAGGTTGAGGACTAACTACGCTTGAAGAGGTCTTTGCACTGTAAAGACTACAGACCTGCCTAGTCTGCATTACCATAAACCATGCCTCAACATGAATCCGAATTAAAGAACAAAGTCTTTCATTAACTAACACCAGGTATCAGACGCAAATTTTGTTGTTATTACTCTTAATCAAGTAGTTGGGTTTTGGAGGTTTGGCTGGGTTTGGTTTTTTTTGTATAGCATAAGAACTAAGATCAAGTAATTGAGCTCCCACCAGCCAGTGGCTGCTGCACAAGAAGGAGACTCCAGCTGGGAACAGGCGCAAGAGGGACCTGACCAGGACACAATTTTCTCTCATCAAAAGTTTCAAGAACAGATGGGCTAAAAAATTTTGATATTCTGGGGTGGTTTTTTGCCCCCTGAGATCTGACAAATACAGCTGCTCATTCCCATCACAAAAAGCCCTTCGCTTCAAGGTTTTAGCTCAGGTCTTCTGAAGTTTTCTTTTTAAATCTCAGAGCCCAAAACACTCTGTATTTCACACGGAAATATGTTAACACAGATTTCATTAGCAAAGCAAAATAATAACAGTTTACAAAGAGGTTTTTGCTTCTTCTTTTATATATATATATAGTAGCTAGTGTTTGTATGCTTTCATCATCTTCTAATGTTAGGGGGAAGCTGGCTTAGGAAACCTTACCAAAACATAACATCTCCAAGTTCATAAATATTTGGAAAGCTGCCTCATTTCAAAAACTAACTGCTTACTCATTAGGACTCACCAAGTTTCACTCTCAATCCTACGTACACCACTGCGCTTCACAAGACTCGCAAAACCTGAGGACATGTCTCACTACTCTAAAAATATCTTTTCTCATAAAAAATTGGAAACTGTTGGTCTCAGCTTTTTAATCCATCCGGATTTAAAGAGTTGAGAAACACAAGAGACTCTGAAACACAAACCTTATTTTATAGGGAGATAAATATTTACATTTTCCTTCAACATTACGGAATTCTTAACATCCTGTTTATCAATACCTTCAGGTTTTTAAGTCACTCAATTTATAATAAAACGTTTATCCAGGAGGCAAGTTTAAAAGTTGCTTTAAAATGAGAACAGCTTCCGCGCACCGGAAACAAAGCGAAGCCACACAAATTAGATGGGGAAGGCGGGAAGCTGAACATACGGTTTTTCCACTAACTCAGACAGCGCACGCTTCCCACTCGGATCGTTTTGCTAGTGCTCCCATGTGCTACCGGCAGGAAAAGAGGGAACCTTTTGTAGGAATGGTACAACCAACCAGTATCAAATGAAAAATAAGCAATAACCAAAACAAATCCCCAGACCCTTAAAATAGAATTTTCAAAGACATTATATCCTTACATGAATGGATATATATGCACATACACACCTTAATAGAACTATTTAAAGTCAGCTTTGCCAATTTAAAGAAAGCAATGCAAGAAATGTGTAAGTGACAGAGGAATGCTTTAATTACCTAAACTCACAGCTAGCTCTTACACAACTGACACTTGGGAAAGCCAGGACTGCTTTAATCACCTACATGCACGGATGGCACTTACTAACCTGACACTTGTGGAAGTCATTTGTGATACTCTCGCCTACGGTGCTCTCGGTTTGACATTCTCAATAGATTTTAAGCACTAGATGTCATCATTTTACAGATGAAACAAAGAAGACCAGACTCAGGTCTTGACAAGCTTACAAAGATGGGGGGTAAGATGTAACAAGCATCCTTCATTTCAATATTAACACATTTGAAAGCTACTGGGATAGCATTTCTGACAACAGAAGTTTCATCTCTAGCGAAGGGCTGTAAAGAAATAGGCTTAGTAAGTCAAAATGCATATAAACCAGAACCTTAAAGCTCACCTTGAAAAGCACAGAGTGACTCTAAGTGAGGCTGTTCAACATTTCTAACATTTCTCAAACCTTTCCCTCACATTTCTGACCTTCCACACCATCAGCCTCGCTCACCCATCCGCACGCTTCCCTGACTGTACCCACAGAGACACGTTCAGGTACCCCCACGAGCGAGCCCTTTCCCCACGCATGAGCATAGAGCACGCCGGTGTGATTTTGTGTCACGACACGCAGAAACACAGATATTTACGTCAAGCGCTGTGTGCAGTCAGACACGCACGTTTAAAAATAGGAAAGCAGAAAATGACTGTAATCTCAGGTGATTCTCTGTCCTGAACTCTTTTGAGAGGGGAAGAAAGAATGCCTTTAATTCAGACTGCCTCAGAACAAGTGCTGGAGAAGTCATTTACAAGAGGGCAAGAAATCACAAGCCTTAATGACAGGAGGGCAGCCATACCAACCAGCCTTTAATTTGAACTTTGGGGAGGGGGGAGTGGGCGATACTGCAAAAGCAGCTCTCTACAAGCTTTCACGATACCTTCTAAAAATAGCAGCCCGCAGCTGCCGACAAAGAAACAAAA
>VWZK01009188.1:503972-526136 GCA_013396935.1 Baryphthengus martii | reverse complement strand
CTCTACTTCAGGACTAACAGCCCAGCTACTCTAAATCTAAATACTGCTCAGGATACATGGCAACAACAGCCAAATGAGTTCCAGTGAATACTGGTGAGCCATATCCTTCCTAGGTATTCACACAGGCACTCAGCCAAGCACATCAATACTTTGCTATGATACAAGAGCAGTCATTTCACAACAAAATCTTTGGGGCTAGAATCTACAGAATTGAGCAAAACCCCTCAAAACAAAACCAGACATTACTGCAGGTTGAAGGATACAATGCATTTAGCCTGGTGAGCAGCATTGGCTCTATAGATGTGAAGGAGGAGGACTTTAGAGACCTGCAAAACACAAAGCATCAGTGATAAAACCATCTCCCCTAAGGTTTTTACCTAAATGCCTGATCCTGCAGTGCCATTCAGCTCCAAGCGTACAGAAGCGTTTCTGGTACTCCCAGAGCTGAGCTGCAGCACTCTATTACTAATTGCAGAAGGGTCAAACACTATTCTGATAAAAACTGGTCATTTAGCAACATGTAAGTAGACAAAAAAAAAAAAGGCAATTGTGAGCTGTCACCTAACCTCTTAAGACTATTTGGATGTTCTCAGGAGAATTCTCTCATGGAAGTCCAGAAGGTCTGAGGGAGGGAATTATCACCTAATACCAACAGCCTGTCTAGAAGACATTAGGATCGTGTTTTTTTTTTCTCAAAAGAGGCATTTTAGAACATCAAACCACAAAGTAAAGGTCATGCAGACATGCTACAGAATGAGGCCTTTGGTGCACAGTGTCAGTCTGAGGGGGTACCTATATCCTCCATGTGCATTTCAGCTGACCGACAAAGCCGTGTCAATACCTTAACTCCATCACCTGCCAAGTCAGTTGTGTGGAAAGCAAGTAGGGAGGATATCAAAATAGCACTCACAAAGTGAGCGAGATCACCAGATTCAGCCTCTGACTGCCAAACAGGCTCTGGCTCAAGCAGTGTAGCAGAAACATGCTCCTTCCCATGCAAGTCAGAGCAAGTTTCCCAGAAATGGACCAAACGATTTATTTATTTTTTTTTTAAACTAAATGCTTTTAATAGAAAACAAAATACAAAATAACTCTTTCCAGAAAGCAGAAATATTTAATCTCTCCAAATGACAAACTAGAACGTGCTTTTTCTGCAGATCTTTGTTGTAAATGCTGATGATTTATCTCACAAAGTGTTCATGAAACTGATATTGCAACATTTTGAGAAAAATCCAACACTGGCAGAGCTGCCTCTGTGTACACACAATAATTTAGTAATACTATTTTTTCCCATGTCACTTTGTGTGTCTGTCTCTCTCCTCATCCCCCTCTCCCTAGACTGCCAACTTCCATTTACGGAAATATTTCTGTGAGGTGCAGTGGTGGATTGACATGCCCTGTTTCCATTCACAGTCCAAACTTAGCCACTTCAGCTCTATTGTGCTGTCCTTCCAGATAAGGCAAGTCTTTAAAGCCACTGCTTCACCCTCACTGTCTTCCTATCCTCAAAACACAGTGCAACCAGATTCAGAAAGATTCCTAATTAATGGAACATAAATACAAATATCACAGCTAGTACCAGGAACCAAACCTAAATGACAATGCAGAGATGGGCCCCAACTGAGGTCAGCCTTCCATCCTCTTACTAAAAAGAAAGACGGTATTTTCTACTTAGCTAGTCCAAAATATTCCAGAAGTGCTATAGGGAGCTGTAATACTTAGGACTACTATCACTGTAGAAAATACTTAACGTTCTTTCAATAGAAGGGTCTTAAAAAGCTGGTCCTCTGCAATACCAGGAAAACAAAAGCAAAACAAAAAGCACCGGGCCAGTAGTTCTCCACACACTCAAGCCTCAGTTAACAGTAGGTAAGATGTGCCCATCAATCAATGAAGGATATTTAAGTGCAGGTCAGCAGCTTTATCTGGTTGGCAGTTTCACTTGTCTGGACCAGGCATTTGATTTCCCCAAGCGAATGGATTTACTCCCCTTTTCCCCATCCCTACAAGTACAATACGTATACATATTTTCACCACTCCTCCTTTTTTCCTTATTCCGTCCAACAGCACAGGCATTTCTGTAGGCAAGACATTTTAAAGCATTTGCATCACTCTGAACATGCCTTTCGAGGGGGCAGAGGAAGAGAAGAAGCGTTTCACAGTCAGTAATCTCAGCTTGCAATGGACTCTGGCATTCAATACACCCACCCATTTCCCTAAGAAAAAAAAAATAAAATAATTAATGTTCCTGATTTTCTTGTGCAATTCCAGTCACTAGAAGAAGATTACAGGCCATAAACTGTACGCTTAGTACATTATTCATTTGTCCGGTATATACACCAACCAGTTCACTGGAAGACCCATCTGCAGGGGCGTTGCAGTAAGTGTTCCGAATGTCCCAGACCCGGACTGAGTTGTCCATCGACGCCGAAGCAATTAAACTACTGTCAGGGCTAAAAGTAAGGCTGGTTATGTTGTCCGTGTGCCCCCTCAGTTCTTTGTAAAGAGTTCCTGACGCCAAGTCCCACAGCTTTAGCCGCTGGTCTTCACCTGCTGATGCCAGGTACTTACCGTTGGGAGAAAACGCCAGCGCTAGCACGGGGCCGCGGTGCCCAGTGAAGAGACGCACTGAGTTGCCTTGCTGAGTGCTCCACAAGCGCACAGTTTTGTCCGTGGAGCCCGTCGCCAAGTAGTTGGAATTGGGGTGGAACTTGACGCAGTCTACGTCCGCCAAGTGGCCGGCGTATATTCGCAGCGGGTACGTCCGATCAAATGACCAGAGCCTTGCAGTGCGATCGTGGGAACCGCTGGCAAAGTACAGGCTGCAGGGGCTAATATCCAAATCCCAGACAGGATAGGCATGTCCTTGGTATAACACAGTGTTTGTAAAACTTCCGAGGTCCCAGTATCTGATGGACATGTCTTCAGAACAAGATAAGAGCCCTGAACTGTCTGAAAGGAACCTTGTGCTATACACAGGTCCACAGTGCCCTCTCAGGATCTTCATTTCCGTGCCTGCACTGTCATCCTCTTCCTCCTGGTTGGGAAGGAGAAAAAAGAAACATGAAAGGAATGCGTGTTTAGCTGTTCAACAAAGACAGGAACCACCGTGAGGAAAACGGGCGGGTGTTAACACAGAAGTTACTGTGCAACTGAGACACCAACATTGCTAGTGCGTTTCCTACATCTAGGTTAATGTTGAAAGAGATGGTGAGATAAGACTTCATATAAAGGTTCTACTTTTGTTTTGGGTCGCCTCATGCTCACTCCAGAAGGCACCTTAACCTAGGACTGTATGCAAACAGGGAAAAAAAAATATTTCATGACATTTTTTCACCTGTTAAAACCATATGCTTATTCCCTGTCTGCTTTCTACTAAACCCTTGGCGAAGATGTCGAAGCAGAACTTGGCATCTGCTCTTTTGGTGTGGTCATCATTGGAAGCGAGTCTTGCAGTAGAGAAAAAGAAACACTTTTAAGACATAAAAGGCAGGAGATGGAAAGGCAAAGCACATTTGGATAAGCTGTCTGCTGAACATTCCTTCTTAGCCCCACATGTGAACAGAAACCCAGTAAGGACACAATATCTGTTTCTCCACGCAAGCTCCAGCAGGATGCTTTCACATCCACACCCTTCAAGAACAATCCAGAAGAACGGCAAATGTATGCAGCTTATTTAGGTCAAAGGATCTATTCTGGGGTAGAAGAAGATGAATAATCACAAAAAGGATGGCACTGGAAACCTATTTATCCTATAACTCTTCAATTCAAGTACCGGGGCAGACAGTCAAGTAAAGGCTTTCATGTTTAAAGACTGTTCAGTGAGCTGTGCTAAAGGAATCTCCCAAAGGAGGCTAAGAGTCTCTGAAAGTCTACTCAAGAATCACCTCTTGACACTCAAAGGCTACAGACTGCACAAGTTTCAACAAACCTCAACTCAAATTTTGCCTGATAAGCTGGGGTCTCACAGAGCACAAGATAACCATGACTTGAAGTGCACCGGCGTAGCAGCTCAAGACCACCCTTCCTCAGAGCTGTCAGGCAGTCGCTTTTCCTCAGTACTGAATCAGTAACACTCATTCACGGACAATCTCTGCACATCAAATTCAACACAACATCCTGTTGTTTGTAAGCAGCTCCTTTAACTTTTATAATCACAAACTGGCCTGTTTCCTGCAGAAGAAACACTTCCTGACCCAAGAGGAAACCCAACTCCTGCCAGACTGGTGACGACCAGCAGAAGTCAGTACAACCCGAGCGGCTCCCTTGGCTGACACGACATCGCCCACCCCTCTCACTTCAGGACCCACAGACAGTTTTGCTTCAGACTTTGCCACGTTCCCAGAAATCCTTCTCCTTCAGTGATTTCAAATCTCACGCCAGTGGTGAAGAAACTGATTTAGAAAGCTCACTGCCTTCCTCCATCTCAGCTGCACGTTTAGTAGCAGGCAGTGAGCCGTGTTTAGTAATGCTAATTCTCTTCAGTCAGTGCCCAGGGGAGTTTTATGATGTGGCTAGGAGCCAACTTCATCTCTGCTACGGAGGTGAGGCAGAGAGAAATTGCAGGCTCTAGCATGCAAAGCCCCATTCTCATTCAAATTGCTTTTTCTACCTCAGATAGAGCATTGCTTGCTGGAATCTACAGCATCTCTAGGCTATGTTAGCACTTTAACGGAGAGAGGCTGATACCTGCAGCATTTTATACTATTTAATTGCGACTATAAGATTCCTGACAAGTTACCAGTGGAAACCCATTCAAGTTACCCAAGTTGGACTATAGTTTCTGTAAATTCTGCAAGTCCAGGTACTTTATTTTACACCTTCAGATTCAGATGGGGCTACCTGGGCTGTCTACAAGCACCATACTCTTTCTATCTTACAAGCATCTACTCTTCTTACATGACAGTAGCAGCTTATTTGACAATGCCTTCTGCAGCATTCAAAACCACACTCCTATATGGTCACAGGTAGCGAATCTTATCTTTGACACCCACTTAGCATAACAACTGCACACTGCTGCTATAGCTCACTGTAAACAGTATACCTATAATGCTTCTGACTCACTACATTCTTCCCTTTCCTCCCTATCCAAGTTAGTCTACTGACCAGACTAATAAAGCAGCTGGAAGTGCAGCCACTGAATCACTGCTTTGCAGAATCAAGCTTCAGTTCTTGGTCAGATGAAGCACACTCTTCCTTGCACTCCACAGCTACTGCTATTGCAGGTGAGCATTTGCAGCAGCTATAGAAAGCAACCTAAGTTATAAATCAGCAGGGAGGCAAGGAATCCCTCTTCGTAACATTTTTTCAGGATTCCAGCTTCACATAGTGCATAGACTTTCTGGATGTAACATACCACAGAGCACTGGCTCCTTCTGAACAATTTTTATTTTCTTGGAATGAATAAGAAGTGTTATATAAGCCTATTTTAATCAATAATCTACACACTCACACTGAAAGCTACCTTTTATTATTTGAACTATCCATTTTGAAAAGAAGAGCTGCCAAAACAGATTTTAACTAATAGGATAGAACTGGAAACATCTAAGAACACTACTAAAATGAGCTAAAAAAAAATTTTGCTCTTCAACAGTGAACAGGAAATCTTCCTGAGCAAGTACAAGACTCAAAAATTACATCATTAAGAAACTGAAAAGAACAAAAATGTTGGCAGGTATTGTCACGCAGGACACCTTCCACATGATATACCTATGGACAGACTGCCCAACTCCTCAGCTGTTACTTAAATCAGTAATGGATTCTGCATGACAATTATTTGGACCCAGAAGAAACTTACTGCCGATGCATTTAACCTTGGGTGCAGCAAACATTTTCTAGCTGACCGAAATTATCTTGCCATTCCAGCCAGCACAAACCTCAAGGGAATGAGTGAGCCTCAAAAAGCAACAATGATAGCCTCAAAAACACCAAACAAGTCTCACACCACTCCCTCCGCCCCCCTCCCCCTTTTTTTTTTCTTCTATCTAGTAACAGGTTTCCCTGGGTGTCATCATCCGTCTCATCCTACAATGCTCTTAAGATGGCAAAAGGGAAGATCTCTTACCTGTCTACAGTTGGGTTCTCCTACCAGGGAAAGATGGGGGAGCTGATACCATAGCTCTCTTCCCGGGACATTTCTTACCGCTCCTTTCAGAATTCCCTCCCATCTGCCATCCACCAAGGCGTCAGCATCATTCCTGCTCATTACCGCTTGAAGAACCACTGCCACTTTAAAGCAGAATCTTAGAAGCAGAGCTGAATGGGGTCAAGTCTTGAGTCTTTACAGAATTTAAAGGCTGCCACTCTTGAGGTTTGGAACGGAGTATTGCTTTCTGTTGTTGATTTATGTAGCACCAGTGATGAGCGTGGCAAAATTACAAAGAGATAAAAACAATACGTCCGTTTGCACAGCTGCAAAATTGCATTTCTATACTGGACCTTAAGTAAGAGAGACTATAAAGTGGCATCTGTGAAATACATCTATAAAGAAAACGGAATTACTTTATGCCAAACTAGTAAGCCTCTCCTATTTCCAAGAAGCAAGACAATACTGGTGAAGTGCACTGGGGCATCACACTGAGCACAATTCACTTAAACTACGCCTATTAGATGATTTTGACCACAACAACAAAAGCACTTTACATGAACTAGGAAAAGACATCAATCTCTAAGGTTTTTGCAAGTCTCCACCTTATTTTTATATATATACGTACAAAAACCTTCTAATTAACTCAACAGTGTAGTTTTAGTGCCAGACTGAACAAAATCCACTGCAACTAGCACAGTTTCAGATTCCTATAAACAGAAGGACCTATTTGCTTGCAGCAAATCAGAAACCAACTGAAGATTATTTCAGGCACTACTATTTAAACACAGTATCCAAAGCTAATTCCACAACACAGACATCAATCAAAAACCATAAAATTTAGAAACCTTACAAAACCCAGCCAAATTTAACATCCTCATTAGTTACTCTATAGAACTCACCGATGTAATGTCAAAGCACGTTCTTGTCCTCTGTCAAAGTTTTCATCAGATTTATTGCTGTGAATTGTTGCTGATCAGACTGCAGTGACAGTCTGAAACACAGCCCCTGTTCGCACCAAGCTGCATTACTGATGCCTGCAGCCCACTCAGGGTGGTCTTTTTTGCTCTGTCTTAGTATGTGTGGCTTCCATTCCTGCAGCACCCGAGCAGATGCTGGTCTGTTCCCACCTGTGACCCTGTGGGTGCCTGTGCATTTCCACTTTAAGCTCCCAGATACTGGAATTTATTTCCTTTGTAGTCAATAGGCTTTCATTTGCATTTGGGACACGTAACCAGCAGTGCCTTCAGGCTGGTATCCTCCCTCAACTTTGAACTCCTGATCAGGCCGCTATTTGTTTTGTCAGTGGTGGAAGTCATTCAGGACAATGACGACTTGCATGATCTGTGTTGGTCTTTGTTCAGTTTTTGGGTTTTGACCTTTGCACAAATATTGCAGGATACAGAAAATACTTAATTGCCAACAAGAGCCATTTCTACTGAAGCTTCCATGGCTGGTTTGTAATACACGTATGACACGTAAGTATGTGCCTACATGCCAAAAGATGCTAATGCACGCTCCGGACAGCCTGACAATATCTCACTTTTCTGTAGTCTAGAGCCAAAGGAGGTGACCTGCTGATTTACCAGAGAAATTCTCTGTTGCAGGTTATTGACATTTGGTTTCCATGACAGGGAATACACAGTCACATGTCCTATGAACTCTAGTAGCTTCTAATGAAAACAAGTCCATAGCTCTGTCTTGGGCTAGTCTGACCTACTTCACCTGCTCGCTCTGTAGAAGGGGTTAACCTGGGAAGCAGTGAGCAGACACTGTGCTATCTCACCTGGATGACTGCCTCTAGTTCTCAAGCTGGCTTACAAAGCAATCCCTAACCGCAGATCAATGCGTACAAGCTCTCCGCACTCTTCCAAAATAAACAGAACCTTGCCACTAGCTATTTTTCATGAGAAGGAAAAACAGTGGCAAAAAGCATATTTTACCCATTAAACACTCAATGCAAGAACAAATGAGGCTTTTTTTTTTTTTAGCCCCCAAGAAGGGAGTGATTACACAAAGGAAGACTCTCAAATTCCCATCTCTAACCAGATATAAGATGCTACCTGGGCAGCTGTGGCAGAGGGGAGGGAAGGGTGTGACAAAAAGGAAAAAAAAAAAAGTAAACTAGAAGATGCTATCTAGCCTGGCATGTGAAAGCACACACATCCCTCTGCCCTTGTCTCCAGCAGTCTAGAGTGGGAAGCCTCTGAAGTTTCTACACTGCAGATTCCTTCAAGAGAGAGACATTTTGAATTATTTTTTTCATGCTAAATCTTCACCTCTGGTTAAGGTGATTCCTGAAATACAGTTTTTCACTTAGGCATCCCAACTTGTTCCTACGGCTTGAGACCAGCTTCCTGCATCTCTTTCCTCCTCTCCACCATCCAGATTGGTTGCTCTGAGCTGCTTTCCTTCTAGTTTTCATTCACCACAGTGCGTTTTAACTGCCTGCACCTTGTTTTTTCATCTTCCCATCCATAAGAAGTCTCCATGCTCTTCAGAAAAGGGAGCCTTCTCTAGTCACCTGTTCTTACTGGGATGCCTGTGTACTGTCAACTGAAGGAGGGAGATCAGCACCTAGGACTAACAAACTACGACCCAAGCATGAACTCCTTGCGCCTCAGCGTAGCATTTACAGTCACTGCAGGAAAACATAAGGACAAGAGTAGGCTATAAAATCTGTGCATCAAGACAGACAGGTTGTGGAACAGCCTCACAGTTCCGTAAGATATGACTAGGTGCTCCACAACGCATGCCCAAAATACCTCGGAAGAAAGGGTAGGGAGGAAATAAAGAAGGGTATCCAGACCTCCTCATCCAGGATGTCACAAGCCAGACGGATGCGGGACACATCAACGAGGTGGGGCTCAGATTTTAACTTCCTGGAACGCAGGCTCCACAGCTTCACACACGAATTATCGAACCCAGCAGCGAGCAGCTTGCTATTTGGTGAAATCTCTGCAGTGTTCAGCAACTGCTCTGTGTTATAGAAGGCATAGAAACAGATGGTTGTTAAGGAAGGGGGCCCATCTTTGACACGTTTAATGCTGTCCTGCAGTAAATCCAGCGCCGCCTCGTTCTGTAGGATGGAAGCTGGCACCTCGCTGGGTTCCAGGCCGTTGCTCTCGTTGCGCGAGGAGCTCCCACCGGCGTAGAGCTGGTAGTCAGTCCTCTTGGCAGGCTGCACATCCAGGTGAATGTGCAAGGTCAGGACTTTGCACAGGGCGTTGTTGTTGTCACTTTGGAGGTAGCGAAGAAGGTAGTTGTAGCTGTCCTCTTGAAGGCGGATGACATACTTGTTGTCCAGAAAAGCCCGGAGCTTCAAGTTGGACAGGATATCTTGAATAGTCATGGTAGTCTGCAACTGCTCAATGATATCCTTCTGGCTGGCATTCTGCAAGAACATGCCATGGAAGCGGCTGTAAAAACTGTCCACTGTGCTTTTTAGGCCATTCTGGACCATGTTGAGATGGAGGTAGACGAAGAGGGGATACAGAAGAGGCATCACTTCATGGCTGTGCTGAGAATCTGAATCTGTATTAAAAAAAGCAACAAACTTTGATTTCTCAACCCACTTTCTAATGGGAATAAAACAGAGCAAGGGCAATTACTGCAAAAAGCCTTGACAGTGGCATCAGAGAGCAAGCAAGAGGAGACTTTTGTTGGCACATCCAAGTGAAACTCTTCCGTCACCTAAAGGGGATACGCTGTACCCATTGCAGACCTGCATAGAGATCTGCAACTCAGTGAGGCACCTTGTCAAAACAAAACGCAGAGATTTCAAAACTGTTTTTAGGTGTAGGCCAGTTATTAAAATACCACCTTGTAAAATACATGACAGCTGGATTTTTCCCCTGTTTATTTAAGAAGAAAAACTATGCCCTACTTATTGCAGCAAACGTTTTAAAATTCACTGATTATATTTAAAACAGTATTTAAGTCAAAATTATTTACCTAGCTTGTGTGGGCCTGAACTTTGGTGGCTTTTTTTTTTTTTTTTCCTTTCAGCTTCAATAATACTTACATGTGGTATTTTGGATGGAGCTGATTTGTCTCCAGGGGAAAGGAAGCTACAGGTTTTCCAAAACGTACTGCAATATGCTGCGTTCTTGTTTTATTTCTGTGCCTGCTCATGTACATGCTTTTTCTCTCTCTCTCTCTCTCTTCCTCTCTCTCTGCCAAGGCAAATCCCAGCAGTAATTCCTAGTACATAGTGTAACAAACTCCCAATAAGGCTGTGCTGTACCTTGCAGAGACTGATCTATGCAACAGCTCCACCCCTCCTTCACCAACTTCTTGGGGCTGTTTGCTTCCCAAGTTCAGCTGGCTGCAGGGAGCTGAGCCCTGCCGCACAACACCATGGCAACATACAGGGCCACAACGAGTTACCGGAGGACCAAATGGTCCAAATTCCTGGAACAAAAGAGGCGTTGCTCATCCTCAAACAGCACTGCTGGTCTTCAAATTGCATTGCTACTTTTCAACTTTCTCTTGCCCTCCTTCCACTCACCAAGGCATAGTCTTCCCCCCGCCCGCCCCTTTCCATTAGGTTCTTTTTCCTCTCCCGTTGAGCACTTTTCCAGACTTTCTCTGGTCCATACTGTGCCTCCCTCCCATTTCTACACGAGTAACTACAGAGTGTGTGTGGTGTGTAGTGTATATATATGTATTTGCATATTTAGGCATCATTCTCCTTTCTGTCCCACTGAAACTGGGCCAAAGCCACTGAAACCAGTGGTCAGTACATAGTGAAAGCTCTAAGCATCCAGCATGTGATCTTTTCTCTGCAGGTGCTCTAGTCCAGAAATGCAACAAGGTGAAGGACCTCACTCTGAAGTGGGGGGAAAACGGGAAGAGCTGGGAAGCTGAAGAAACAAGAACAAAGGAAACGTGCCCCACAAACATATGGAGAGGTTACAGGATCTGTGTCTGTATAGCTTGAAGAAGAATAAGGGGATATCCACCCGCTGCCTTCAGTATCCAGCAGACGTTGTAGAGGGAAAGAAGCCAGACTCTTCTCAAAGGTGCTCACTGAATGGACAACAGCCAAGTTGCTGCAAGGGAAACCTTGCCAAATCACTCAGCCCCAAAGCCAGAGCGCAGAAGTGCAGAGCAATTGCCACATTTTTTGATTTTCAAAACCTGGTTGAACAAGGCCCTGAGCAACCTGATCAAACTCCCATCCTGCCATGCTTTGAGCAGTTGGTTGAACTAGAGACCTCTAAAGCAATTCCTAAATTATTCAGTGGTCCTAGTCCCCTGCCCATTTCCTCAGTGCCCCTGGGAGCAGGAATCATGGAAATGGGAAGTGTCTGGCTGTGCCTTGCAGCTGGCTGGCAAGTTACTCCCTTGCAAGAACAGCAGCAATTCATGTGCGTAAGAAATCAAAACTGAGCAAAATGGACAAAAAAAGATTAAAATGGTCAACCTGAACACAAAACCCATGTTTACCAGACTGAACAGAGCAATCATACTTCTCAAAAATCTATTAAACCATAAGGATTTAGCTCCAAGTGCTAAAGTGCAATGGTGTTGAACTGTTCTAGGCGGGAAGGCTAGGTAAGACTTCACTGTTTTCTGTCTCTGCCTTCCTACCTGCCTCCTTCCCTTTCCCTTCAACAACTATCGTGAATATCAATCCTAGTGTTATGCACACTGGGATAAAAATCCCTCCCTATCTGCTTTCTTTTTCCCATGTTTGGAACTCATAGAAGAAATAAGGACATTACCAGGAACACTTTTTTTTTTTTGAATAATTAAGAAAAGAGGAGAAAAATCATGATTGTCTTCTGCATCACACTACAGAATGAGAATTCTTTTTTTAACTTTCTTTCCTGTACCTTCAGTCTTTAAACTATACAGATAAATGTAAGGGAATAAACTGTCCCTTAAAAATCTAGACCATCATAAAAATAAGCCACCTGTGAATAAAATTAAACCCCCTAAACTAGGAGACAGCAGAGAGCTACGCTCATTTCTAAATAACCTGCCTTCCACATAAAACCCTCTGTCTTCTTTCTTGTCCTGTATATGTGTGCTGTTGTCTAGAAAATCCACAAAGGCCAAGTGCTTGAACAGCCAGCTATCTTCAAAAGCCAGAGATACTCAGCATTCAAACAACAAAACAAGAAAAAAAAAAAAATGGAAAAAACATTTCTAATTGTATTAACTGAAATCTCAAAACTAGAAATCAAAAGATTGTTAAGAGACAAATTTATCATATTGTCCTTACTTATGGAAATGACAAAAAAAAAAAAAAGTCAACTACTTTCCTCTTCCTTGCTTCCGGATATTTACCTGTGAGAAAATTGCGTAATCGTCCAAATTGTACTTCATATTGCTGTGGCTCTGCCAGGCAGGGAGCTGCAGACACAACGTTGGCACAACCAGATTCAGATTGGACTGTGAAACAAAAATAAATAAAAATTAAATAGAGATTTAAGGAGTTTTGCATGTGTGTCTGGAAACAAAGCTTTTCATAAAATCCAAGGTAATGCAGCCACCAAGATGACATTTCATCTTCCAAACTATCCAGACATGACAGTCTGAAGCATGTAAAAATGGCATTAACAACCCAGATGGACGATGAATGACAAAGTATACTGAAAAGAAAGAAACAACCTAAAAATCTTGGCAACTCATCTGCTCTCCCCAGAATATATTTTTAAGTTTTCAAACACAACCTTAAGTTCCCAAGAGATTTAGAGTAACATCATCGCAGATCCCTCAACAGTTTTGCAAGATACTAGGTGGCTTTACTACTTGGCGCTCCAAAAAGATGAGGAAAGCAATATACAACTTTCTGCAAAACAAAGTTTCTTTTTCAGCAGGACCCACCAACCAACCTGGACCAAAGGTCTGCAGTGACACTACCTCAGCCTCAAATTCCTTGTCCCTGCCTTTATCACTTAAAACAAATGATAATCGTAATTTACTAGTCTGCCGGCTGTGGTAGTGAAAACACACCGAATCTCTAAGGAAACAGAAGTTTTTAATCAAAATGTGTCTTTCTCCCTGAGCATTTTAGGTTAAAGGGCAGCTGGTGTCTGACCACAAACCCAGTTGTTACTGCCTCCTGAGATGGATTTTCGGAACAAGTATCAACTCTGGTAAAAGTTGTTCTGAACTTCTTAGGAAAGGAACTGGCTTCTCCTTCTCTGGCAACAAGCTTTGCTCTTCTGCTAACCTCTCAGAATCCAACAGGGGACTTTGTGCAACTTTACAGACACTCACCAACACACCCTAAGCATAAACTGATACCCACACAAAACACAAGTTACAAAATTATAACTAATGTTTGTTTGTCTGCTCTTTTAAGAGTACAGAAGGGCTAGAAGTTTCACTGTTTTCCTGTTTGTTTTTTTTTCAATTCATAACTATTTTCTCCTCCACAAACCCCATTTTCATTACCCACTTTCAGCTCCAACTTCTTCCAGTCTCCCCTGCCCCCCACTGCTTCCCATCCTTTCTCTCTGCCTTCCTACTACTGATTGATCGCTTTTTGTTCCAGCATTTGGCTCATGCACAGAGGCGCAACTCGACAGCCCTGGAAGTCTATAAACAACATCATCAAATGTTGACATGCTGAAGAGAGATAGGCCAGCCTCCAGCTCATCTCAATGCTTCTAATTAGAAAGACATCAGCACATGGCATACAGGCAGCCTGGCACTATTCTCCCTGCCCTCTCCCTGCTCAGAGACAGGTCTATGTTCCTGAAGCTTATGGAAACACAGGAGGTATGTTTATCAACTCTCCAGGCCAAGCTGAATTCAGCTTTGGAAACAGAGAGCTAAGCTACGCTCATCATCCCCTTCTAGACCAGCACAAATACCCTATCTTCTCTCAAATCAGTTTAGAAATAAACAATTCTAATCCCTCTGAAAGGTACAGATACGCTGTGCTTTCTACAGCCTGGCTGCTTCAGAAACTCAGAGCTGGTAATAACTCCAGGCTCACATACTGGTATTACTTAACAGCTACAGTAAAAAAACCCTCTACTATTCAGACTTACATCTTTATAGAGTCAACATTCAGCACAACCAAGTAAACTGAATGCATGCACATGTAGTAAATCATAAATGCTTAGTGACAGTTTTCAACATCACCCATGCTACTCATTGTAAAAGCAAAGAAAAACAGAAATATCAGGGTCTATCTTTTATGTTGTGTCATAGGGTTACATACAAGGGTCAGCTCCTCACCACTGCATTCTGGTGGCCTCATTTCAGCAGGAGGGAATGACTTGCCATCTTGCTCACGCCATGCAAGCACAATTTACTGCCCTTAGCTTTATGAAGCGCTCCCTCCATGCCACCTATTCAATTTTCTCTGCATAAGCAACTTAATTCCAAAATTACGACGTATTTCACGCTTTAGAAAGAGGAACATCATCTTTGGAACAGTCTGACTGGGCAATCATTATGCCTCACTCCTTCAGTAGCAATGCTAGAGCTCATTCCCATCAAGTAAATGGTAGACGAACCGTACATAGCAGGCAGTTATCACAAGTTCAAATTCTAATTTGAACTAATCCTTCCCAAGACTTTCTACTGACCAGAACTGCAAAAAGGATCAAGAGCACAACTCATTCCAAAAGAAGAGTCAATTTTCAGGTATATTTTTCTCTTGGTGGAAATAAAACACTGGCCATATCCATCTCATCCATTAATAAATCTACCATAGTTTCTATTTCACCTTTCTCGGTGGTCTTAAGAACCTCTATTGGAAAAAAAAAACCATCTACTCCTTGACTTCACTTCCAGTAACTGCAGCCAGTTATGTGACCTGATGCTCCAAACTCAGCAATACAGACAACACCTTCCCGGTCTTGCATGTTGGCTGTGAGCAGCATTGCTTCCAGCTAACATATGTGGGGCTACTGTAAACACTGTTTAACAGCAACAGATTCCTCTTTTACATGAGTGTGATGACACATCATTTCAGGTAGTCCTACATGTTGATAGTATACTATGGGCAATATTAGAGGAACCTGACCCTTACTTGCTTATTCTGTCCTCAAATATTCCTTCCAGTTTGTTTTACAGAAATATGGGGTAGTCACGAGGAAGCTCTGTGCTGTATTTTACTGCAGATGTGATTGGACAGGGCAATAGACAATCTCATCTGGGCTCTCTTTCCAATGAAAGGTTGGACCAGATGATCTTTGGAGGTCCCTTCCAACCTGGGCTGCTGCAAGATTCTGTGAAAACAGATGTACAGACAAAGCAAGTATATGAAGCAATGGAGAAGAGCTGAACTAAAGAGACTCTGGAAGAAGACAAAAAGAAATGCTGAGGTAAAACTGAGAAACAAAACTATTTAAAACCAAAACCAGAGGACACTATTTACTGTGAAAGAAGAATTCACACAATTGAAGACAGAAGTAAGCAACTTCTGTCTGTAATCATTTATACAGGCTGGTTAATTTAAAAGTCAAACAAAAGAAAAGAGCTGAACAGAAAAAGCAACTCCTTTTGTTAAGGAATGAGCAAAAACATCTTCAGGAAAAAAAATCTGATTGCCTTCCTTGAAATAAAGCCACGCAGGCTTTAGAAACTGGTCAGTTTTTATTCAGTTTGCAAAACTAGTGTGATTGCAGCAGAAGGTATATTCAGCCTCTGTTAGAATAAGTATAAGCTGGGTTTTTCTTTTTTGACAGTCATTCATGGAACTGCAGTATACTCACTGACAGCTTACTACGAGCATGTTTGACAAGAAGTAGTAAGCAGCTGAACACATGAGAGCAGACCACTTTCAGTTCTGATGAAAATTGATGACTAAGTTCTGAATCACCAGCCACAAAACCCTTGCACTTGCAAGCGGATACTGATTAATAAGAAGAATTAATAAGAAGAATTAAATTTAGTAATAACATTTGCTGGAGATTAGTCAAAAGACAAAATCCAGTCACACACTTGTTCACACTCTTTGCAGAACCGTTTTTTTTCTACATCATGCCATACGTGAAAGCAAGAGCTTGCAATCCAAGTCATCTCTTCTACTTCACACGTCTTGTGTCTTCCTGCTATGGCTAGTCCCAAGTTCTAACCCCACTTCAACACTGACCTTTCTACCCACCTCTACTGTAAAATCTCCAGTCAAAGACAATTCAGCACTTTACTTTGGTTTCATTCCTTCCCCAACTCCCCCAGCACTATTTCTGTTGCAACAAATTTCCGATAGTTACTCTGAAAACAGCAAGGAAATTAAGAGTACTAAGAAGATCTAAGTCACTTCTAATAACGAAATATTACTCAATTTTCTTCAGGTCTCTGAGACAGTCAGCCTAGATATTTACCTGCAAGCCACTCCTCTTTGGATTGCAACTATGGCAAAATACTCTAGAGGCAGAAAAAGCTATTTTAGCATCGAGTCTCACCTAGCTACAAGCACAGAGTTGTGAAGCAACTAATGCTTTGTCAAATCAGTTCTTCACCACTTAGACTGGGAAACTGTCACAATCTACACTGCTTTGTTAACAGAAAACATTTCCTCCTTGCATTTTCACCCAACGGTCAGTTCAGTATTGTCTATTACCTTTTACAAGCAAATTTAATCTTTATAACCTCCACACTGCTTGCATCCCTTCAATATTTGCCCATGCTCAAGCAGCAGCGTGGTTTGTCACAAGAAAAATAATAATTACAATGAAGACTGTCACAGACACGATTTGAGAATCAAGTAGTGTAGCAGAATTCAGAAGCCTTTAAAAGAAAGGGCACATGGGGAAATAAACTCTCTCATCCACTGAAGGGTTTTTTCTTCCACTTTTTTTTTTTTTCTTCTTCAAATAACAGAGCAGAGCTTTCACAACTAGAAAGCTGACTCCATTTTACATGATATTGCTCTCCTGGAGTACAAAGGTACAACAGATTTTCCTGCTTCTACTTAATTTCTCATCTATGTTCTTCTTACCTCCATCCCAAAACACCACTACTCATCAGGCTTCATGTTCGCTGGAATACAACATACGTATTTGTCACTACCCTGACCTGCTATTTCAGTCTGCTCTTTCACTGACCACAACTCTCACCTCGTTACACTGTCGTCCACATTTTTGTTATTCCAAAGTTCATAACTCATAACAACTTCACATCAGGAAAATTCTTTATTTCAGAGAGAGCTGCCCATAGGTACAGACAAGTTCACATAGTTACCAACATAGATATTCACACGACACAACTCTGCCAAGAAGCACGTTTGGAAAATATGACAGGATTACCTGTGAGATTAGCTGCCATCTCTTCAGCAGTCTGACACAGCCTCAGCCCTTGTTTTAGGGGACCTTCCGAGTCCACATACTGACGGCGCTTGAGGTAGCAGGACACTGCCATCTGAATCTGTTCTGTGCGTACGCGTTTCATGACCTGACAAGAAAGAAATGATGAGGCTCCTATTGTGTAGATACACGGTAAGATCAACATACATCAGAGCTGTATTAAAACAGGTGAAAACAAGCGGCTCATTATTTTCATTGCTGAAGTCAAACAACTTCATTACTGAAGTACAAAAAAAAAAAAGCCTTTAGGCATTTGCCTCTCAGTACTAAGGCATAACTAGACACTCTGAATCAGATCCCATGGACATATTTTGCTGCCTAATTCTACTAATTTCACTGAGGAATCAAAAATACTTCTGAGGATTCTGAACTAAATCCTTCAGTGGTGAATTGAAGGATTTGTTTTCCTTAAAAATAACTCAAGTTATTTTTGAATATTTCTTCATCTTGCTTTTTTACAGGAGCAGTTTGGGCATTCTTCACTCATTTCCTGATTCCCTTGCTTGACCAACCAACAAAACAATTCCAGAAGAGTCGAAGGAGTGAGAAATTAGTGCACAGAGAAGAAAATTTCAGAAACATAAGGCTTTAAATAGCACACTTATTTGGAGAGTCGAAGAAGCCATAGCTTATTGCCTGAACTTAAAGATTAGAGACAGACTTCTGACACTTCAGTCAGCTAAGTCCCCAGAAAAAAACCACAGGGAAATCAAAAGAAAAGCAGAGCCTTCTTTTCACCTACCCCATCTATCTAGACACGTCCTACAAAAGTTGTTATTTTTTTTTTAAAGTATCCCTTGAAGTTTCCTTTATATAACTTTGAAAGCCATCCTCGCTTGGTAGTATCTCAAAAGCAAAGAGAGCCCAAAGTTAGCTTTTAGCCTCTGGCTTGTAATAAAAGAACCTCAGTAAGCTGAATGCAATAGCTCCCTTGCTATTTGAATAGCCCCTGACTGCCACCAATCCTTCACAATGGCCATTGATTTTACACAGAAGTTTAGATAACGTAAAAGATTTAAAATAAAGCAGAACTAAGCAGCAGTTTTATTTTACTAGAGTAATAGGTAAAGTCTGCCTCCAGATAATTCTGTATCTTACAGCCCCGCTACCAGTGACCTGCGTGTGTTTTACAAGTGCACGTGCTTTCTGGTTTGAGTAGCTGAATCTAATGAAACACAACTTCTCCGGGAGAGAAGGATGCTCTTCCCCCCTTCTAAGAACCATATTTCTAACAAAATGACAGCTTGAGAAATATGATCATAAATGAGCCTTTTCTAATACCCATGCACACTTTAGTGCTTATCCCAGTTGTTAGAACAATAAGCTCTCTGTGCGGTTCCAGGCAGCTGGGGATGCGAGGTTTCAGCAAAAATTGTTTTAAACAGATATGTGGAATTGTAAACCCATGTGCTTCGTCAAAAACCTTAAAAGTATTTCCATTTGTTCTCACAGGTGAAATAACTGGTGACGGTGGGAAAGACACATCAACAGGTGCGGAGATTTCAAAGCATTTCCAGATAGACCCATTAAAATCATGAGTTTCAACCACAACTTGTTTCCACTCCAAAAGCAAACTTCCTTTTCATCTTCCTTGAAATTAAAGAAATTATATCCAAGACACACACTGTCTCAAATATAACTTGTGCAGCTTTTTCTGCTGCACAAAACTGTAGGAAAGACAGAATTTTAGTGAAGACCATGTAGAAGGGTGGACACAGAGATGGACCAGCATCTTAACACCCTCCTAAAAAAACACCCTTAACTAAGCTTCGCAATGTATTACGTTACCGTTCCGCATTTTAGCCAGCAGCACGGACTCAAGTATACGTGGCTTGCCCAGGTCCACATGAACACCTCTGTGTGCAGTCTGCCATGCAGTTTAGGTTTGGGTAGCAACTTAGTTATATTTGAGATGCTCTCATAGCTTATTTGAGGTCTAGAAACTGTTTTAGAGAGCTTGCATCTAGATTGTTGCATTTGTTGGATTATAAATCCGAAAGAATCTCCCTCCCCAAATGGCATGGAACAGATTCAACTAAATGTTTCTGAAGTGGTTTAGCCAGTCAGAACTGTGCAAGTCAGCCTCAGGGCTGTGATTCGATTGTAAAGAGAGAGCATCTAGAAACATCCTTGCTCATACTTTTTTAGCTTTGCTTACAGGATCAATCTGCACTAGGTTAAACTTGGTGAGAAAACCCTTACTCATTATGGCACAGCACGCATGTACAGATAATTACTCTTGAACTCGTAACGGATCGGAGAAACCAAAAGCTGGTGGGCAAAAGATGCAGGGCTCCAGAGGACCCTTTGAAATGACAGTGACAAACAAGAGGAGTACTGAGATCAGCTTTTTAAACTGCTGAATGAGCAGGTGACCACAGAGAAAATGGTCAATTTTAAACGATAAGCTAAAAAAGCAGTAGGCTGCTCAGTAGTTTCAAAATCTACCATCAGGATGGGACGTTTCAGCAGCAAGAGAGAAGGACCTGGGAAAAGAGCAGTCGCTGGCAGTTGACTCGAGGACAAGCTTCAGAGCTTTGGGGATAACAGGGAAGCCCTAGTTTCTTCAGCTAAGGCTAGCAAGGTGGTGTTTGCAGCTGCTTTATGCAATCTGTACATCTTCTTGCTCCCTTCAGGTACCTTGTATACTACTCCTGGCAGTCACACTAGTGGGTGTTACCAGCAGTATCTTAAGGAGATCCCTTTCCCTATTCCCAGGTGACAGAACAGGGACTACCTTACAAGAAATGCGCCTTCACTAAGAAACACTCGCTAGCACCAGACACGCTGTCACTCCTGCTTTCAAGTCAGGTCTTTGTTTCTTCATTCACTTTGCCTCTCTACTTCACCCTCAGCATTACAAGGAGCAAAGTCACAGGAGTAGTGAAAGCGTTCATAAACAGTGCAAGTAAAGCAAAGCCAACATTCCTACAAATATTCATCAAGCCCTCAAATTTAGACTATATAATAAAATAAATATAAGAGTGGTCTACCAAAAGTACCTTTAGCTAGCTAGGTTCAAGCTGAGCCAGTCACAGGTCAATGATGCAGAATTTAAAGGCAAGAAAGGACAAGTCTCCCATTTTAACCTCCAATCAATTTCAAAGAGTCTAGTGCTCACCAATAAAGATAACCTCCAAAGTATGAAACCAACTGAAAGCAGAGACATCCCTGTCCATGCCTGCAGAAAGCTTCAAACAATTGTTCAGAACTCCCAGCTGCCGCAGTCTTCTCAAACAGCCAGAGAGAACAATAAATACTAATGACATTAATTATTTTTACCGATAAGCTAAATATTTAAGAGAAAAGAAAGATCCCATGTGCAGTTTGCACAGATAAAATGCAGCATCTGCTGCAGTGTCACAAATTGCAGGACAAAAAAAAAAATAAAAAATTAGGTTAATTCTTTCTGAGGAAGCAAAAACACTGAAGAAATCCAGAAGAGAGGTCAATCATACAAAACACATCACAGTTCCTCTTTCCTAGAAAAGCTGCAAATAAGCTGTGTGCTAAGCACTGGGCCAAGGAAATGAATTTCCTGCCTATGCTACATCTCAGGTACAGGTTTAGATTCCACGGCCTTGAAATATCACTAATACAGACACAAAAGAGAACTTGAAAGCTGGTACTGGACACTCCGCATCTAAAAACTCTGCATTCCTGTCCTGATGCTGGGCAGCACTCTCTTCCTTCCAATAGACTCAGGAAAGACCTATGAGCATCAGAGAAGAACTGAGGACAAGCAATCTCACAAAAATAAACCAAAACCACCCCAACAAATAAACCCACAAAAGGACATTTTGAATATTCTCAGCTGAGAACTGTCTCAGGCCTCAGTTCTGGACAGAGAAGAACCACCTTTTGCCACTACAGGTGAAATTTGGAGTCTACCAACAATACTAAATCACCTAATTTTTAATTTTGTGCCATTAAGTAAATCTAAGATTTACAAAATTTCAAAATCAATAAGATAAACTGATACAAAGATAACTGTGAACCTAGAGCTAAGGGACTTCACACCTGTCGCAGCTGCAATTCAGAAAATAGGAGTAGTGGTGGTGGTGGTGCAAAACAGGGAAAGTGCTGCAGATAGCAGGAACTACGGAGAAGGCTTCTGCCTGAGCAGTGCTGTTCACTCAAAGAGGCAGAGAAAAAACAACTGTGATTTTAACAGAGCCTGCACCCAGCTTGTATTGGGCTGAGATTTGGCTCACTGTCCACAGATTAAGCTTTGCCAGTTCCACAGCGAGTTTTTTCCCCCAAAGGAGCCAAATGGCACACTTCACCTGCTTGTTCTGCTCTGCGCTACCTGGGCAGGACAAGCCCTTACTCCTGCCCGCAACACATCACCTTTCTCTCGCCTTCAGCCTCCATCACCCAACCCCTGCTCCTCCGAGCGGACCGAGCTGCCGGACCAAGCGCCACTCGCCTCCAGGCCCAACGGGGGCCAACACCGAGAGCCCCGCGGAGCTCCCGGCCCTTCCCAAACGCGTCCTGGGCCGCTGCCGCCCGACTAGCGCCGGCGAGTAGGACTCTGAACGGCTGAGAAGACATGAAAGCAAAAGTCTTTTCTTATCAGAGGAAAAAAAAAAAAAGGAAAAAAAAGAAATGGGAAAAGAAGAGAAACGGTGCAATAAGAAGCAGCTAATCAAACCCCCGTAGTTTTCAAGGAAAAAAAAAAAAAAAGAATGAGACAAGCCCACCCCGTCGCCGCCAGACGCAGGGAAGGCAGCCGGCCCTCTCCTCACCCGGGGCTGCCCCAGCGGGCAGTGCCCGAGGCCCAGCCTTGCCGGCCTCCCG
>VWZK01009188.1:389104-503905 GCA_013396935.1 Baryphthengus martii | reverse complement strand
AGCGGCTTGGGGAGGCGTGGAGGTTCCTGCGAGGGGGGAGAGCGACCGGGCCTGGGGGTCAGGGGGCCTGGTAGGAGAGAGGTGGATGCCGGGGAGCCTGGGTGCGTGGGGCCTGCTGTGCTTCGCTGCGGGGCAGGTGGGCGGGGGGCGGTTAGGCCCTGAGCGGTGGGAGCGTGGCAGCCTTCTCGTTCCACTTCTTTCTTCTCGGCCTTTCTTTCAGTCGTGTCTCTTCGTTTTCCAGGGCTCAAGTGCTGTCCCCATGGCAGCGATCTATTCTGGGATTTACCTGAAGCTGAAAAGCTCGAAGACTTCATGGGAAGACAAACTCAAACTAGCCCAGTTTGCGTGGGTTTCTCACCAGTGCGTCATTCCTAATAAGGAGCAAGTAAGTTTTTTTGTTAATGGTAACTAGCGAAAGAAATAAATGCTAATAATTAATTGCTGCTGAGGATGAATTGATTCGTAAAATGCAGATCTAGCTGCTTAAGCTTGTAACTCTAGGTAGAAGTGCAGATACAGTTCTGATAGTGAACTGTGGGTGGCTCTTGTATGAAATGTTTTCATAACGTCATCTTTCAAGTAGCTTCAGGAAAACGATCTGCATTAGGGCAGGAAGAAAGGGTCTTCTAGTGAGGACAGTGTGCGTGTTCTGTCTCCTGGATAAATGAGAAGCCATTGTCCTCAGCGTTGTCATTAGTATTGTTTATTATATCCTATACAGGATGCTCTAAAGTCTGCTGCTTCTGGTAGCAGTTAAAAAGAACTTCAGGGTCGGAAAACTGGCTGTAGCTACACATACATTTCCCAGTGCTCTAAATCTGTGCATGTGAAAAGAGTGCACTCTGGATTTGTGGGCATCTCCTTGGAAGATGCCTGGAACCCACCCTTTGCCCTGATGACTTTTCTTTTGACCCTGTTTCCTGAAAGTCTGTTCAGTGTTTCCCTGAGTGAGGGGTGCCTTATGCTGCTGCCTAGTAGTATGTGGGCTCTAGGATTTGCAGTGTCAGAGATCCATGGTTTGAGTTCTTGTTATTTTAGTTACTCAGAAGAGTAAACCTAGCCATACACAGTCATTTTATTTTTAAATCAGTAATTTAAATTAGTAGGTTACGACCTTTTCCAGTTTGCACACATCTAAATTCCTAGGCCTGCATTTTTTAGTAGTAAATTCAAACACATGAAGAGGAGGATATTAAAGGAATACAAATTGTCAGAAAGTGAAAACCATCTGGTGATTTAAGTTTTGAGTTAAAAGACTACATTTACTAATCACTATTGACAGTCAGAATTATTCCCTGATGAAAGGGCTTTAGGACGTTGACTTTTGAAAGCTGTTTTGATATGGTACAGGGAGAACGGGGCCAGCACTGGATTTAGAATGAAAGTTCTTAGGAGTTGAAATATATAAGGGTGGACTTCTCTGCTCCTTCAGAGCCTGTTCTGCTTGCACGTAGAGCAGTTCTCAAGGCATGAGGGCTGTAATTGTGAAGAGATACTACTTTTATCTTGTTTTCCTGTGGGGGTTATTAAAGATTACTTTTTTTTCCCCTTTTGTTGACAGGTATTACTCGATTGGGTAAGCCACACATTGACTGTATACTACAATAAGAAACTTAAACTGGAGGATGAAGTTGTTGAGAAACTCTGGGTGTATCTAGACAACATTATCCATAGTAGAAGACTGCAGAATCTCTTAAAGAGTGGGAAGACAATCAGTCTCAGTTTTACAGTTGCACAGGTAACTAAAACTGTGGGTATTTTGTAACATGCTGGATAGCACTGCTGTTCTGGTTCTGATTGGAATAGAGTTAATTTTCTTCACAGTAACTGGTACAAGGCTCTATTTTGGATTTGTGCTGTGTTGATAATGCAGGGATGTTTTCATTATTGCTGAGCAGTGCTTACAATGAGTCAAGGGTCTTTCTGCTTTTCATACCACTCCACCAGTGACTAGGCTGGGGGTGCAGAAGAATTTGGGAAGAGATCCAGCTGGGACAGTTGACACCAACTGACCAAAAGGATATTCCATACCATAGGATATCATGGCCAGCATATAAAGCTGGAGTAAGGAGAAAGAAGGGGGAGGGTGTTCAGAGTTACGGCATTTGACTTACCAAGTAACTGTTACGTGTGATGGAGCCCTGCTGTCTTGGGAATGGCTGAACCCCTGCCTACCAATGGGAAGGAGTGAATGAATTCCTTGTTTTGTTTTGCTTGTTCATGGGGCTTTTGCTTTACCCATTAATTGTCTTTATCTCAACCCACAAGTTTTCTCATTTTTACTCACCCCTGGTGGGATGGGGGAGAGACTTAGAAGAGTAAAGGAGCGCCTGGGTGGGGCTTAGCTGCCAGCCAGGGTTCAACCGCAAGTGCGTATCTTCTGCAGTACGTGACTCTTCCTCACAGTGTAGGGTGTAACATGAAATATATGATAATTAATCAGATGGCTTTTAGGATCTCTACTGAAAACGTCTTTATTTATGTTCTGCAATATAGTTTCTATTTGTGCAGCACTAAGGCTGAAAATGGCAGAGCATTCTAATAATAATTTTCCTCTCTGTCTTTAACTTCTTCAAACAGAGTGTACTGGTTTAGGTATTTCAATAGGTAAGTAAAAGCTCAGTTCTATATGTTGCTTTTCTGTATTATTTACTGCTTATATTGCCATTTTGCCTAGGAGTCTTGGGGAGAGAGATTTTCCTTCCCTATGGGGCTCATCAGTGTGTTTGGCTTGAGTACTTGTGCACTGTGATGTGCTGCTCGTGAGACTCTGCAGCTTCTTCTCATGACTTTGAATGGTAGTGGCACCAAATCAGTACTGATTTTAATCATATAATTATTTTAGCCTCAACTGACAGGGAACGGGGAAGACTTCAGTTACCCTTTAGAACTGAACTAGAAAGTGTCTTCTTATTCACCTTTCTGGTTGCAGAAATAACATAATTAGTAGACAGCTGCAAAGGCAGTCAAAATGCCTGGAAAAATGACACTTTTAGTTGTGATCTGGTTGGAAGGATACAGGAGAATGTTGTCTTTCCCTGCAGAAATTGAGTTGTGAAGAGTGGAGAATTGATTGGATGAAATCTGTGCTTCAGAGATGTTACACAGAAAGTGTGCCAAATTTAAACATGGTCTGGGTGTGAAAACCTGTCTGGCTGAACGTTGGGTGAGAGGTGCAGTTCAAAGTAAACTGAAGACCAAGGATAAAGGTGGTAGAGGTTCTAGTGGAAAGAATTTAAGGATCTGTTTTAGTCCCGTGGGGCTTGAGCTGAGGAGAGGAACCATCCTCTATAAGATATAAGGAAATAGATGAGATTTTAAACTCAGAAGTAGAGGCAGATTTGTAAATTGCTACTGAATTTGTTTACTGACAAGATTATCTGGAGATGAGACAAGGTATCAAGTCAAAAGGAGATCAAAGGAGAAAACTGTAGGGAAATCAACATGAAAGTTGAGAAAAGGAAGGGAAATGCAAGTTCAAGTAAATGTTAATTATTTAGAACTCTATATTCGTCAAAGAGGAGAGAGAACAGTCCTTCACATTCCAGATACCAGCATAGGAAACTGGCTCTTTTTAAAGTATAAAGATACTATTTAGTCATGGACATTCTGGTGGAATAAGCTTCCTGCACCAAAGGTGGGATGTGTGTTGTGTGGGGGTTTGTTGTCTGTTTGGAGCATAATTTTGGGGGGCCTTGCAGGAAGGGAGGAAATTTACCCCTGCTCATTTTCTGCAGGATCAACTATTAGGGTCAGGTATGGATAGTCTTACGCTGTTGCCAGTAGCACACATACTGAACGAGGGTTTCCTCACTCCTGTGGTGCAAACAAGTGCAGAGACACCGTTCTGGCCACAATTGCTTCTAGTTTGTGACCTATGATGTGAGAGGCCCAGCAGCAGCTGTTGGCAGGTCCCTGTTGCTTCCATCTTGCAGCCAGAGCTCACAGAAGGTGTCGTTGGTTTGTCGTGACGAGCTTTATCTTTTGTGTGCAAAATTGACTGGTTTGTTTTTTCTTTTTTTTAACCAATCTTCAGGTCATAAATGAAAGATTATCGGAGGCCTGTTCTCAAAAAACACAGCATAACGTTGGCACAGTGCTGAGTTGCTCCAGTGGCATCCTTTCTACTCCTTCGCTCTCCATCATTTACACAGCAAAGTGGGAGCTCTTGATTGATCTCCTCAGCAAGCTGTCCAAACTGGCATGTCAGCAGCTGGCTTCTGATGACACCATGGGCTCCCAGTTGTTCAGTGTCCTCCAGCTTACCTTTGCTCAGTACCTCCTGATCCAGAGGCAGCAAATCAACCCAAATCGTGTGTTTGGGCAAGTGACGAGTCACTTGCTCCAGCCGTGTCTGCTCCTGAGGCACTTGCTGACTGTGAGGAGTTGGACACAAGCAGATGACAACCATGTGCGCCAGCACCTCAGCAGGGAGATCCGAAACCAAATAGAAACTTTGCTTCAGGCTGGGTTATTCCAGCCTGAGCTATTGTCATCCTACAAAGAGGAGCTGCTGCCAGAACTCCCGGAGAAGAAGAAAGGAGGTTTGAAAAGTCTTTTGCTCCCAGTCGACGTGGTGCAGACCAAGCTAGGCAGTGACTTTTGTGAACCTGCCCTGCATGGAGCTGTTGTGGCTGGTTCGGTGTCCCTGCTCTATAAGCTCTTTCTGGACTCGTACTGTAAGGCAGAAAACCACCTTGTGTGTTTCCACATGCTCAGCAGGCTTTTTGGCTGCCTCAGGCTCTCAAGCCTGCAGCAGGCTGTGGGGCAGGATACACTCTCCCTTGCAGACTGGAGCACGGAGCTGCTGGCTTTGGAACAACTGCTGAACTTGGTCCTGAGCAATGATATCTATAATGTTGCCAGTGACCGCATCCGGCACAAGGAGGTGCAGTTTGGGTTTTACCGCAAGCTAGCGCAGATGTTGACAACGCATTCCCAAGCGTCCATCCCTGCTTGGTTCAGGTGTCTCAAACTCTTGATGTCTTTAAACCACCTTATAGTAGAGCCAGACCTGGATGACTTAGTGGCCTCGGCTTGGATAGATGCCGACGTCTCCGAGCTGCGTATGAAGAAGCCCCAGGAGGCTCTCATCAACACCGTGTTTCAGACTTACTCCAAGCTGCGGCAGTTCCCGCGGCTCTTTGAGGAGGTGCTGACAGTCATTTGCCGGCCAGCTGCTGAAGAGCTGAGGCTGCCTGCCTTCTCTGCTGGCCTGACAGGAAAGCTTCATGAGTACCTCCTTGAACTGCCACCCAACCAGATTCTGGACATTTTGTGTCTCTTTGTGGAGAAATGTCAAACCCTTATCATTCCTGCTGTTGAAGGGTCAGCTGACATGGCCTTGAAGCTGCTGTCAGTGAGCTCGGTGCTTCATGCGTTTCTGTTCAACATGAGGAGCCTAGATGATGTCACTCCTTCCCCCATTGTCCTTCGCACTCAGAGTCTCCTGGCAAAGATGCAGAAAGGAATAATTCAGCCACTGATGGAGCTACTGCAGGCTCCTAGAAGAGAAGAAGAGAAGTCAGATGTTTGGCTAATAAAGGCCACTGACTCTGCTCTCCTTCTTGTTTATACCTGGGTTGAGGTAGACACTTTGTTTGGTGTTAGCTGCAGTAAATATGTGTCTCCAATTGCTGAAGTTGCTCAAGCTTTAACTGAACCTGCTGCAAGGCTCTGGGACATTTCAGGTTTCCTCCCTGGTGCAGAGGAGCAGTGTTGGGAGAGATTTATGGAACTTGCAAATAGTTTTGCCTCCACTAGTAAATACTGCTTAGAACTGCTCACGCTTCAGAAAATGAAGATGCTCTTACTGCAAACCAAAGCTGACCTACAGGCCTTGCAACGTGCTGCTGCTTTTATCCTGGAATCTGGGAGATCAAGCATGAGCAGGGGAGAATCTGAGCCATGGGATGGAGATATCGTCGCAATAAGTGATCTTACCTACCCCACGGCACACTGGCACCTCCTCATCTCCAACCTGACTATTCTGTTGCCATATATTTCCCTGAAAGATGTAGAGTACATTGCAAATATACTTCTAGAGACGTTAGTATTGGCCACGGCTCAGGAAGCTGCCACAGACCAGGAATCTTCCATCAGCATTGGGAAGGTATCTCTTGGTTTGATGCATAGCAACTTTCTCCCAGAAATGAAGGTCCTGCAGTGTGCCCTTCTGACCAGTCTTATTCATCAGCTTGCTCAGGTGCTGCCCGCTGCTGCCAGGGATTCAATAGATCTGCCACTTCAACAACTGTCTGCAGGTCATATACCCTGGCATGAAGAAATCCTGGCGCCTTGCAGACCTGTTGATCCGTTGGAAGCACCATCAGAAAATAAAATGCTGAAGGATGAGCTTAGCTTGTCTTGGAAAACTTTGGAGCAAGTTGCCCAGTGCATAGTAATGTTGGCAAAAAATGATTGCCCTGTCATACTGAAAGAAAATCAGCTAGAAAGCTGCTTGGGTTTGCTAGAAATTGCTTCTCTTCTGAAACTAGACAGTTTTCTTCCCTCTGACTGTACCCGGTGTTTTCTGGTGCTGCTGTCCTTGCTAGTCAATACCAAGGCTAGTGTCTCTTGCAGCAAGCTGTTATTGCTGAAGTTTTTAAGTACCTGCTTCCACCTCCTAAGGTGCCTGCAAGCTGGCAGGAATGCCAACTCTGTCTTTAAGGTGCTTCATGCAAGCGATGTTCTTGAGGCTGTCATGACCTCCCAGCTTACAGCTAGCAAATTCTTCACTGATGTCTCGACTGTTCCTGTTTCGGCACAGTATCTCCAGGAAGTCCAAGCCTTTTTGGAAAACTTTCTTCAGATGATTATTGAAAGAAAGCAAAGTGTGAGGCTCAACTTGGAAAAGTTCACGTCTTTCCTAGTGAGCCGCAAGCCAGGCCTTGGTGCAGCCCAAAGCAAGGGCTGGGAAAACTGGAATCCTGCAGCTGGGCAGTTACTGCTCATGGCCTTCACCACACTGTGTCATGTCATCACACTCTACCTTCAGCAGCTGCCGGAAAAGAAGCTGCGGTCTGCGGATGTGCTGTCTGCTCTCTTGGAGCCAGTAGTTGTGCAGATGGTCAGAACTGTTGAACACGGTCTTCAGAGTAACATCCCAAACCAGCCTTTGCCTGTTGCATTCATACCATCAGTCACTACTCTTCTCAAAGCAGATCTGAGCCATGCTGTCAAGGGTGGGCAAAAGGAGTCCAGTGGGTTTTTGGAGCAATCCCATATTAAACTGTACCAAAAGTTTTACTCTCAGATACTGAGAGAGCTGCCCTGCGCAGGAGACAACTTGCAGTTCCTTCAGTCTGCGTTGCAGTTCCTAACGGTCTTCTGCTCAGTGCCGGAGCTGTATCCTGGAAAAGAAACTGCAGTCATGGTTGTTTTTTCTATAAAAAAACTTCTTGCTGGTATGAAGACTCCCTTTCTCCACTTTCTTTGCTAGTTTTGCAATGCAGAGGCGAGTTAAAAGCCATTTAGCAAACCACGCAGCTTTTTGAAAAGTCTACATCTATTTCCTTGTGTTAAAGCAGTTGGCTATCCTTTTCTGAATACCTAACAGGAAAATTTTCAAGGAGGCGGTGGTATGGTACCTGTACCACAGCCATCATCTAATATGGTAATATGTTCTCCTGGAAAGCGTAAAGGTCTTAATAAGTTGAAGCTCAGAGTTACTCATCCTTGCAGAGCATTTTGACAGTAACTGGACTGTGGTAATACTTGTGGATGTAAGGCTGAAGGTGTAGGGCTGAAGGTGCAGCGTTTAGCCTACTCCCTTGGCTTGTGCACACACTTTGTAGTGTTTTTGTACTACTGAAGGCTTTTTATTGATATGATGACTGCTCTGTGAGCCCTAGGGTAGGAAATAACTTGAGAACAGCAGTTCATTGCACTATTAGGGGGGAGTTGAAGGAAAAGCATGGGGCCCTCTATGCATTTGAGTGTTAAAAAGATACCCACAGAGCTGTTTTGAAGTTCAGTTTGCCCTGTTTTTACCTGTGGAAGTCCCTGTCTTGGGACTTGATTAGGACATGCTTGTGTCTCTTGAATATGCAGGTCCTGCAATCACAACCCGGGTGATCCAAAGTATGGAGATGGAGCTGACAGAAGTACTTGTCCAGCTGCTTGGAAACTGTTCTGCTGAGGAGTTTTATACCATAATGAGGCTGGTGCTTCAGGGACTTGAAATGAAGAATGTTTGGCAACAGAAGGCTAAAGTAAGGCATGAACTTAGTTTATTGTCAACTTTCTTCTTCAGTTTTCTGTATCTTAAAAAAAAAATGTTGGCTGAATGCCATCTGATAAATATTTTTTTCATCTTCCTGCTTTATGTTCAGTGGTCAGGTCACATTAATTTACACAGTTAAAGGCTTGGTAACTGTGCTGAGGTATGTCCTTGGTATAAATTGAAAGAGGTGGAAGGATCATGGAAACCTACTGAAAGAACTTTCTATCCAGTTTAAGGACTCAGCAGTCTGAATTTCATGTGTTGTCAACAGAAATGACACAGCTGTGATGTTACAGGTCACTGCTGAAATTTTTTTTTCTACTCACTGACCAGAGCTCTTGCACAACAGATACCAACAGTCAGTGAATTTAACCACTGTTTGCCTGTGGCTCTTCTTAACAGGGTTAAAGGCGCTTCTAGAAATGTTGGCATTTTTAAGTAAAACCAAAACTGCACCTGTGCTTTTGGTATTTGTCTTTATAAAGACTTTTACTCTGCAATAACCAGATACCACTCAGTAGCTTTTTAAATAGTACGCCTTTCTCCAGAGCAGCTTAAGCAGCAGTGGTGACATATGGAACACTTCTGGCAAAAGAGCCAGCTGTACCCTCTGTAGAAAGCTCAGTGACTTGAGAATGAAACTTGGATTAAACCTGGGGGTTTATCTGGCTCTGCCTTATGTGTCAGGGATAGACATGGATGTGCTGCATTGGTTCTTGATACGCCTTTTCGAAAGTGTGTCTGGAATTCCTGTACTGTGCATATAATTCCTGCCACCTTACACCCGGCTGCCACATCTTACAAGCACAGCTTGTAAGATGTTTCTTTTGTCAGTCTGTCATAACAGTCAGCAAGTAAAAAAAGACCCTTCCACCAAATGCAGCATTCTTAGCATGTAGTGTACTGCCTGTAGTACCCCTGCTTCCCTCTGTTATCTAGTGGCAGTTAAAGGAGAAGGCTTTCCTTTCTTAAAAGTCCCATAAGCCCTCTTGTCCAGTAAGTTCCTTATAAAATAAATGTAGGATGCAGTACATTTGGGCCAGCACTGCTCAGCATATTAAATTTTGTTGAGCTGTTGCTTACTTTACAACTTCTGAAGAGACATGTTGGTGGGAGGACTTTAACACGTCGGGGCTTTGATGATGCTCAAAGCTGCCACTGCCCTTGAAGGAGCTTCTCTGTACTTGAAAGGAGCCTGTGCGTCTTGTACCTATGACTGACTATCAGTCTGCTTTCTGCAGGAAGTATTGTCGGCTGTTACAATAACCAAATTGTTGCTCAGCTGCCCATTAAGTGGAGACAAAGAGAAAGCTTTCTGGTTTGCCAGCCCACAGATAATCACAGCTTTAGCTGTAAGTATCTCTTTTTTGTGATTTCATTACCTGTCCCTTTTATTTGTTGGAGTCTGTAGTGGTTACATCTAACAGAGGCATGCAGGAACAAAAAAAATATGGATACTAGACAGATCCTTACTGGATTCACCTGCACGTTTTTTGTCTAGACCCTTTCTCTCCTTCTTTCTCAAGTAATTCTCCTCCTGTGAATGCAGTGTGTAGGTCATCCATTTCTTATTATCAGTGATTTTCTGGGACTACACCATGTAATCTGGAGTTTGGGAGAAACTTGTTAAGCTGCAGAGAAGAGAGTGAGTCTTCTGTCCTCCCTCCTGTCCAAAGGAGAAGGTAAATGTCAGCACCGTGTTACAGCAGAAGCCAACAGCAGCAAAACAGACAAACAAAAAGTTCTCATATTAAAAAAATATAGTATAAATTCACTGGATTATGAATGGGAAATTTAATGGAAAGTAACCCAGTACAGATTTCTTGCACTTCATTTGCACAACATACAAACCTAGTGATGGAGGTTTTTCTTCTCTCTTGGTGATGATGTCTCTAGATCAGAATTTGTCAGAGATTGGCTGGGAACCCTGAGCATGGAATTTTTGCGGTTTTTTAGTAGGTCTGCATGCTCATAAAGGAGAGAACGGCATCTGTGCATTCATGTGAGGAGGTGTAAAGGTGCTGGTTGTCAGGGTACTGGGGAGTAGTTACAATGCCACTCTCACAGCAGTGCCTGCTTGAAATGCATCTCAGGCATCCTTGCCCAGGGTGTAGTTGTGTGAAAATGACTTTAGGACAGGAGTCTCCCTCCCAGTCCTGCTGGCACCAGTCTAGTTTCATTGACTCAGGTCGGAGCATTACTGTTCTCTGGTGTGCAAATGCTAATAAGAGGTGGCTAATGCACTCCTCCTTATCTCTTTCCTATATTTGTGTAGATGCAAACCAAAGAGGCCTGTCAGGACCAGTCACTGATTTCCACCATAGTTGTACCTATTCTAGAGACTGTGGCAGTTCTGCTAAGGCAAGGAGAGGGTTTTCTCTTGAATCCACACCATGTGACATTGGCATTCAGCATTCTCCTAACAGTCCCTCTGGATCATCTGAAGACAGAAGACTATCGCAGTGTCTTCCTGGGAGTCCATGAAGTGCTCTTCTCTATTGTGCAGTGTCATCCGAAGGTATATCTGTGAGGGGGGTGGGAGGAGGGGAAAAACATAGCAAGAATCAACATAGAGGCCAGTTATTTTTTTTCTGGTAGTGGTTTTGAAGTAATTTTTCCAGATAGTGCGTAAGTGCTTTGTACCACTTGTCATTTTTGTTTTCCCTCAGACTGTGGGGTGGTGTACTTGAACCCTCTCCATTTTCTTTACTACATAATCTCAGGTATTTTTATTTCATGTCTTTGCAGGTGCTGTTGAAAGCAGCACCATCTTTTCTGAACAGTTTCCATCGTCTGGTTGTTTCTGTCATGCATGAAGGACGTCAGAAAGGAGACAAAGGTACCCTATCTTTCCCACTTTTGCGTTATATATGCACACTATAATTCTTTACATTCTAGAAGAGGAGATGTAGAACAGGGCAGTCTGACACCAGAAGCAAAGTTCTCAGAACCTAGCTGTGGCACTGAAACCATTAATCCTGTCTGTCCTTTATGTAAAATGAGCATGAGCTTAGTAGTATCGTGGGCTTATGAAGATGAGTGAGGCTCCTGTGGAGCTGTATGCAGACAGCACTGCTTTAGATGAATAAGGTATTCTTCACTGGCTGGCAAGTAGGTAGGAACTTGCTGTGCCCAATGTCTGCTCTTCTTACTGACCCTTGTGCTTGAAAGCACAGTGGCTGTGAACTCTGGTGATACATACTAATATGCCTGAGTTACAGTGCCAGATTGATCCTACTAAATGGAGCTTCTTGAGACTGGAGCTATGTTAACTAGAGACCTGAATTGTCACTTTTCAGTGCTAGGTATAAAGCCAGAACATCTTACATACCTGAAGCATCAATTCGAATTAGATGATATATATATATATATATATATATATATATACACACATACATATGGTCAAGGATTTGGAATTAGTGTAGTTAATTATCTCAAGAGGATGAAGAACTAAAAAAAGACATAATTGGAAGTTATTTAAGAATTTTCATTGTCAAAGTAGCCAAGTCAAAGATGTTCACAGTGATCAAGGTAGTCATCCTGTTCTTTATGCAGGACACAAGTACCCTGCCATTAATAATGGTGGCTTGTTGAGACAAGTTAACTTCATGGCCTGCAACTGATTGTATCCCAACTTTCCACTGATGTCCTACAGCTTATGCTGTGTTCAGATTTATCTCAGCTGATCTGTTGCTCACAGCTGCAGGCAAATTTGTGTATGTATATGTCGTGGAGGACTGTACCAACAAAGGCTCAGTAATAGAGGAAAAGGTATGTTAAACTGTTGCCAGACTCTTCAGAATTTGATTGCTTCTGTGGTATATTTATGTAAGACAAGGGTCACAGAAAAGTTAAGGGTATGTGGCATCCTCAAGTTGATAAACATGCTATCTTTGCAGGATTGTTCTATTTTCATAACAGACAACATGGAAGTAATTTCTACATTTCATTTCTCCCTTGTTTGTGTTAGTTCTCTTCATTCACTGCCTACTGAGTAAATTCTCAGGTGGTCTCTCCAGTCTCACTTTAAAGGTCTCCAGTGATGTGGCTTCCGCTTCTATATTTCACATAGTAGATCTCATCAGAAAGTTTTCTTACTGTACTGTCTCTGAGAGATGTATTTTGATTTTCTGTAGGTAGAGGATAGAATTTTCTTATCTCGTTCTTCTCTCCTCCACAGTGCTACTTGGAGCTGAGTGGAAAGGACCACAGCTGCTACTTTTAGCACTTCAGCATCTGTAACAAATACTTTTTGCCTTGCAGTGCAGGTGGAGTTGGAATCAGTGCGCTCTTACAAAATAACCTATATAAGAGATGCATATGGTGTGTTGTAGGGCTGTGTGGGGCCTCTCAGCTGTGGCTTGATAAGAAAAGAAGGTAAAATGGGCAAGCTGGTGCTGGCTTCATGTAGTTCGTGTTGGTTTTGGTTTTTTTTCCTAGTGTTTTTGAGCCTCAAATGTCAGGCTGCAACTCACTTTCTGTTTCAGGCAACACAGATGAGTTTGAAGTTATACTGAAGTGTGCACACTTGGTGGAACGGATGTATACTCATATTGCTGCAGAAATGGAGGACTTCACTGCCTTTTCTGCTTTCATTGTGGCTCAGTATGTGACTGAATTGCAGAAGGTAATATGTTCTCATCCATCTTCAAAGTGCCATGTTATGGCTTTGGAGTTCCTGTTTCAAAGACAACTGTGTGAAGTTTTGTAAAATCTGTGTAGTTACAAAAGCTGCTATGCTTCAGGGGGATACAAGTTTGATCCTGACTCTGATATTTGAGCAAGAGTTCCTGAGAATCTTGCACAGCTCCCAAATGCTTTCTAAAGGCATAGGTTGTGTTGTAGGGTTTTATTGAGGCAAAACAATGCAATGCCTATTTGCAGAACTGCTTTACTTTTCTGTCGTGGTGGGTGTTGCTTTTTCTTCGTATGTTTGTTAGGTTCTCCCAGCTAGTCTCAGTTGCCCAGGACTGATAGAAGTTATGGCCCCATCTGGCAAAGCAATGAAGAAAAATTCCCCTCAGACATATCTTTTAACTGAGTCAAACTGATCAAGTGAATGGAAAAAGTGTTACCAAGCCAGGGAATCGTTAGCTTTTCAGTAGTTCTTCTTCTGTACCAAAGATATCATTCCAGTCCTTCCTGAAAACAACTACTCCTGCTATTACAGATGTCAGAGCCAGGTCAGTAACTTCTCACATCCAGACCTAAGCTTGAATTGTCATTCTGTTCAGTCTAATGGATTTAGATTTCACCAGGGTTTGAATGCTGCTCGTGTTGCAAGTACCTGCAAATTGATTATTTATAGCTCAGGCCTGGACATGGGTTGAAATACAGAAAGGAATTTTAGTCTTTGTTCTTAGGCTCTCTTAAAACAAAAATATCCGAACTAGTACTTTGTTTCGGAATGATTATGGTGTAACTAGTGTAACTACCTGTGAAGACTGTTACAAAGTTTAAACTCAGCTATCTGGCTGTTGCCCATCTTTTTTTCCAAGGTTTGGGAGCAGAGCGATGGGCTATGTCATTTTTTTAGGCCCATTATTTAGTGTTCCAGGTAAGCTGGTTATTGTTTGCATAGTAAATACAGCAGTTCCGCAAATCCTAGGGACAAATTACTGTTAAGACTACTTCTGCTCTATTTAACTATCTCTGAACTGCATAATCTGTTGATCACTGAATTGAAGTTAGAAAGCCTGACTTGAATTGTCAAATGACCTTTTCAAGTTGAAAGGACGTTTACCTCAGTATTAGCAGGAGTACAAAGTCTCATGAGACTTCTAGGAAAGTTTTATGCAATGCTTTCGCTGGGAAATGGAAAGTGATGGATGGTAGCTGAAACCACACATCAGTAATATATGCATGGAACCTCTGGGCATGGAAAGGGGAATTGGTCCAAACAGCACTGTGACAAAGAGGTGTTTTCTGTCTGACAGAACAGATTGATCACAAGTAGGTGATGATTTATTTGCTCATTAGACTGGTGAGAGTTGATGGCAGTGGGAAGAAGGGGAGGCCTCAGTATGCGTTAAGGGGTGCCCACAGAGCTGTTTCATGTTGCTCTGTGGGGGGAGATAAAACCTCTTTCAGTCATTGGTCTCCTCTGAGCGCAGATCAGTGGCTTCCAGCCTGTGATCTGAAGCCCCTGAGGGTCTGTCAGAGGTAACTTAGAAAAACATGTTGTTAGATGTAAGTCCTTATACTGGGCCTCTGCACACTTACTGGAGCTCTTTTAAGGGTCTGCAAACTAGAACTGGTGAAATCTACTGGCCTAAACAGTCACTTACTCCTAAAGTAGTTGTGTAACAGTTCCCTCAGTGCTTCCTCTTTATACTGGGAAATAAAATATCCTTGTGAATTATTTTGTGTTATTCTAGGAAGAGTCTCTGCTGGAGTGGGTCGCACCTATAGCTTCTTTCATACCGTTGTCAGTGCTTTTGCCTCGTTGTCTATGAGCTGTTGCTTAATTCAGCAATAGTGAAATACCTCTTCACATATTTAATGCCTCACATCAAGAGCTCTGTAATGCTTGACAAATTGGTTGTGCTAACTGTTATAGACCATAAAACGCTTAGAAGCATAATTAACTGCCAGCCAGTAGTGGCAGCTGTTTAAACCTTTGATTCTGCTTCCTGTAGTGTTATTGGAGGGTGTTTATAGGAAACTGCACTGCAAAGCAAGAACGGTGCAAATTAAGGCATGGGTCCAGATTAATTTGTAGCGTGAGGTATGCAGTTCCATTAACTGCAGCTCTGAGGTGTCTGCCTGTCCCAAGTGGGACATCTTGCCCATCTTGTCAATAGCTATGAGTTTCCCTGCCCTCATTCTCTGCAGTCATTTCTCTGTCTTAGGAAGGGAGAGTCCAGCACAATGTGTTGTGGTGCTCAACTGTTCAGTGACTTTAGTGCATGGAGTAGGGAGAAATAACATCTGTTACAAACCAGATCAACTGACATAGGTGGGGAAAAATTCCAACCTTTTGCACATACAAAGTCTACAGGGTCACAGATCCAAGGAAAGGCTTATGTGCCTTAATGCCTGCTATGTGTTTTTCCCCGCTGCGTTAGCGGGTCTAAGAAAATATATTAGCTGTTTTACATTTAGGGCAGAAAGAGAGCAGGAGCCTGTCACATTGATTAGGAGTGCACTTCATTAGCAGAAAGTTTATTAGTTGCCTCAGGAAGAAAGAAGTCTGAATTATAATGACAGCTTTTTATGTAATTTTCATTAAGCCTGGAGTGCAGAGGCTTAGGTCTGGAGGCATAAAGCTAATTTTGGGACTCGGTAAAGATAAGACATGTTTCTGTGGCAAAAATGATGTGATTATGCCAGAGGCCAGCAGCACCGCAGGCACTGAAGTATTTAGCAAGCGATTTGTGAGCATAGGACAAATTTCAGTTAGCCGGAAGCACCAGAGGACTCCCGAGTCAGCACTGGTGTTCCTGGCTGTAGCGGTAGTTCTGCTGCTTGTGGGGTCGAACAGGAGCAATGTCAGGAGCAGGGCACTGAGTCCTGAGTAATTTGTTGTATTCCTTCAACTTTCTGCATGACTTAAGGCAGGGTACCCGATTCCTGATGTTGAAACAGGTCAAGGAAACGCTCATCTCTGAGTTTTTTTGAAGGCTTCTTTTATTAAGGCTTATGCATTGAAGTTTCAAGTTGTTAGATAAATATCAAGTTAAGTGATAAAAGTGAATGACTACCCAATGTAAATTACAGAGTAGCCTAAAGGAAGTGCTCATTTGAAACTGAGACTTAGTAGCATCCAGATAATATGAGACGTACAGAATCTGCTGAAATGTTTAGTCCAGGGCAAGTATTTTAGGGGTTTTTAGTTGCAGTTTTTCTGCTGAGGAGTTCTCATGATTGATTCCAAGATGATCAGTGTCGTTGCCTCTGCATCAATGGGTATAGTAGCACTTGTGGATTTTATTGCAAGGGCCGTGCTTGTTCTGCAAAACATGTTTGCACAAATCAAAATCTTGGATTTTATCTAGTGGGCTATTCCAGGTGGTCTGCTGCACTGGATAACTTGTTGTTAGCATTTAATGGATACTGACTGTGAAAGAGTGTGTGTTTTCCTTTTTGTCTTCAAGTTTTGTTCTCCTCGTAGGTGACTCTGCACCCAGCTGTGAAGAAACATCTCACGGAAGGGATATATCGCATACTTGACCTTTCCATTGAACGAGACATCAAGTTCTTAAATACATCCCTACCAGCAGGTGTAAGGGAGGTCTTTAAGGATCTGTATGATGATTACAACCGCTACCACAAAGCAAAAAAACATGGGGAGGAAAAGTATTCCGCGTGATGAATCCCGCCTGGTGCTGCGTAATCAGTTATGAATTGATGTTGCAGTGCTCAGAAGATCTTCAGTTGCTGTTTGGTTTAGGAAGATCAAATCTGAAAAGGGTCCTCTAAAGATGGGTTGCATCTTTCTCTATCCAGCCAGCCTTCATAGTGGGGAAGAGGGGAATGGGGAGGGAGGATGTGCTATTAGGTCTGGTCCTGCTGCGTGCCACACATGGCAGGACTGCCACACCTGTGCTTGCTGGGAGCCCTGGGGAGCTCGCTGCAGTCTGGCAGCAGATGTCAGGCTTCAGGCCTTGGCACATGGTGGTGCTTTTCTGTGGAAGCAATAGTCTGGTGTAAAAGCCAGTGAGGGTTCTAACGCCCGCTCTCGCTTACATGGTAAGCAGAATTAAAGCAGTTAAAGTGCTTTTTTTTGTACCATGTTATTTTGCATTTTCTTACTGAAGAAATTTGTGAATTTTACGCAGCTGCATGGTAGGTTAATGTGCAAAACTGCGAAAGTACAGTAAAAAGTTTGAAAGTTTGTATCTTTTGCTTGATTGGTTTTGCTCTTGAGTCCAGCCCTGGGCAACTCGGTCTGACCTATTGAATTTCCTTCCCAACTGTATTATCCTGTGATCTCATGATAATCAAAAAGACTGACTACTTTGAGCTCTGGTTGATTTACTGTCATTAAGCAATTACACTTAGTCATCTGACCTGTGGTCGCTCTCAGTTCACATTTTTAGCTTGTGATAAATGCTAAGTAGCAAGACCTATCTGAAACCTTTTTGGTCTAAGCTGAGCCTTGTGTCTTTGCGTTCACTCTAGGTTAAGAGCCAGCCCTGGACTTGCTGCAGCTTAGCTCACAGTAATTTAATAAGCTGTGGTAAATCAATCGCACCTGAGCCTGTAAGAAATTTTATCAAATAGCTCCCTCTCAATTAGCTGAACTACAGAAGTTTATTTTCTTGAGGATAGTATGGACTGAAGATCTAAACTTTTACATAAGTGGTAAAACAATCTTCACGCATGCATGCAGTTAGTAGTAAGAACTCATACTGATGTGATTATTTGCTTTAATTTATAGGTAGGGGATGGGTAGAGAAAGACTGGAATGTGGCTTACCACTTTTACTGGGTCCATCTGCCTCATAACGAGGTCCAAAGGATGAAGTTTGGCAGGGGCACGAGCCTCCTCATGGCACAAGCAAGGGAGGTGAGTGGGGCTGTGGGAGAGCCAAGGCAGGTGGAGCTGGACCTTGGGGCAGGCAGGGCAGAGGCATGGCATGGCAGGGCAGCCCCTGTCTGACATAAAGCCCTTTATCATCCTCCCGTACTGTCCCGCTGGCTGTGGCCCTGGCAGGGCACTTCTAGCACATCACAGACCTTCACTGCAATCTTGACTAAGCTGTGGCTTCACGTCCCTGGCAGATGTGCCCGTGGGCGGCTCCTTGGCAGTGCCTGCCCTTGGCCCTGGGGCAGCTACCTCTGCAGCTCACAGTGGTTCCTGCTCACCTTTTCCATCTTTGCTATGTGGAGCCTCTTGTGATGGCTAAACTTCGTCCTTTGGACTGGAGATCTTTCTTTCTTTTATCCAGAACAAGAAGCTTGGAGAGAAAGCTTTGATGCTGTGCGAGCACTGTTCAGGAATAACCACAACAGTGGTATGTTATCAACTCTAGCCACAAATGCAAAGCACAGCACCATATGGGCTGCTACAAAGCAAGTTAACTCCATCCAGTTTGGATCCTGTACACCACTGTGCCATTTCTGTATTTTATTTAAAAGCTGAAAAGCTGATGAGAGCCAGCATTGGGAAAGGCAATTACTGCTGCCCCACCAGGCAGTGGGAAGGTAAAGTAGGTCCTAGAAGGGAAACATCTGACCTAGGTGCAGCCAAATGGGCACCAGAGGGAGGAAGTCTCCAGGATGAAGACGGTTAATACACTAGTACAATAAAGGGAGGTTATGAATGCTGGGAAAGGATCTGGAAAGAACAGTGAAGAAAGGAGTGCTAGGTTTGAAGTGGAGGAGGAAGGAAGTGAGGTAGCATCTCTGGCTTGTGTCAAGGCTCCTCTGATGCAACCATATGGTTGCAAGCCACACACGTAGCTCAAAAGCCTCTGAGTGTAGACCACAGAATAAATAAGATCTTACTCATCATGTTAAAGGAGGCAGACTACTTGAGTTGATAGCAGTTTTAGCTCGTTTACATTAACTTTTAAGATCTTACGAATTTTAACTTCTTGGCTTGAAACTGAAAATGTCTAGCTGACTTACATGGACAGGGTGATGGAAATAAACTCCTACTATAAAAAGAACACGATGCTTGAATGACTGAAGATTTGAAACCCTGGTGCAATTAAACCCCTAGTTCAAATACGCTATGCAGCTGCCACTTACCCGACTGCTCTCCTCCTCCAGCCTAAGCAACAGAGTTCTGAAATGCAAAGCAGCATTTTTGTGTAGCAGTTACAAAGGGGTTAAAAAGAAGGCTGTACTTCACTTGCTAATCCTAGGTCTTTGTTCAAGAACTGCTCTGGATTTTGGTTTTTATTTAGCGAGAATAAATTAAGTCACTGGCAGAGGACCACCTGCTGAGAAAGCAGGCTTTGTTTTATTGAGTACATTGCCATGTGGGTGCAGTGGTCCTCTTTTGTCACACGGTGGAGCTGGCCTGCAAGGGTACAAAAGCACCATCTGAAATCACAATTTTGGAATCCTTTTTCCTAGGGTGGGTTGGTTTATGAGCTCTGAGCACCAGGAAGGTAAAGGATTTGGAAGAAGCACCCTCTCAGGGCTTTAGGACAGAATTGCGACCTTTGTTTCACTTGAGCGTTAGCTGCGTGCGAGCACACCTAAAAGCGGAGCCCTTAACAGGCTCCCGCAACCTTTCATCTTGGCCAGATGCCCAACTGTTGATGCAGCTCATATCTTCTGAGGGCTTCTCTCGCTGCTGCCTCACTGACAAATACCTCCCACGGGCAGAGCTCGCAGGCTGGATATCGGGGTCCTGCTGGTTGTACCACAAGCTCAGCCTGTGACTCTGCGTGTGCTGTTCAGTATTTGTGCCCAGGCAGTGCCCAAGTCTGCTGTGCTAAAACTAGCTCAAGTATAAAGCAAGAAACAGAATGAGCAAGAAGGTCAGTCATGGCTGGCAAAGATCACATTGGTTTTGTTTATCTCTTGTTTTTATGTAGCTGCTGTGAAAATCAGCAGATTTTTCTACTTACCTGGGAGTGGGGCTTGATGTTTGATTTATCTTGCTACTATGACAAAAAAAAAGGATGGTATAAGATGGTAGAAATTATTCTACCATAAGATGGTAGAAGTTATTTTTCCTGTTCTTACCTGCTGGGAGGAGACAACATACTGAGTACTTTCCTTTGAGTTTGAAATGGATCAGTAGCTTCCTATTTATTTACATTTTGATGAGGGTTTGTGGCTGTTGGACAACAGAAGGTTCCTTCTGACCATTATTATGGGTTAAAACATAATAACATGAATAAAGGAGTACACTGAGAGATTCCCATATCATCATATCTGAACCATTAAATGTCTACAGTGATAATAGCTATACTGGGATTTTGTAATCTTTGTGTGTTACAGACGTGTACGGACACTTGCCTTGAGGTGCAACAATTGCTTTTCTGCTTAAAGCAGATCCTAGGTAGTCAGGTGGAAAACTGCGTTTGTGTCGTAAACTGTGTTAGCAAGCACGGAGAAATTATTTTGTAAAAAAAAAAAAATTCAGCAAAATGACTGCTTGATTTTTTTCTGATAAAAAAACGTACAAAAGTACCATTGTATCATTGTTGGCAGTGCTGACATTTGCTGCTGTATGATCAGTGAAGTATTCTGCAAATGGTTGAAGTTTCCAAAAAGAAAGATGCTCCTGTTGTTGTATCTGCACCGTATAATTTATGTCACAGGCAAGTGGAAGTGAAACCTGATTTGCTATAGAGTAGTACTGATTTGTACCTTTTTTTAAACTATGAAAGATTTTTGTGTTTTGGTTTGGTTTTGTGACTCTAAAGCCTGGAAAATTTATGAAAGACAGTGTGTTCCTGTGACCTCGTCAGTTTTTAGACTAGGAGAGCCCTCTAGCAAACCCCTTAACAGTTCTTCAAGAGAATTTGGGAAGAATGAATAAAGGCCGTCCAAGTGCCTAAGCTGTGTTGCCGTCCCTTTCCTCCTGAAGAAGGATGCTGACTTTTTTTGTACCTATTTCTAAAGATGCTAATGAACAAAAATGGAAAAGGCCATTTTGTCTTTTTTTAGGCATATTTTAATACAGGCATAGAGCGGAAAGAGGTACAGGCCTGTGACGGCTTTCAAGCAGTGGCTGCTTGGTCCTTGCTAGGTACAGAGTTGTTTGTGTCAGAAGAACCTTATTCTGACATGTCAGTCTGGGGCTTCACTTTGAAGTTCAGTGAAGACAAACTTCTGCCTTGAAGCAATTGTCATTGGTTTGATTATGTTTTGCAGAAGCTGGATTCAGAGTTGCTTCTTGAAGGGAGAAGTTCCACAGATGATCTGCTCTGATCTTCTTGTGGAGGCTGCTGCAGAGCCTAGGCCCCCTTTTTTTCCAGCAGGGAAGTCATTGTAATGCGGTTTCAGCTTTTCCCCACAACCGGATGACAGGAGTCTTTCTACTGATAGCTGGTGGAGAGGATTTGGAAAGCAAGCAAATAATAAAAGGAGAGGGAAATCAGGGACGTGTCCCCTGTTAATTCATTCAGCAGCTGTTTTCTGTTAGGTTCAGACACCCCTGCTTTTATTTCTACAGCCTCTACTTGAGGGATTGGTTCTGCAAGCTTTCACAGCGCTGTGCTGAGGCTTCCCAGGAACGTGCACAAGGCTGAACATTGCTGTCCTAGGGATGGGGACTATGGGCTGCTTCTGCTGTAGGAAAGGAGAGGAGAAAGAGAACAGGAGTGGAGGTCTGGGATGACTATTGCCAGGGTTCTTTGCTGATGAGATGATTTTGTTAATGGTCTCATGGTAGGAAACAACAGCTTACGAGAGGGACAGAAGTTCCTGGTAGCTGAAAGCAGAGCAGCTTTGAAGACCAATCTGTTCCTCTTTTTCAGTGCATCTTAATCGTCCGTTGCTTTATTTGGTGTACTACAAGCACCTAGAAAACTTTCAGTGGTGGGCCTCCATGTGTGCAGCAGTGTGAACTGTGAGCTGGCACTTGCTGTCCTAACACACTGCCAGGTGTGAGAGATGGTGAGTGGGAGAAGAAACAACATTGCAGGGAGAAGTGGTCGATTTGTGTTTAGGTTTTCGTGCAGCGGTATGTGGGAGTTCCCTTCAGTAACCTCAGGGAAATAGTATTGTTGGGTTTGCCTTTTGTTAATATCCCGGGAAAAGAAAGAAAGAGTAAATGACCACATTACAAAAAATCCCAAATTTTCATGTTGAGGCACAAACAGGCAAATCTATAAAAGACAATTTGATCAACTACTGCCATCAGTCAGTTACGTGGTCTGAGGAAACAAAGCCTCGGCTTTATCAGACAGTGTATTAACTCACGGAGGGAAGGCTGATTTATTACTCTTCATCCAGTCAGTAGTTGTCAGCCTGTAATCTCCTGAAGGGAAAGGAGCCATCTGCGCTTATCGCTTGAGAAGAGGCACTAGAACACACACATGTTGATTTTAGGCTGACAAAAAACGTTGCCACTTGAGCACAACTGGTCCGCCTGAGTGAAAGCGGCTGCTGCTTGTTGCTGTTTGCCAGGCTCAGGGGTGCAGCTGACTCTGAGCACCTGCAGCTGGGAGTAAAACTTGGGGCTTTGGTGTGGTTTTGTTCTTGCATCTGCTGCAGTTCACCTGTGTGCCGTACTTTCCTTGGCCTCTGATACAGACATGAGCCTTCCCTTTTTTTTTTTTTTTAAATGCTATATGTGTTAGTGATACAGCGCTATTTGGTTTGTTCACAATATCCCAAGCGATAACCAAAAAATATGTAGACTGACAGAATAACTTCTGCTCCTTTTGTCATCCCACCAGAGGTATGTGAAACTTACTATTGTTTTAGTGTGCATTTTACTTTATTTTCTAAGATTTGTTGAGACTGCTCAGTGTTTTCAGGAGACAGCTATGCAAATGTGAGCTGCTAGTACCTGATGTCTTCAGACTGACATTTTAAAATACGTTTCTTGAAGTTTTCATAACTCAAGCCCGTAATAATGAGAGCCTAGAGTACGTGCCTCCTGGTACCACATGCAAAGGAAATGTGTATCTAAGAAACCTGTTATTAGCAGCTCACATTTTATTTGTGCAGTGATATCTAAGACTTTCTAAACAACTTGTTTTTCCTTGCTGTAAAAGCAGATTTCTTACTGCAGCAAAAGGCAAACCTGTTATTCAGATCTCACCCTGTGCTGTATTGTCTGGATGAGGAGAAACCTGGGGAGGAGAAATACTTTTGTTCCTGAGCCATGGAAACTCCAGCTGAAATCTCCATTGACCCAAGTGCCCTTTCCCTGAGATAGTGAGGGACTATCATCTGTCGCAGTGTTTCTGCCTGCACTTCTGCCCTAAGCTGCCATTTCTCTAAAAGCATCACCAGATCAGTTGCATCCCATCTATTAGCAGGGGGACTGTCCCAGCAGCTCTTGTTTGAGTGGAGATTCTCAGCATACTGAGAGCTGGGAACACCCATTAGTGTGAGTGGTGAGAAATGATAGTGTTTAACTTCCAAGGTTTGAAGTTTTATAGAATCATAGAGTAGTTTGGGTTGGAAGGGACCTCTAAAGGTCATCTAGTCCAACCCCCCTGCAGTGAGTAGGAACATTTTCAACTAGATCAGGTTGCTTAGAGCCCTGTCCAACTTGACCTTGAATGTTTCCAGGAATGGGGCTTCTACCACTTCTCTGGGTAATCCATTCCAGTGTTTCACCACCCTCATTGTAAAAAGTTTCTTCCTCATATCTAGTGTAAATCTAGCCTCCTTTAGTTTAAAACCATTACTCCTTGTCCTGTTGCAACAGACCCTGGTAAAAAGACTGTGCACATCTTTCTTACAGGCCCCCTTTAAGTACGAAAAGGCCGCAATAGAGTCTTCCTGGAGCTGTCACTTCTCTAGACTGAACAACCCCAACTCTCTCAGCGTTTTCTCATAGCATATCCTTCTAATCATTTTTGTGACCCTCCTCTGGACCTGCTCCAACAGGTCCATGTCTTTCTTGTGCTGACCGCTTCAGAGCTGGACACAGTACTTCAGATGGGGTTTCAATCTGTTCTTTCTAGGTGAACATAATGTTGTTATAGCTGGGCTGTGTATCCATAAGGCACGAATGGACTACATTAAATGGTTCCTCCTGGCACTTCTCCATTCCCATTTTTGGAGGAGAATATGTCGCTGTGTTTTCGTAACACAGGTGGTATCTGGATGATGGGTTAACCTCTGTGTGCAGATCCAGGGTGTCGAGGGAGTAGTTGTGGTACATGCATCTTTTTCTCTGCCACACTGTAACAGTGGTAATATTTAGAATTAACTTTTGCACACAATTCCTAGGGATTTCAGAGGGCAGATACATGTATGCCCTTAGAGCTCATGGCACTTTTAATCTTCAAAGTGCGTTATAATCATTAATATATTAATTAGGCATTCTCCCCTTCCTGCTAACAGGGTTTATTAAGCTGAATATATTTATCTTTGGGCAGCTTCTACAAGCAATTGAATGAATAATTTTCCTAATAACTTTAATAGCAAAGGCATTAAAGGAAACAGTGTTGATGAGAAGAATGAGAGACCGAAATGAATAAAAGCTGCACTATGAAAGGAGAGGAGTAATTTCATTCTAGGTGTAACTCCACCTACCCCTGCAACTCTCAGCTGGCAGCTGTAGAGCCTTTGTTGCTTCTGTCTCTCCTAACCTACATGTAACTGCACATTGATGCAACATTTATGCGAGCACACACAAATACAGAAAAAGGAGGTCATGGATGACTGGGACATGCAGGAAACGTGAACGTGAAAATAGCTTGCAATTGCAAGGTGAAAAAAGCCTACGTGAAAGTTTGACTTTTACATATGCTTACAACATCTTTGATGTTTTTGTGAGAACCGATATAATCTAGCAGAGAATTTTGCAGGGACCCAGGAGGTGGAGGAAGGCCATAAAAGGCTATGTAAGGGGGTTTAAGGCATTGAAAACTGTAATCTAAAGCAAATGAAATCTTGCTTTCCCTTTCCATTTTCACCCTTCAAGCATTGTCTGTTGTGCTCTCAAAGCACACACAAATACATGGTGTATGGATGTTGCCATACGTATGCTCCTACTCTCACGGTAAATGTTGGTGGAAGGACATAAAATGTTTTCTCTGAACAAGGACATGCCCCTTAAAAAAGCTCTGAGACATGGTGACTTAGCGGCTGGGAGGCTGCACTGTCAGTTTAGTGATTTGCATCTTAGGCAGTGCTCTGCCATTTGCTAAGGGATTTCACCTCTGTCTTCTTTCTGTCTTGTTTATTTAGATTCATAAGCTTAAAACCAGGAGGGGCTACTAGATCATCCGGCAGACCTCTTACGTACCACATCACAGTCCACTGAGCTTGATATAGTTACGGCTGTAGTGAACCCAATAACCTGTGGGTAGTTGCAACTTATCTTCCACAAAGCCAAACTTTTGACATTAAGTTCAGGGCAGGAGTGTGCTTTAAGTAGAGCTTCTTAGCAGTGTTATTAAACCAATATCTACACCAAGTAAAACAACAATAATGAGAGAAACACAACTAATGTTGATTATAATAAAGTCTATGAATATTTTATTGGTTTAGCTTGCAAAGTTTTTTGGTTTTTTTAACTATGAAGCCAGCCACTATATATGAATTGTAGCCTTCAGAAGGGAGATTGAGAGGTGGCTTTTCAATTCTAGTATGTACATACTTTTGCTGGGCAACAGACCAGGTATTGGAAAGAGTGTTTAATGCAGTGGAAGAGGTTATAACGAAAAAAAAATACCAACATAGTTAGGAGCTGTTCTCCTGCAACACAGATTTGCAGTAAGTTGCAAATAGTTATGTTATTGAGCTCCATACGGCAGTAGGGGTGGTAAAATGTTACAGCTGATGGTGTACAGGATAAGTGCTATGAGGCTGAAATGTAGATTCTGTTAAACATGGAGAATCAGCCCTGTTCTTATATCTCTTACTTCCTAATTTAAAGGTCAAGTAGTCTGCCTGTGCCACTTTGAACGAAAGTGGCTTGCCAAATGGAGCAATTTTTTTTTTTTTTTTTTTGGTAAGAATTATTTCAGCTAATGTGGATTTGACACTCCCACAGCTTTGCTCAGACTCTGTCAGTCCAGGAATATGTTTGTCAGCACCCTCTTCTACTGAAAAAGCTAACCTAGTCTGAAATCTTGAAGGAAGAAAACCTTAACATAAAAGTGTTTGTGACAGGATGAGGTCATAGGAAATGAAGAATCCTTCCTAACCACCTGCCTGGTTGTCAGAGGAGCTCATCTCTTCCCCTTGGCACCTTTGGCTCTGCAGAGTTTGCCACTGACTGCCTTCAGGCTGCAAAGGGAGCGGGGGAGACGAACATGTGCACTGAGAATTGACTGGAGTTTATTTGCTGCGAGAGGAACTGCACCCACTACCACCACTGGCAGTCACTTCTTAGGGCCCTTGGGAGGGGGAGGAGCAGCAGCTGCTCTAACTGAAGCAGGGTAGGGCCTAAGCAATCTCACTGCAACCTGTCACAGGTTACTTTCCCCATAGCAGCACCAGTGGAGCAGAGCTGTGGTCTCGCCTCAGAACCAGCAGCTCTGAGCCTGATCCCTTACCTCAAAGCACTGGGAAGGACAGTTTAAAATAAAGTACCAAGTTGCAGAGAAGCTAACACACTGCTGCTGTCTCTGGCTCCTGCTGTGGGGGCAGTGGTGTTTTGGCACACAGGCAGGACAAACGTGGCTGGTGAAACTCAAGGTAGTACCTGAAAGGATGTAGCTAAGTCTGACAGAGTTGTCCCTGAAGTCCCAGGGTGCTGCTAGTCCTACACACTCAGGGTGAAGCTCATCCGCCTCCCAAACCTCCCACCCTGCCCAGTGGTATGGCTGTGCTGCAGGTGGAGGCACTCACAGCATCAGCAGGCAAACTAGCCCTTAGCTGGCTTCCCACAGGTGCCATAGCTCCAAAGTCAGGCTTCAGTCCTAGCTACTAATTGCCTTGGGTGGGGGTGCTGTCTTCCCTTTAGCCCTTATTACCCTGGCACCACAGGTGTGGCCATCACAGCTACCTTGATTAAAGCTGGCCAAAGCGTGGCCAGAAATGCTGTAGTCGTACCTCTGATAGCAAAGCAGACATGGCCTTGCCTTTAAAGCCTTGCCTGGAGCTTCAGCACAAGAATAGATTCTCTCACGGCAGCATGGAGGTTGTTCAGGCTCTGCAGGAGAGAGAAAGGTAGGAGTGAAACTGCAGTAAAATGAAGTTTGTGGTTGCAGGACTTGTGATGCAGTTTTCTCTCTGTAGCCAGAACTTCAACCAGCTTTCATCCTGTTTCAGTGAATGAGATGAGCCATTAAGGCTTCATTTCTTAAGATGCGATGACAACACCCTGTTTGGGAACCAAACGGCTTGGGAGCCCTTCCTTTTGGGGCAATCTTAAAAAGAAATGTTCATAGACTCAGGTGCAAGTCTGTTTTGGGATGTTGTTTCAAAGCTAGAAGGAAATGTTCAAGTGGAAAGCATACAGGAAGATGGCAAAGTAGAAATCCCCAGTGCAACTCAGTTCAAAGCAAGGTCTGTCCTGCTGTTTCTATTTATAATACTTCAAGAATGTGTTTGTTTTGCTATTACAAGAGACAGCTGGGATGGGAATTGCAGTGTGGAACAAGACAGGTTAAAACAAAAAGCACTGCTGTGGTAGCCCCTTCTTCCTTTTCTTTTGGAGCCCATGTAGACTGCAGATGAGCAATGCCACAATGAGGCTAATTTCTTGCAGCTGACAGATGTTAGCTGGAGTGGTGGATTCCCAGACCTTTGAAAAGCGGTTCCTAAAGGCTGTGTGGCATGTGTTACAGTGTGGGTGGTTCCATTCTCTTTGCCTTGGATTCCCACAGGATGTGCTATTCTCCTCGTCAAGGTATTTAGCACTGGACATGAGCATGACCCCACTGTGGCCTGTTAGCGACAGCAGCATAAGCTGGGATGTGGTAAGTGTGAGTTCCTTGTCTCGTAGCCTTTATATAAGGTAATATCTTCCACTGTTCTTTGGTTGACCCAAGGTTGAGGTGGTTTTGTGCTCAGTTTTATGGATTCCCTAGGCTCATAAGCCTTCATCTTTGGCAGGTATTAATCCTGCATGGGCAAGGCCATCTCTGTCAGGCTGCTTATCCTCTTTGCTAAGTGCTGTATCCCAGCATCTTTGATATTTCACTCCTTTGTGCACTTCCTCTATTTGCGTAGCAATTACAGAAATAATTTTTGCCTGTTGTACAGCATTCCTTAGGTTCCAGAAATGCATGCTGTTAGGGTGATTGTTGAAGAAAAACAATGCTGCAGCTCTTTAGTGAGTGTGAAGTATTCCCCCATTCAGATGTGGTAACTGTGTCTATAACTCACAGGCTTCTGAGATGTTAAACTGGGGTCTGAGAAATGAATGTAGTGTGTGAGACCACTTGAGGGGAAGCCAACCTCTACAGCAGACCACTGAGCAGCTTCACCTGCTCCAAACATTTCAACTCTCATTTTCAATGCATGTTTTCTGAAATGCCTTCTTTCTCCGATTCTGCTGACAACAGTTTCCATGGGTCTTCTGCAGCGGCATGAAAATCATAAGCCCTGCTATTTGTCATTCTGATGACTGCTTTGCTTTTATGTGTCATCTGCATGAAACCGTGTTACTGTGTTGATCCTTTTGCTCCTCCTGTCTTGGGTTGGGTATTTCTACAGCTAAGAATTGATCGAATGGGCTAGTCTGCATATTGTGGGCCAAGGAAGGATTCTTAACATCTCTAAGAACCCTGCCCTTACAGGGAGGGAAGGGAACCCCAGCATTTTGTTGACATATGTTTCTTTTCTGTTGATTTCTGGTTCAAATTGTTTCCTCATGGCAGAGAACTATCCAGCTCTCTGTGCTGGAATTGACTCATGGAAATGGAGTTTTCCTTTGGTGTTTTAAGAGAGCTAATATCTGTGTGTGTTTGAGGAAGCTAGTGAGCTGATGTGCAGCTGATGAAGATTTCTAAATGTGAGGGAAAAACCCATGTTGGCTATTTTAAATAAAGCTTCTCCTTTTATGCATCAGCCAATTGGAGGTTCATCTATTATAAACTGGAGATTTGTCTGCCTCATTGCTCACAAATTACAAAGCTGGTGACCTGAATGTTTTTGCTTTACAGAGGTAAGTGGTAGCTGGTAGTGGATAGAGCTGATCAGATACCATGGTGATAAGCCTGATATAAAATACGAATCTTAGTCTTCCTGTCAGCTCTGTGCAGATCTTGTGTCCTGTGTTGATATAACGTTATGGCCTTAGGCATCATCATCTAGACTAAAACCTGAGATTTGTGGATCTCAAAGCACAACCTGCTGTGAGCTGGAAGCTCAGTCAGGCAAGTGCACTGCGGCCAAACATGAGGTAAAGCATATTTGCATAAGCTGCAATGAAAAAAGATTTAATACATTTTTATCTCACTTTTGCGATAGGCTAAGTGGATATGCAGTCTGCCACTGTAGCTCGGCAGATAAGCAGTGTCTTCTTGAGCTGTAGTGACTAATCAAGTATCTGAACTGTGAGCTGAGGGGCCCATCTTTGTTATCACAAGACTGAACTATCTCACTTCGGTATTTGTGATCCAGCCACGAGAACGATACAGAGCTGCAGTAGGCAGGGGTTCAGGCTGTTTGCAGGAAATCCAGCTGATCGTAGCAGAGTTCTGTGGGGGTCTAGGGATTTGTAGGGGGGCCTCACAGGATCGGTGCCTCTGCTATGCTAAAAGTGTCTTGGTGAGCCAAACTCACTGAATTTTATAGTATATCAACTGTACTGTCAAAAAGTTGGGGCTTTTTAATCCTGTTTGTTCTCTTCTGTCATAGGATTAAGTGCTCCAAACAATGGAGCTTTCTCAGTATCCTCGGGAAGTTATTTCCTACCTTTAAAGCTTAATGTAATGGAAATTTTCCTTTGATCTCAAGCCTGACTATCATTGGCTCACTTTTATCCTCTTATTCCTGGATACAAGGGCCAATGGCAGGAGAAGTAGGATTTCTTGCATCAAGGTTTGGGCATTGCTGTTGCCCCAGCTGTGAAGGAGTTGTGGATGGCTGGGCTTTGAAGCAGCAATACCTTTCCCTTATGAACAGAAAACCTGCTGTGTTTTAGCTATGTTGCCTGCTGACCCACTGACTGATCTTTGATGTTTTTAGTTTGAAACATGCATGCCACAGCCCTAAAAGATTATATGTATGCTGTTGCATGCGAGCAGGCTGCGCCCAAGACTGAATCCCACAGCCTAACTGGGTATTAGCTGACAAGCAGGTGATATGTAGAGAACAAATGGGGAGCACAGAGGGTGTTTGTTAGGCTCCTGGGGCTGAAGAAATGGGGCTCTGTACTCGGGAACAAAGACAATTTGCATTTAATTTCTCTGGGCTGCAGTGCTGGCAACAATGGTAGATGTTCCTCTGTAGCATTAAACCACTGTGCGGTCTGGGCTGAATGGCTGTCTTTGTTCCAGGCTGGAGGAGCAGGAGCACTGCAAGTCAGGACCGATGTTGTACAGCGTGGCCATGAGCATGAGAGGAGGGAGAGAGAGAAACTGGATGCTGGTAAAACCTATCCCGTCTCTCCTCCTGTCCTAGAGGAGGTGTTCGGTGACCTCCTGGGAAGCCTGAAAGGGAAAATGGTGTCGTCCTCAAATGGATGTCCTGTGAGGTGACAGTCAGTGCCTGTCCATGCTGGTATTTGCCTCTGTTCTGCACTGAGAAGGGGAGGAGGGGCTGCCTGCTGCTCTTCCCAGAGGACTGTTGCAGAGGGTCAGGCAGGAGCAAGCCAGGCCGTATATGAGGTGTATCCTGCTCCTGTAGCTAGCTGGGGCTCCACGCAAGAGACTGAACAGAGCCAGATCTTACCTGGCTGGGATGGGGCCTCCTCCCTAGATGAGGTCTTCCGAAGGTAGTGAGGAGGGTAGCAATGAAGAAGTGTGATGCAGAGCCCTGTTCCTCCAGCAAACACCTGAGTTCAGCTAGGTGTCACATGGTAGTTGGGATTCCCCCTCTAGACTTTGTGGGGATGGGTTTAGCGCTGAACCTGTCATTCAGCTTAACAAACAGCCTTTGCAGGGACCTAAGGCTTGGAAAGCCCCTCCCTTGGGGACTCCAAGCACTCACTGGCTGGTGAAAAGCACATCTACTCAGACTGGCAGCTGGCAACCACAGAGCATGTACCTGTGGCCACCAGCAGCATTATCTTCCCCGCAGTCCTTGGCCTCCTTGCACATTGCAGTAGCTGCACTTCTGGTACAAGTCTCAGAGCAGTGGAAGTTCAGCTGAGACCACCACCGGGCAGCAGGTACTGGTGGAGTCTTCTACTTGTCTCTTAACAGAAGTGATTTGCAATCTGCTGTTGAATGCAACAGCCAGGAAGGAAGTGTGGGAAATAGAATCCTGTTCTCTAGCCCCCCAGAGAAGTGGTGTTCAGCTTGGGGTTTGACCATGCCAAACACTGTCACGGAAACCTGATCTTCTCCCGCCTCACCTACTTCATTGTACAGTGCTCGCCATGCCAGCTAATTAAGAAGTAGTGTTAATTACACTGTGTGTTCCTAAGCTTCTTTCCATGGCTTTCGGGAGGCTGATTAAGAGAGCGAAAGTAAAGTGGGGATTATTGGGATCCTGGCAGAGGCTAGGGGAGAGAAAAAAAGAAAAGGAAATTCCTTGGAGGGGAAAAGAGAGGGATTTGAACAGCTGATGGCAAGCCTCTGCAAACAAACCGGGAGAGTAAGGCAGCAGATGGACTAACACTCCCTGGGCTTGTGCCAATGCATCAGATTGATTTTAAAGATGAAGCGCCCACTGCCTGGGAAAGCAAGCCAGTAGCCCTGCGAGTAGGAGCGCTTCCTGGCAGCTGTTCAAACACTAGCTGCTTTACAGTTTGCTTTCGGTGCACCAGGAGTCAGTGAGAAGCACTGGGGACTTGGGATGTGAAATATGACCAGTGAGTACTATGGACCAGTAAAGAAACTAGGGAGGATTCCATGGAAAATGATGTCTAGTTGCTCAGAAACTCATGGTGCACAATTAAAGGACCAGAAGAGATCAAAGGACCGTCAATTCAAACTCTGTGCCTCCTAGCATGGCTAGTCCTGAATCTTTAAAGCAAAGGTGTGGACTTCTCTGGAGTTCAATTCCAGCTGGGATTTTTTTTTTGCTGGGCCTCAAGTATACACATTGCTGTAGACATACTGCCTTACGTCCTGAGGTACCGAGGTGTCCCGAATGATGTTAGATGTGTTACGGACATCCACCATATTGTATTTGAACTCAACTCACAGTGTACCTTGGTGATGGGTTTGGATATGTACACTGACAAATACCGCCTTCTTCCACACCATCTCTCTCTTTCTACAGAAACGATATGAACTGGAGTGGTTTATTTTTCCCTCCTGCACTTTTCTCAAAATGAAATGAAAAACCCCCTGTTGATGAAATAAAACTACTGAATAATAAAACACATGAAGACCCTTCAGTAAAATAAGCATTTTCACAGAAGTTCATTCTATCAGGTTATATATATATGTATGTGCAATGTAGCATAATGATCCACCTAATTTATGAGGGATGTTCCATTGTTCTTCCTCTTAATTTCCCATTATATATAATTTGGTTCTCTTTTAAGTGTGCCATACACTGTTTTTATCGTATGCATGGCAAAGAAACACAGACTCAGACCCTGAGCTGGTGCCAGCTCCCACATCTTGAATTGCCCCTTGAACATAAGCTTATATAAAAGTTAATCATTTTTTAGACTGATTGTACAACATGTGCAATTGTGATTAGAGTCTATTTAAGACTTGGCTGCCAAAAAGACTTCAGCAATGACAGGCTTACAAGTATTCCAGCAAAAGGCTGACACAAATGTAAGGTGGGCTGGGAGTGCCACCCAATTTACACTCTGCCCTGAGGAAATGCCACCCCCCACCCTGGCATGGCACCTTTCTCTGCCGCTATTGGCACTATGGTGATGGATGCTTGAGTTTGTCATCCCGCCTCCTCCTCCTCTGGTGCAATAGGACAGGAGGGAGGAAACAAGTATGATGCAGCAGACCTGGTGAATACGGCTGTGGCAAATGGACCAAGCACTGGGAGGCAGACAGTGATGTTAAGGGGTCTAATATCAGGGATTTCAGGGGCAAAGAAGGAGCAGCATCATCTGCTAGGTCACGTTGGTGAAGAGTTCCCTGTTCCCCTTGCTGTGCTGCAAGTTGTTTGCAGCCAGAGTATTTTGGAGAAAACCAATATCCATCTGTCACTCAGAGCTTGGACGGGTTGTGTCTTAATATTTGCAGTAGTGTGTCTTGACTTTTGAATAGCTGGGGTCTTGCTGAAGCCAGAGGATCTGATGAGAGAGGAATTTTAGTCAGATTTTCAGCTTTAAGACAGACTCTTATCTGCCCCCTTAGCTGATAACTGTGGATCTGGGAGTCGGTGACTTGGCCTTTCACTGCTGGGACATTTGTTCAGACGTATTCCGTGTGAACGGCGTGACAGACTCTACCACCTGCTTGGCCATTTATGGCCTTGTGTAAAGTAGATGTGGTGGTCCCTAAAAGCCAGTAGGAAATCAGCACAAGGACCACTAGGATCAGACAGATATCACTTAAGCATTTACTAAATGCGTATGTATCCAGATTTATCCACTTCAATGAGACATCCTTCTTCTGGTTCCCAAAAATAGCATCCCATCAACTGAATCCCTCTCTTGCTCTGCTTTACTACAAGACTGTCATTAAAATATTAAAACAAAAGTTACTTCCCTCTGTTGTATCTGACCAGTTTTGTGGTCCTGCATTTGCTTTAGCAAACTCATTTAATGAGTTTCTAGAAGCTGGAATGTCATGGTGACTGATGGGAAGCACATCAGGTAAGAAATGACAGGTTTCTGACAGATAGCTAGGCACGTTAAAGATATAGGTGTTTACTGGCAGGGAGAGTTACTGGAACAAAATATTTTATGATTCATGGAAAATAAATGTAAACAGAAAATTATTTTGTTTTACTTTCTCCTCTCCCTGTCACCGAAGACACCTGATTTAAAATGTTACCTACCTGCTTGGAGAACAAAAATTCTTTCTGGGCTGAGGCCGGTAACATCAAAGTCAACCCGAAGTCATGCCTTAGTGCAGTCAGTGGAGTTCCTCTGCATTTACACCAGCGTCGTAGATGAGCTTCTGGCTCACGAGAGCAATCAAACTAACCAACGTGGCTAGAATTTGAAATTTCAGATGCTTCCACTGAACGGTTCATGAGCAATCTACAGGCTTGGAGTTATTTGCGGAAAGTATCCAGCAGTTAATTTCAAATCCCATATACATTTAAGATGTTCATAAGCTACTTGCAGACAATTTGCAAACAGAAAAAGAGACTAAAATTCATCGAAATAAGTGATCTGCCATGAATTATTCATTTGGCTGCCATCAATCATGCCAAATGTCTCCCTTGTTGTTAGTCTCTGCAAAGAGATCAGGGATTGAATTTAGCTTAGAGACAGAAGTATGCTTTCACCCCTAGAGGTGCTTCTTCAAAGCAGACTAGCGGCATGTAGGTGATGAGAATAAGAAAGCTTCAGTGGCACAAACTGTTCCCACTCTGTGGATAAACAGCAGATTTTAGCCAGCAGTGCTGTCAGGCAGGCTGCTTCCACAAGGACCATTTCAAAAAAACCCACCCCAACCACCTCAACGAACCCTGATCTTGAAGGGGAAAGGAAAAGAAAGAATTTGAGTTGTTTGTTGTAAACAGGAAAAGTGTCTTTCAGCCCATCCTGGCAGCAAGCTGAGGGTAGCTTTTCCCTTTAAGGTAGGAGGGAAGAATACAGGTAAACTGAAGTCTGGATCACTGAGAAAAAAAAAGCAGATATAACAACCTGAGAGTGTTTCAGGCACCGGCATGGCTTCCCTTCCTTGCATACGTGATTCATTTCTGGTGATGGGCATGCTCCTCTAGCTAGCAGAAAGGGGACAGCCAGAATTAAACAACTAAGTAGTGTCCATGCAACATCTCAGAGAGAGGGGCCGCAGTAGGAAATTTCTGTACCACTTGGTTAATATAGTGGAAACCATAACCAGCTACAGCTTTATTTGGGGAACAAAGCTGACTAAATGGAAAAGGCCTCATTCACTGCTGTTTTACTGAGGTTGACAGCAGAGAAATATAGCTGACACCAACTGCAGTTTGATAAATGACAGTGGCATAGCACAAATAAGAGCACTAAGTAAATAAACTGTCCTATGTGGGAAAAAAAAAAAAAAAAAAAAAAGCTGAGTTTGATTCAAAGGCAACACATGCAGCAGCATAAGCCCTCAGCACTCAATGGGCCCTCACATGAGGCTCTTATAACTTGGGTTTAGTTGCTGCATGGATGTATTATCCCTGATTTTTCAATAAAGGCATTACCATGGCTGCATGGGCAGTAACAAGCCAGACCCAACTCTCCAGTGCCTCAGCCCAGTGCCTGAGGTGCTAGATATGGCTTTTACAGTTCCAAAAATGGAAATAAATAGGGCATAATAGAATTCAGGGAACTGAAATGCCACATACTTGAAAGAGGGGCATCTAACAGCAAAACTGATAAGAACATGTGTAGAAGCAATCTCTTTGCACTTGAATTTACATCTTACACTTTGCCACAAGCCCTTGAGAGCCACTCAGCAACATTCAATTTAGACAAGTGTACCTGTCATCTTTGGCCTGTTGCTTCTAACGTTGGTAGAATGCAGACGGCTTGCTGGGAATGAGTGGGAAGGGCTGGTTTCCCAGGATGGGAGAGCCTGGGCTGCTGGCAGCTGGCCACCTGCCTCCACATAGTGGTAGGTGCCCCGGATGGTTTTCCATTCAGGCCCTAGTTTGGAAAGGAAGGTCTTGTAATCTCCAGGAGAGAGCAGCCAGGGTCTCTGAGAGAGGTCGTGTGGAGGAAATGCTGATCTCTTTTTTAATAATCTTGCCTTCCTTGCTACAGATTAGAAACAAGCTCATCAAGTAGCCATATTTTAGTTCATTTCCCCTCTTTCTTAAGCTTTTATTTCAGTCTATTTGACCTAAAAGTTAATTCTAATTTGCCACGTACAGAGTTGTTTTATTTTATAATATATTGAGCACATATCTTTAAGGTCTTAACAAGCTCTTGTCAACAATCTGAAGCACGCTAAGGGGAGGACTCAACAGGATTCTAGTGAGCTGGTGACACTGGTGTCATGAGAGGGGAGGCAGCTTGTGTCTCTAATGGGGCTAGTTTGTGTGCCCTGGCACACCACCCCTTTCCAGGAAGGCTCCCCAGCCCTGGAGGTGAGGTGCAGGCAGCAGTCTGGCTGAGACAGGAACCAGCAGCAGAAATAGAGGAGCAAACCCCATTGCACAGCTCAGCTGGGGCTTCAGTGTACGTCTAATGCGCTCAGCTTTAAAGACTGCCAAAAACTCTGCAGGAAGGCAGCATTCAAGGCAGTATGGCTGGGCCAAGCCATGAGCCTGATTTACATCTGAGGAGTGCATATTTCCTGTGCCTTGCCTTGCCTGACGCTGCAGTGAAGGCATCAACAAGAGTAGTGACAAGATATGCACAGGACCTGCTGTGAGCCAAGCCCAGACTTTGCTCTTGTGCATTTCTACAGCCACCTCAGTGCCTTGTCTCCCTGAGAAATCCCACCACGAGCATCACTGCCTTCCCATGATGTCCTGGGGAACAAGTAATACCTGTCCTATTCCCTGCCCCCTCTTAAGGTCTCTGCTTCAGAAGGCTCCTGAAAGAGGATATGGCAGTTCTTTCCCTCTCCTCGATCTAGCCGACCCATTTTCTGGTCCCCTCCCCGGATTCACACTTTCCTGTCAAAAATCTGTCATTGTCTGGGAGGGCAACAGTGAATTCTGAGAGAAGCCCAGGTCTCTCTTGAAGGCTAGCCCTATCCTATATGATGGATGGACTCAGCAGGGAGGGAGGGCAGAGAGGCCTGGCTGAAGCTGCTGTGTTGACATTCCAATACTTCCACATGGTTGAGGAGGCCTCCAAGGCAGTGCTGGGAGGAAGCAGGAGCAGTGGCACCCACTGTGCTTCCCCAGGGCCTCCTGCGTTAGGTGGCTGTGTGCCAGTGAGAAGGGACAGCCCTGTGACCTGAGCAATGCTCCCTGGCCACCAAGGGGACTTCACTTCCCCTGGCAGAAAGTCCTCGACAGCCAAATCTGGGACAGCGCTCTCATGTTGCAACTGGTGGTGTAGTGGTGGGGGATGTTGAAGGTTCAATGCTGCTAAATTGCTTTGCCATTAGTGACACAGATTCTGTTACCTCCGTTATCTCACGTTTCATTTTAAATACATTTGCTTGCAGACAGCAGTTTTGCAGTCTTACTTACATTGCCATAGAAACAATCTTTCGCATTCCTCTATTTGTTGTGCAGTTTTGTTAAAGGCTCTTTCTTTACTTATCCACTCCATCTTTTCATTTGCTGCCACTCTCTTCATTATGTCCTTCCAGTTTCCTTGCCTTCTAGCTTACTGCGCTTCGACTAAATATTTTTTCTTGGTAAAGATACCCAGCTCACAGCCTCTACCTGTATAACTGTAAAATCCACCAGTGATATGCCACACAGATAAGGAAATTGGTCTAAGCGTGTGTGAGCAGACACGTGCCTATGCCCACAAGTGCTGGGACGAGGAGAAGGAGGTGGGAAGAAGTGATAATCTGGTATCAGGCTGGTTGCCCCTGACAGTAATGAAACCAATTTTAACTTCTGCTTTGTGACCAGAGAATGAGGCTGCCCATCGTATAAGGGGCTGTGGGACTCCAAGGGATTTCTTGCCCCATTCATTTATGCTGGGAAGGAGCACTGCTTAAAACTTCTATGCTCCACATAATTATAAGAAAGGCAAAAATCTTTTCGGGCATGCTGATTAGGCAGAGATTTAATGATAAATTGCTCTCCCCTGTGGGTTGCGTTTGATTGTTCGCTTTAGAAGAGAAAAGGAAGAAAAAGAAAAGGAAGATGTTTAGGGTTTAGGGTTTTTCTGATTGCAATGGGTGACTTTTCCTAACACACAGATTGTATCTTTTTTCCCTTCTCTCCTCTCGTTGGTAGGAAGTGCCCAAGAAAGAATAAGAGCTATTCATGGGGAAAAAAAAAAAAAAAAAAAAAAAAGAGCAAGTATATTCAGTGACTGATCACACATAAACAAATACTTCTTTTTTCCCCCCGTTCCTCTTGGGAGACTGCTCTACTGCTGGCAAAGAGACAGGCAGTGATGCATCTAGGATCACCTTGCATTGCAAATACTGGGCAGGGCCAGGGACAGAGTCCACACACAGGACAGGGCTCTGCATGCCAGGCTGGACACTTCTCTTGAGCGTCTCTCAGCAGTGAGCTGGCATCACTGGTTGTAGAACTTGGGTACTTTTTTGTCCAGCCTTTTCTGTGCTGCACCGTGGGTGATGGAATGGAGATGTCACCTGGGTCTCTGCATTACCACTGCCTATTTTCCTTTCTTAAAAATCTTGTATTCAAGAGAAGGGTTAACTGCTTTGCATTTACTCTTCAGTGATACCTCTTATTTAAATTCCCTTTCCTCAGAGACACAGCCGTCCTGTATGTCCAGGCAATGAAACTGTGATGAGTAGCTGTAGCATATGAGTCCTAAAGCTCAGCTTGTCTTGCGTGGCAGCAAGGTAAAAACAGAATTTCTCCTTTAAACACCTCAGGAGAAGAATTAACAACTCTAAGAGTGGACTCACCATCAGGAAGCCACATCCAGCATAGGTTCAGTTCCTTCCTTCCCTTGCTTTTAGCAAACCTTTTAGGAGCACCAAGTGCAGTGGTGATGGGGTGGATGGGGAGGACAAATCGGGGAAAGCAGGACAAGATTTAAATTGACTCTTCCCACCCTTCAAAGTCAAGAGGAGCATGCTCAGGAGAGTTTTTTCATTCTTGCTGGGCTTCTCTTTTTTTTTTTTTTTCCTTGAAGTAGCCATGTACCAAAATCTGTTTATAGTACATAGTTATTAAGATCAAATGTAGCCATAATAGCACACGGCAGTCTTCCCTTTTCTGAATCAATTTATACTATGTATGAGTTTTAGTCCTGTCAGATGAAGTGAACTGTGACAATGTCTATCCATCCATCAGGACAAATCAAACTACTCATACATTTACTCTGAGGACATCTTAATGCATTAAAGATTTTTTCCTGTGGTGGAGTTTCTCTGTTTGTAATGCCAAATGTAAGAACTCTGAGATCACCAGGCCCTTCAAAATTGTGAGAATTGCATTGTCCATGTTGGGGTCATCCAATCACTTTAATTTCTTATGTTTGGCTTCACTCCAGTGTTGGAATTTTTTTTCATCTTCTTTTTTTTTTTTTTAAACTTCACGTACAGAGAGCTCCTTTCCTCATGTCATGCATGGATGTCATGCACGGATGTCATGCACAAGCTCACAGCTGACCCATAAGGATCCTTCAAGTGCTATTAGTTAATGGCAGCTATTAGTGCTTCTGGCCTACTGATGTAGAAGAGCAGGGGCTTTTAGGTCAGAAATGTACACTTTTTCAGCCTAGTGATGATGCAGTGCAAGTTCACTATTAGAAGTGAGTTACAGCAGTGTGAAACTGTGAGAGGCCCCAGAACTTTTGCTCAAAGGATCTGAAACTTGTGTTGGTTCTTGACCAGAGCACCTTTGCCCTTCCTGGGAGAACAGGGCCAGCTATGGGCTGCTGCATCCACTATAACCCCAGCAGAACTTGTAGTTTATAAAGGTATGTCCATAGGCTAAACTCTGGGATACAAATTCCTCCCTTTTACAACTCCATTTGAAGTGGCAGTTATCATAATCTGACTCCCAGGTGGTTTTTTTTTTTGTGTAAGAACATAATTTCTCTACTAAGGAAGCTTGTGGTACTTGTTCCAGCATCCTGAATCTGTAAAACCCTTCAGAACCTCAGCTGCAGCTATTGATACCATTTTTCTCCCCTATCCTCTCTAGAGACATAATTACACAAGAAGCATATGAAGGATCAATAACTGACTCAGAGCAAGTGATTCTTCCACATGGCAGTATGGTGGCTGTCAGCGCTTTCTGATACTCAGATCATGAGGGGAGCATCCTGACCAACTCCAACCTCAATTTCCATTTGCACAGGGTTCCTCTAGAGCTTACTGGTTCGTCAACAAATTTATTGATATGGTGAACTACAACTTACTCCTTCTTTACACATCCTTCCCTACAGTAAGAGCAATTATGTCCAGTCAGAAGACTGCTGTTGCTGTAGGAGAGAGCTGTTTCCTGCTATTGCATCCACCCAAAAAAAAAAAATGCAGAGAGCTGTCTGCTTGGCAGCCAAACAGATTTGTCTGGACGGAAGAGAGAACAATAAATCCCTTTGACAAGTCCCTGGATGGTGGGTGACAGGTTGTGGTTCAAGTCTTATATCAAACTTTTGTTTTCACACCACTTTGACCACATTAGGGCAGCTGTAGGAAGTTGTTGCTCCATCAGAGGTAAACAATGTTTTGACTGCAGAGTAAACAGATAGTCCTTTTGCACCTTCCTGCTAGAGAAATGGCTCTGCTGGACAGAGAAGGGATTACCTCAGCTTTTAGTTAAACGTTTGGCTTTTTTTAGTTGAAGAGGTTCCATTACTCAGGCCAAAGATGCTACGTGACACAGCAATATTGCCTTCACCAATACAGACATTGCTGCTGCCCTTGAAGGACTCAGCCCTGTAACTAGAGGCTGCTGAGCGAAGCCTTTCCTTCTCTGAGCTGACTTAATGGGGCTGTCATGGACCTCCTGGAAATAGTGACTGTGGTCTGGGTTTGTAAGTGGGTAATAGCACAGAGAGGATCGCCTGTGCTGTCAAGTACTGCAATGTGTAGAAAGGGACTGTAGGCTTGATTTCTTACTCACACTTACTTAAAATGTTCTCTTCTAACTAAGCAATAAGCTGTGGTAAATCACTCTTTTATACCCTGATGCTTTAGTTAAAATGTTTCATTAAACAGCTCAAATTGAATGTCTGGAAAAGTTTACACCTCCCACAAATTCTCTTTTGCTAATGGAAAAGTCATGTAAACAAGCATCACTTATTATATCCATTGTTCCAATAATGTGCTTTCAAAACAAGAAAGACTTGTATCAGAGCAATTTAGCCCTTGTCTCAGTGTAGTTTCTCTTCTGGCCAGTTTTATTGGGGGTATGTGTGTGAATAAAAGACACCCTGAAAATACGTTTGTGTGAAAAACGGTTGCAGCTTGCACGCTGTGTGGTCTTGGGAAGCCTTTTGAACGGCATATTTAAAACTGAGTTGCAAAGCCCACATCATCTCCCAGGGCTGGCACAGCCACTGAACTTTCTGCCCTGGTGCCTGTTGTGCCAGAGTGCGGTCAGTGTGCTGGCAGCCCACGGGTCAATCAATATCTCAACATGATGCGAGGCAACCAGAATCTGAATTGTAGCCTCCAGCAGGGTCGTTCCCAATTTGCCTTGACTTTGAGGGTGTTTCAGGCCTGTAGTTTGAGTCTGTGTATTCAGTGACAGCCAAAGTTAACCCTATAAGGTAAAAAATAATGGAGTTTATCCTTACATGAAAACTTACACAGAAGGTAATCTTAAGAAATTGCATCCCCGCTACATTCCTTCTTTCCTGTCGTTTCTGGTGAATTTGTGCAGGGGTTCTTCTCTGTTCCTACCAAGTGGGCAAGGCTGGGTGGATCTTCCCAGGACTGGGGACACATCAGTGCACAGCAGTTGCTTTCAGGGGTTTTGACCGTACAGAGCTCAGATCCTTGCTGATGACTGGCCTGAGCTTTTCACAGCAGAACTCTTAAGTCCTACATGAGGAAAGTCCTCCAGTCCAAATGGTGCTGTTTCTCTGACACTTTGATTCCGGCCTTTGCTTTAGGGTAGCCCTTGTACCAACTTGCACCTTCATTGCATATTACTTTAGCACATCTCCTTTGAAGCTACACTGCGACAGCAGGATCTGTGCCTGGACCAAAGTCACAGGTCCTTCATTGCATGTCAAGGGAGGGAAAAAAAAGGCTTCAGCCAGCATCACTCTCCCTTTAGTCACCTGAACTTGCAGGCAATTTCCTGGTGGGGGCTTGCACACAGTACTCTGTCCCCAGCTCTTCTATTTGGTTTTCTCAGTGACCTTGCATGAATCACTTGGCTATCTGGGTCCTCAAGTGACCTTACTGTAAGAGCAGCAACAATCTGACTCTGCAAGGATTGTGTTGTGGCATTGCAGCTGGGAGCCTCTGGGGTGCCCCATCCTACACGTGTGCCCTTGTTTCCTTTAGATCACTAGGTAAAACTTCCAAAAGGCAGCATGAGCACCCCTTTCGGTGTCTTTGATCACCAACTGATGTCTGACACAGGATAAGGAGAACCAGGTGCTGTATAGCGTAGGACACTTTGAATTCTCTAATCTCTGTTGAGGAGGGAAGGAGGTAAATAAGATCAAGGCAGATACTGAAGGCAAGCCAGGCTCAGACTATAACTATGCTATGTTTAAAATATTTAATTCCACAGTATGAGTCACTATGACTAGGTTGCTATTGACCTGTGTAACCTGAGTGAATATTGCATAAAAGGCCCTCTCGTTTTGTCACTATAAATAAAATCTGTGATTATTCATAGTGAATGCTGAATTTCTATTACCATAAGCAGCCTTACAAGAGCATGACGCTCTAAGATGGGGCTGTGTTTGTAGAGCTTGCGGGTCATCTGGAGCTGCCTTCATGGGTGACTGGCTTGAAAGGGGTAGCGCTTCTGCCCTCAAGCATTTCTGTTCCTGCCTGGCAGAAGGAGAAGCCTGCACCCATTAAGAACCAAAAACACTGAAAATATTTGACTGTGAAAAAATTGTGCAATGATTGAAAAAAACAACAATAGAAGCTGAGGGAGATGAAGTGAAAGGAGCTAAACATAGGGAAAGGAAAAAGAAAAGGAAGAGTTAAGGTCTCTCCCTCTCTGCCTCCCCCCAGGGCTAATTTTCATTATTGGCTGCTGTTTTATGGCACCATCCCCTCCTGCTCCATATGTTGTAATTGGACTGACGCATGCTATACACATCCTAAAGGGACATGGTAATTATTTGTAGGATAACCAGAAAGTCTGTGTGGGGATATGTGTTTGTGATGAGTCCTGTGGTGCCATCTGGCCCTGCCTGTGACCAGCCCCATGCTAAACCTACCTGCGATCCCGTACCATCCTACACAGCCTTCTCCCTCCTCTGAACAATATATAAATACTCAGTGAATGGCACTGGGTGCCTCTGCAAGGGCATGAGTTAGCTGAGCTGCACTCTTTGTGTGCTTGAGGAGGAGATTTCAAAAAGCCCAGCAATGAGGGCTGTCACCTGTGTCAGTGACTGTGTGTAGACCAGGCTCAGGAGCAGCTCTAGACAGTATAGCAGCACAGATCTGCTTGCTGCCCTTACCCTGGGAGACACAGGAGACAGACGTATCCTGCAAGAGGCACCAGCTGAGAGCAGCCATGAGTAGAGAGATGCTTAGTGTTTGAATTATGGTGCTTGTGTTGCAACTTGACCAGGGAGTCTGCGGTGGGGATGTTTTTCACATCAGTGTAAGCTTTAATGTTGTTGAGATAGGAGAGTGACTCGTCTTTGAACATAATCTTCTGGTCTGCTTCCCCGTTGTATGCCCTGCCCGGCATCAAGCCTTCTCCCAAACCCTAGTGCTAGTGCTGCAGAGAGAGGCTCTTCCCACCACTGCATCCCATCCACCTCACCCTTTTGTCCCACACAGCACAGTGGATGTCCCATTGACCCGCAGTGCATTTCAACAGTGGCCTTATGCCTACGGTCGACTTAGCTGTCTGTATAAATCAGTCTATCTGATATCTCAGCTGCTCAACTTGATCTTCACACTATGTCCCGACACAGATGGTGAACCCTGTTGCAGACAGAAAGGTCTTCTTCATTAATTATTTCACTCTTCAAGTCTTTTACTGCAGACATCTCTATCCAAAAAACAAGTAGATATTGTTGGCTCATTTTATGGCTGGGAAAATTAAGTCCATGGGGTGATCAGCGGGGTTTAAATAGAAAGAGACAGATGTTAAATGACTTTCCAAGAACATTAAGGTGTTCACTGTCCCCAGAGTCCTTGAATTAGATTCACTAGTACAGAATATTGTTATGATAGAGTAGCAGTGGTTTGCTTTTAAAAGATTTTCATGTTTGAATTGAAAGACCCACCTTACAGAAAATTCCTGGATGTGTGTGTGATGTGACAAATACAAGGACCCAGGTAACAGAACATCACAGCACTGAGCTGGAAAATGCTTATTCCTGTTATTTACCAGAGGTTCTGGGACTGGGACTAAAATACGGGTTATACCATCCGTAATGTTTTTTCTCATCTATGCAAATTTTCATGTACATGTTAATTGTCACCCACCAAAGTTATTTTCCCAGAAAGCTGAAAATAATGTTAAGTTTTGAGGCATGAGAAATTTGCTAGGGCCATACCATATCACTAAATAGATAATCTTCCCAGGAACTCAGCTATAGCTTGAATCATAGAATTACAGAGCTTTTTTGGTTGGAAGGGACCTTTAAAGACCATCCAGTCCAAACCCTCTGCAGTGAACAGGGACATCTCTAACAAGAATCCCTCTCTGCTGCTTTCACAGTCCCAGCTAAGTTCTGTTGAATTAGCCTCTACCCCTGGATTGCTCATCTGATATATTTCTAACTCAACTTTGGACTCTTAAATGTTTTTACACCAAATACTCCACTGTACTCTGCAATCATTTACATAGTGCTCACATGATTGATCCTCCAGTGTGCTCAGAGGTGTAGGGGAACATGTTTTCAGAAAGTGTGTGTGTATATGTTTAAAGACAGAAGCACTGCCATAAAATCAGGAACAGTTTCAGGCTTGAGGCAGGAAGCAAGCCCATGGCAGTGCTTAGACTGGAGGATGGATTTGGGAGACAAGGTTGCTGACCTTCAACACCAGCAGGGTACAGCTGAGAGGTTTTGTCAAGACAAGCCCTTCTGCTGTGCCTCCGTCCCCTAGTTTGTAAAACAGTGCTAGCACCCAGTACCTGACTCGCTGTCCCAGGGGGCACTGAGGTCTTTCTTGAGATGCTGGAAGTGCTGCCTAAGATACTATATGCAGTCAGAAAGACTGGTGTAAAATACTGCACACCTCATTTGAAAATTCTCCAGTGGCCCATGTTGATTGTCAGAGCTCTTTTTTTCTAAGAGCTATAGGAGGTTTAGTGCTCTTTGCCATGCTCTGAATAATCAGTTCCTGATGCCCATTAACATACACTTTTCCACCAAATTATGCTTGCATCTGCACTAGGAAACCTGCAGCTAACAATTTCTTTCCCCTTTTTTCTAGAAAATTTTGTAGCAAAGAAAAGCTCTATCAATAAGCAGAAACTTTGTCCAAATGAGAAATGAAGGGTTATTTCCCTTTCTCTTCTCTCTTGATTCCTAACAGTTATTTTAGAGATACTCAGTCTTTATAGAGAGATCAAAAGCAGATTCCATCCCTGAGTAAATATAAATTCATATTCATGTGTATATACATGTGTATGTATGTATATATACCTAAACACATAAAACCCCAAACACCTGGCATTGCTTGGAGTTATGTAGATGGTTTTGGCTGCCTATTTTATTTATGGTACTTGTATTTTGAGAGGAAAATTAGATATGGGGCAGTATCTGTCTCTGAGAGTGCATTATTTGACTTTTAATCTACATCAGACTGTAACAAAGCATATCCCATATCGTAGCTTCTGTTGCTTCTGATACAAATTCAGGATATTTATGGATACAGGATTATTTAGTTTGGTGTCAGAGGTGTTGCATTCTGCTTTTTTTTCTTCTGAAGGGTATTACTAGTTTTTACTGATTAAATTGACAGTTCACATAAATTCCGTCTATGGAATGCATGGATATACATATGGGCTGGTGAATAGAGAATGTGCCTGGTAAACAAAGGGATAACTTTGCATCCTCCGCTGGAGGAAGGTTGCCAGGGATGGAGAGAAGAAGAAAAGAAGATTCCCCCTTGAATTTTTGGGGAGGGGATGAGCCCAATCAGGAAGGGGATCCCCAGTGGTTTGCCTGCTGCACTGGTGGTGGCTGCTGGGGATTTGCCCTGGGTTACAAAACACCTGTTGCTCCTGACGGACCTTGCTAGTTTCTGCTATGACCTGATTGGGAGGAAGGACAATAAAACCTGGTTTGCATAAGTTATTACATCTTTACTTACCTGCAATGGACCAGTCAGATTTCAACAAGAACTTGTGTAAAACTTCTCTATTCAATGGTAGTTACTGTACCTATTTTTTTCACTTGCCTCCCCAAGCCCAACTCCTGCAAATATTTGGGCCCATCCTAGACTTAAAATGGAGGACCAGCAGTGCTGAGCTCTGTCAAATTCCCTTGATGGCAGCACATTTTCCCTTGTGCCCCAGACAGTTCTGTCAACTGCTGTGCTCCTGTGACAAGGTGGCTGCATTTCACAGCAAATGAGATGCTTTCTTAGTGCATGGCTGTAAAATACTTTGAAACCCTAGTGGATGAATAATGTTGTACCATAAATATAAAATGAATATTGTTTTACGGTTCCTGAAATATTAATTTGTGCATGGAGCCACTCTTGGAATGTTTTTTTTACTAAATGTAAAGATCATTTGAGTCCTGAGTGTCCTTGCTTTGGTTTTTATTATTAATATTCCCTCCAGGAGACATTGACTTTCCCTTCTCCTAGACATGCTGACTCCTGCCTGCCAGAGTGATTCAGCAGCTTGCCACTCACTTTTAAAGACGGAAAGTTTTATCTTGGCTTCTTCCACTGGCCTGGTGTGACTGTGACTGTGATCGAGGGACATATTTATGTGGCTGGTTGATTCTTCACACCGAGTCGCTGTCGAGCCTTCAGGAAGGTCTGAGCTCTGTTTAGCTGGTGGCTCTGTCTTTTACGTGGGGAAGGAGATACCTGTGGAGAGCATCACAGCTTTCCCCTTTCCAGGCAGGGTCATGTTAAGTAAACAAGAATTATTTATAATCGAGGCTGGTTGCTGACTATCTGTCACAGTCTGTAGAGAAAAATGGGAGCAGGCCGTTATTTTTAATTGAAGTTGAGGAGAGGAGACTCACATTGCAATATTTTAACTATGTTTTAGTTTTCCTAATAAAGTGTTAGATAGTTGCCAGAGCTTAAAAGCATAAAGCTTAGCATCAACCAAATCAGAGACATAGATATATATATATGCACACATGTGTGCAGACCGATTGGTATGTCTTGTTTTATTAATGTGTGGTATATGAAGCTAAATTATGTGGGGTTTATGGATCTCTAAATTATATGTTTTTATCGATCTCTTGTCACTCTTAAAAATATATTATGAAGATAAAGAATGTAGTCTTTGATATTGAAATGAAATTCAGCTGCAACACATAAAAGATCTGGGAAACTATAACTCAATATGTGGGGTTGACACAAATGTAAAACATTTAATCGTAGCTAACTAGTTTTAAAAATTCCTGGTCATGAGCCTTTAGTGACTGGACTGGGAACCAGTGCTGTAGTCAATCATGGGACAACTTTCCTGGTTGCCCTGTAGTAGACAATTTGAAGCAGACATCTTCGCACAAAACTTTCATATCCTCCAGGCAAGTGTCTCTCCCTCTCACCTTCCCCTAGACCTCGGAAATAAAGATGTGGGGTTTGAGACCCAGGTTTCCATAGCAGCATCATTTCTGGAAACGTGGCTTCTGTCTGGACCCCAACCTGGGAGGATAAGACTGCATGAGCTGCCAGCTCCGTGAGTGGCCTCCATGCTTGGACACGGAACAATCTGGGAAGTGGAGACCCACGGTGGTGTTGTAGGAAGAGCTTGGGTGCAAGGGTCTGGGGTGTGGCTTGCCGCTTTGCAGCACCTGCCGTCAGAGTGGGAATAAACCTTGGCAGCACTCATGGCATGTGGCAAAGCACTGCCAGTGAGACTGAGAATGCTGTGGTTTGTCTTATCTGTTAGGGAGGAGGTGGGATGTAGGAGAAGAGTGGTTTTGCTGCTAATCCTCTGTGCCAGGTCCGTATGATTTGGCTGATGGCTGTGGCACATATGTACCCTGCCACAGCTCATTGCCTTGGTCGAGGTGTTGAGTCATTCAGAGCAATCATTTTTATATCTTTACAGAAATGAGTCTGTTTCTCTAATGACCTCTTGCTGTTACGGGAATTCAGCTGCTAGCCCCACAATGGGCATCTCCTTTGACATTGTTTGATCTTGTAACGTGAAGCAAACCAGATGCTCACATCCGGCAAACCTGAACATAAACTCAGTGCCATCTCTTCTTACAATAGAGAAATCCCATCATTTAACCTGTCTCTGAACTTGGATTTTTGTGCTCGAATAAAGATAAATATGAAATATGTACTCATATCCCAGGACTTGTTTCTGGTACTCAGCTACTAAAGATTCAGCTCTGGCCTTTGTAAGTTGTTACTGATGTTTGAAGTTGCTTTTCTACCTTATCTGCAAGGAGCACCTGCACTGATGTATTTACCAAGAGCAGGAGTATTTCTTTTGTTTCTACAGAGAGATTTAAAAGAAGGAACACAGCCAGTTCATATGTTAATAGATGTACCAGCAGAATGTTAATAGCTGAGATAAACAATAATGAAAGGAGAAATGAAAATACTTTTGTGGGTAGTTTTGAGGCTGAGGGTTACATTTCTGGGTTTGAGGGCATTTTCACCCCTACTTGCCTGTCTGACAGCCATATTTCATTCTAATACAACTTTTAGTGGAGGAAATACGTGAGTTTGTCTTGAGCAGTAAGTCTTCTTTGAGATTCCATTGAAATTCGAAAGTCCTGTTTTCCAACAGCCTTCCTCTGGCACAATTCATGCTTCTAGATAGGATTGTTTGCAAGAAACTGGACTATGAAAGCATAACATGTGAAGACTTCAGAAATGTTGTCACAACTGTTTCACCGTGGCCTTGCTATCACTTTGACCTTGCTCTCAGCAAGGGCTCTGACTTGTGAGTGAGGACGGTGTCCTTGGGACATCTGGTTCCACCTTCCACCACAGTCCTCTCCAAGGAGGCTACCATGCTGACACCCATTTCATTTCTCCTCTGTGCTTTGGTGTGCCAGTTATGGTGGTCTAAGACCCACCTCAGGGCCACATGAGATACCTGCAATGGGCCAGGGACCTCCCAGAGAGGCGCAAGGCAACTGTCTGAGTGCAAAACCCACTGCACCATCCTGCTTGTGAGTCAGAGCTGCCTGACTGACTCCTGTCGTGTGTGGAGCCACTGAAAAGCCTTCAAGTGTCCCACTTTGAACCTCCATGGCAAGTTATTTGTTCCCAAAGAGACAAAGTGGTGTCACATGCTGAAGCTTGGTTGCGAACCCAGGAATGTTCTATGTCAAAGAAAGCCTGAGCTGTGGCTGGCTGACAAAGGGGAAATGTGCCTAGAAATGACCTAGTGACTCATCCTGGACATCAGTGATGTAGAGCTAGGTAAGACATTGCTGATGCAGCCTGGTGGGAGGATGCTTCTGAGAACGTGGCACACTGGTCAGATGAATCTGGATGGGCAATTCCCTTTAATGCATATCTTCCCTCTCTTGACCCCAAAGGAGAAAAGAAGTATTGCTCTGGGGTATGGCCATGCATGCAACCTCTGAGTTTGTTCTGTGCAGAGGCTCTTGGTTTATGTTTCAAGGAGAGCAACAAAACTGCTGTGTTTGCAAACTTCAGCACATTATAGACCATGTCTATAGACACGGTCATGCTGCTGTGTATGACCAGGTTACCATTGTGCAGTCAGAATACGGCTGTAAATGAGCCTGAGGCATTAATTCAATATATAATATTTCACATTTTCTTCCAGCATAGAAAGCACAAGATTTTTCTTCCAAGAGCTTTATGGAGAGGGTGAGTGTCTCCGTTTAGGGTTCAGGGCAAACCCCACAGAGCAGAATTCCTGTGGGCCCCCTCTCCCTCTCCCCCTTCCCTCCCAAGGGAGAATACAAAGGGAAATGAAGAAGGAAGCGCCTCACACGAAACTGGAAGTTAAGACTATGAAAAAAATTTGATAGGTAACAGATAAACAGGGAGAAGGAAATATTAAGGGAAGGGGGATATACAAAAAAAATATACAAAACCAGTCCTGGGATGGTGATGGATTGTGCAGAGCACGTGGAGCCAGGCCTAGCTGAGCTAGATTGCGGTCCCAGCAGCAGCACAGTCCGAGGGAGAAAAAAACGAAGGTGAAACCCAAGCTTCCTGTCCTTTTATAGAGTGTGGCAGGGAAGGGGGGGGAATACCAGTTGCCCTCTGACCCCTCAAGGTCCTACAGTTACCAGGTGTTTGTGTGCCCCCCCCCCCTCCCCAATTTGTTAACTCTTAAACCACAACAGTAAGGCCTCTTTACAGTCAAGGAGCTGAAATAACAGTGGTCATTCATTGCGCAAAATGGAGGACATACTCAGGGCACAGTGTGAGCAAGGGGAGTTTATGTGTCTGGGAGAGGAGAGCACAGAAACTGGGAAGACAGGCAGCAGAGAAAAGTCTTCAGCACTACTTGAAAAGGTTCTGAGAGCCTGGCACTGCAAGACATGCCAGAGGTGGGGGACTTCTCAGTCAAGGCTGGGGGCAGAGGACAATCTTCTGTTGAGTCATATCGTGTCCAGGAAAACGAGGCATTTCTGTGGCCTTAGTCAATGAGTAGGGATCCAATAAAGACACAGAAGACTGCCACAACTTCCTCTGAGAACAGAAAAAACCTGCAGGGTCCTGAGCTTTGACTGATTGCTCACACTAGGTGTAATACCAACTTCAGAGAACAAGCACCACCAAGTACTATTTTCTTCTCACTCCTACAGCAACAATGGAGAGGGCTTTCCTTCCTTCCTCCTTTGGTCAATGGCTCTTCAGAGACTGAGGCATGAGTGAGGGCTGCCTCCCTTGCCCACTGGTGAAATTGGCACCTCTGTCACACCCCTTGCCATATTGTGCATGCCAGGAGAATGACTTCCACCTGTGAGAGGAAAACTGACTGACAGGCCCAAACCTTGTGTATGTGCAAGACCACTGCATTAAAATAATGAGGGATGATGAGGTGATGAGCAGATGTTTTCTCAAGCACATACCAGTCCCTCTGTGCTGGCATCCCCACCATTCATAAGGCAGAAAGCATGGGATGGCACCATGGGTTGATGGTGTAGAACAGGATCACAAGTTCAAGTCCCCTCAGATCAAGTGCTAGAAACAGGGAATCTGCACAGAAACATGCATCTCTCTGCATCTCCAGGTGGATAAAACTTCCAGGAGTTTTATTCTTCACTGAAGATGTCTACCAGCAATCTTCCTGGGGCAAAGCCACGGTGTCTGTGAGTCAGCCCACTGCATAGATACACTAGGGTGGGAGGCAGTATTTCCCGCAGCAGCAGCCACAGAGCGCCTGCCGGGGGTGATGCTGTCATGGCGTTCTCAGGAGCAGATGCTGAGCCTGGGTCCCAATTCCCACGGGCAGAATTTCACATGCAAGCCCATTGCCAGAAGTAGTATTCACAGTGTATTCAGTCAGATGTTTCACTGGGCTGCCCCTCTCTCAGCATGCCAGTCTGAAACACTTCTTCTTCTGAATGTGAGGTTGGTTGGGAAAAGCACAAGTGTTTTTCTGATGTCTGCTGTGTAGCAGGAGGTCAGAAGAGTGGTGTAGATGGGATAAAAAGGATATTGAAGGGGAGTTGAAGAAGCAGGGCGCATTCAAGCAGCACTACTCAAAGCATACACGTACTTCTAGGAATGTTCTGTGTGTTACATCATCATTATTGTGAACTCCATGACTGAAGATGTCTGCAAGCAAATGCTGTTCATGATGTTAAACTCGAATCTAGCATCAGCATGAGTCGGCAGGAGACATTAAAATCAAAGTGGAGGTGTATTTATATTCTGGGCATGATCTAAGTTTGTACCACTGGAGATAATATACACCCTCCCCATCACCTACCCGCGGGGAGTTTAGGCCTCCCTCTGTCAGTCTGACTCCCACTTGGGCAGTGGTTACTTGCAATGCCATGGCATGAGCTGTAGGTTCCCTTTGAAATACAGCCTTTCCCAGTCAAAGGCCTTTGGAGCAGGGCACCATTTCTTTATTCTGGAATTACGGCTTTTATATTAGCAAGACTACTAAGGAATTCATGTTCAGAAAATATGCACTCTGCTGAAATGTTTCATGGAAATTAGATATCAAGAGGCAAAAATAGCACAGTGCTCGGGGATTGCAGAAGGTGGAGATCCTTTTCTTCCCTCATTCCCCTAGTAATTAATTTCTCCTCTGGCATAATTTGAGGAAAATACTTTCTTTCATTAATGCACTGTCTACCTGTTAGGGAACATTCTTTCAATGGAAAAAAAAAATTAAGCATGCACAACTTTGATCGAGTGCTCATCATAGATCTGACAGAACAATCTAATGCTGCTGAGCATTTTCTTTGTAGGACACTCATCAATGTTTCAAGCACTTAGTGAAATCCAAGTCTGAGGTAGGTAAGTCTCACCTCAGTGAAGCCATTGGGATTGAATCCACTTCCACAAATAGCTCTACTTGGCCATTTGTTTGCACAATGGAAGTGGCAGGGACTCACAAAGCCAGATTGTGTCTTACTAAACAATAGTGTCAGTGGAAACACAATTCAGTGTATTTCAGTCCTGTTTACAGTCATTTTCTTGTGCAGTTTGCTTGGAAGAGTTCCTTTCAACCTTAAAATCTAGGAGTTAGTGGAAAACCCCTTTCTTCCTTTCCATAAGTAAGACTATGTAAGACATCCCCTTGGCTCAGATCAAAATCCTCCACTGTCTGAGTTTCAGATCCATGAAGAATGAGATTGTATCTGAACCCATTTAAAACTCCACCCCATTCCAGGAGAAAACCCATTACCACAGAGTCTGTTCCCTAGTGACAGTCACTTGCACAAGTGTGTCTGCTATTGCTAAAGATTGGTGCAGGGTTTCTTGGACCTCTCCCTCAGCTTGACATGATAACAGTTGAACTGAGATAGATGGCTCACCTCAACTAGAGTGTTACGTGGTGAAGTCACACTCATACGTGTCCTGCAACTTTGTCTTGACCTAAAATGGCAGGTCTTATTTTGATGGTTTTGAAGAAAATCACATTTTCCTTGTCTGTAGATTGATTTTTTTTCCTTAACGCTCAGCAATTGCATGATTCTTGGACACATTCTGACTTGCCCTGCATCCTCCACATTGTCCAACGTGTGGGGGACTGAGCCAACAGCTTCCAGAGCTGATGTTCACAACCTTTTCTCCTCACAGAGCTGCATTTGGGGCCACAGCCTTCCTTTGGTTGGCACTTCTAGGCTCAAAGAACCAGAAGGAGTCACAGTTTATGGTGCAGAAACTTCTGCTCAGAAGCTTGCCTGAGTCTTCTGCATGAGCGGAAGTGAAGCAATGGCTACTACAGCCAGTCAGATGGATTCTTTGGGCATCTGCAGGTTTTGTGTGGGTGACTATATTTTTTTCCCTAATGCAAAAAAAAATAACAAATAAAACCACTTGAGCCCAAATGGTCCATATGAGTCATGAAGAAACTGTTCTTCCTCCCCCTGAGACAGTTATTCACCCTTTCACTACCAGAAGGTAGAGTTAGGATTGTTCTGACTGCATGGGAGGCATTTAGGAAAGTTCTTGGTAACCTGTGTAGAGTCTTCATAGCATGCTCCTACTTGGAGTATGGGAGTTCTGCCTGTGTCGGTGACTGCTGCTTTGAAGAAAGTATTCATCACCTGTGCCTCAGTTTCCCAAGTATGATATGGGAATTGCAAGGGGAATCATAGCTGTCCTGTGCTGCTGTGTTATTCTGTGGCTGAATTAGTCAGTGCTTGGAAATCACTTTCAGGCAGTAAAGTGCTATCTTTTTAATAGTAAAGTTGCCCTTTCCCCCATGAGTCCTATTCAGAACCTCTCAACCTTGACAATAAATTGAAATGGAAATTGTTTGAGTACTGTAATGAATACATTATCTTAATTTTGGAGGATTTTTTGAAGGGGTAAGATTTTGTGCAGAAGGTGATTTTGAATATTTAGTGACACAACCTCAGCTAAAGCTTTTTGCTTCCATAATTATGGGGTTTTTTTAATATAATTCTCTTAGTCTTTTAAATTCAAAATGAGGAAATATCCTTTGGCTCAAGTCCAAAGTCTCATTTGGTTTTTTATATTCTTTCAAAAGATAAGGGTCTAATTCTCCCTTCCCTGGTGCACTGTATGGTCCTTTACACATGTAAAAAGCTATTATTATTTCTTGGAAACATATACCAAAACGCAAATTACTCTGCAAGAACAGCAAGCATCAAACTCAAGGACTCAGAGGATAAGGGCAAATGAGCATTCCACCAGGAAGAAGCTGGAGAGTCAACTTAACGCCTGTCAGCTCCTTTACGATCATAATCCACATTCACACCCTGACTCTGTGGTGAAAGGAAGGTGAGGTAAATACCTCACGCTCACCATGGTCTGAAAGCATGACTGTAGCTTCACTTCTGATCTTATGGGTTGCCATCTTCTCTGGGGGTCCATGCCCTCAGACTAAACTGCTGCAAATATTGTCTAAATATAAAACTGTAGCTCACGGTGTGCATTCGTGGTGTGTGCGGCCTTGTCTGTATTGGAAATGAAATGGTGGCTGAGCGTGGCTGGCAGTTGCTTTAGCAGGACTGGTGACTGAGCACACTGCAGCTGCAAGCAGAGCCAATGGCATGCTCAGACCTGCCCCGAGCAGCACGGTCTCCTGTTCGCTTGATGTCTGTTTCTGGGCAGGCCTGAGGAGCTGGGCTGAAGAAATGGCTTGTGGCCACCTAACTGCAGTCAGACTGAATGGTTTGGGGCTGGCCTAAGTTTTGCAACTTCTTCCCTCTGGTGTTCCTTTGTTGCTTTGGTTAAGCCTGTGCATTTAAGGGAAGTGGCAGGCTGCTGCCACATCTAGTTCTGCTCTACCCCATCCTTTGGGCAGGCAGCCTCTTGAGGCAGGGCTTTTTGTTGAAAGCAGCCTGGCTGGGCTTTATTTTCCTTCGAAAGCAGTCAGTAAGCCCCCAGCCCTATGCTGTGTAGCGCTGTCAGAAAACATCAGCCTGACGGTCTCCACACCCTGCTCTTTCAGCCTGGAGAGGGGGATGGACCTGAAGAGACAATTTGCCATGAAAATGAGAAACGGGTCAAACTGCTTGCAAAGCTGGTCTCTGAACAAGAGATAGGGAGAGAGAACAGAAAAACAGTTACTTCAGAAAGCCAGGTTAATCCTTACTCCAAATTAGTACAGCTACTTGGAAAACCCCTGACAAACCTCTTTGTAGCTCAGTTGATAGGTTTGCTAGAGGTGCTCTGTCACTACAGAAGCAGCAATTTCCAGAGCTGGGGAAGACCACGTTTCCACTTACTGAAGTCCTCACTGAGGTGCAATGACCCTTCTCAGATCAGATGTTTGAGACTCTTGTCTGAACAAAGCTTGGTGCTAGAGATATGGAGAAAGAGGTCCAGGTCTATAAAGGTATCAAGGTGCCTAGGCAGTTGTCAGAATTCCCAGGTAATATTGTTAAGTTTCTGACCATCTGTATTTCTTCCTGAAGTTTGTTGAAGGTATTGGTAGGTACCTAACAGTGTTCAAGATCAAGCTTGTGATCCTCACTTGATCAGTGGCTGTAGTATCTAGGAAGAATTAATATATATATCAAAAATACACCTGGTCTCCTCTTGGTGTATGTGCAAAGATTAGGTTTTGTGATGTGGCTCACTGCCAGTGTTCCTGAGAAAGTTACGTATGTAGTTTTTTCCTCTATAAGTTGATAAAATACTGTAATTAGTTTTTGAAATATTTCCAAATCTCTTTTTTGCAGTATTTAACCCTTATATGTTATGAAAGAGAAAAAGCCAACATTTCTCTTATTCCCAAACAAAGAGCTTCTCTCACTGTCACAGTGAGAGGGATAATGTTAACAGGCACCAAAAGCTACATGCCTCCTCATCTCAGGGCACTCATATGAAAAGTTAGTTGAAGGAACTTGGCCAGTGAAATTCCTGACTTGCATTGCAGTTTTCATTCTTGATTTTAGTGCTATGTTAGAACTAATGCTTCTTATTTAATGTTAAAGTCGCTGGATGACTTCTGATCCTACTAGATTAACTCCAAAGTCCCGTCCCTTGGTAGCTGATTTGGATATAACAAATTATGTTCTGTCCATTCTGACAGCTGCCCAAGTTAGCCAGTAATCCTTATTCGCTGCTAGTCATGTCAATCTCTCAGAGAACAAATTAAAACATAACTCTCTCATATGTCAATTAAGACTGTATATCTCTTCAACGCCCCCTTGATTGATGGGATTTTTTCCCCCTTTCTTTGTTGTACTCAGGAAGACCACTAGATTTACAACACTTAAAGTCAAAGTCCTTTAGCCACAGATCAAGCACAGCGAAGGTAACAGCAGCTTTCAGATTATCGTGCCCATACATCTCGGTCCTGGAGGGGAACAATTTATGAAGTGTGAATTCAACATTCTCTGTGTTTGTTCCACCTGCTCAAACTGGAGATGGGGAACAAATCACCGGCTATTTCAGGATGTAAGGGTGCCATAATGAAAACCTGGACTTTTTTTTTTTTTTTTTTGAAGGCAGAATTCAGCAAATTCAGGAACCAGTTAGGCAGAGTCTCTTGGGAAGAAATTTTAAGTGAAGAGGTGCAGAGACTTGGTGGCTATATTACAAGCAGATTAGCAGCTTCTCTCAGTGTAGACGAGAAGTACAGTTTACAGTAAACCCTATATAGCTGCATCAGGAGCACTTCATTACTTGCCATCCAAAGAAAGGAGCCTTGCAAAGAGTAAAAACTAGGCAACAAGGTAACATAACAGTTATTCTGAATGCATGAGAAGCAGGAGCAAAGCAAAGGGAATTGTAACTCCACTACTTAATGGACACAGAGAACAAATAAAGCATGACAAAGAGGTGTTTGAAGCATTCAATACTTTCTTGGTTGCATCTTCATTAGAAAAGAAATCGCCATGAAGTTGCATTCAAGCGGTTGAAAAAATGGTCTCATGTCAAAATGAGAAGGCATTTCAAGTTGGATTCTACAGGGAAGTTTTTTCCTTGAGACTATTTCTGTTCACTGGCTTCATTATCAGAGTGGATGATGGAAAAGACTTCATGTGCGGCAGACATCAAGCTGGGAAGGAGCTATAATGAGTTTGGAGGATATAATCAGAAAAAGAGTGATCTTGATGAGCTGGAGAAATGATCTGGACCTGATGAGATGGGATTATTTTGAGAGAAGTTGGAAGTATTACACATAGAAATCAAATGCATAAAACCAGATTGCACAATAAATGCTGAGACAGCAATACTGAAGAGCAGGAGCTGGAGTTTTGGCATACCGCAAACTGAGCAAGCCAATAATATGTTGGTGTTTTGAAAAAGGTGAATCTTTGGGTAGGAGGTGTTAGCATGCAGGCAGTTTAAGAGCTACTTATGCCACTCCACCCAGAGCTGCTGAGATCCCACCTGGCACAATGTGTCCAGATTTGGATATCATGTCAGAGACAATCTGGCCAAAGCAGCAAAAATAGGAGAAGTTTCAGAAAGCACGAGATAAGTGGGACTTTGGTTTTGTCTAGAAAGCAGATAACTGAGGGGAATCACAGACCTTTCAATACATAAATAACTGGGTTTTACTTTTCTTTCCTCCTTGTCTTCTATAGGTAGGCTTAATATATAGGAACGTACCCTTAGATTAGGTGTAACAAAAGCCTGTAGGAGAGCTGTAAACCCTCGGCATGGGGGAAGGAAGGATATTGCAGAATTGCCTTTGCTTAAGGCTTTCCAGAGCAGGTGAGAGGCTGTAAGGGATGGAGTTAAACAACTCACAAGATCCTTCTGATCTTCTCAGCCAGATTATAAAACTGGGGAGAGATACTGGGAGAACACATAGTCCATTTCTCCTCCCCAAAGCACAATTAACTACAAAGTATTAGTGTGTTTCAGAAAACATGATAACAGTGCTTAAAATAACCCCACAGAATAGGAAGGAATACTTTTCATTTCTGCTGTATCAGGGCAGAATCCTAAACTCTGTCTGTCCCTGGCAGAGGTGTCAGTGGCAGCCCTATGCTGTGAAGGAGTCTGCCCTGCAGTCTGAATGTGGGTGTAGTGGGTTTATGTGCAATATGTTTTACAACCAGGTTATGTGCAATATGTTTTAAAACCATCAGATGCTCTGTAGGTCACAGTTTTGGTCATATTAACCTGCCTGTGAGGAGTTATATCCAAAGAGCTGGTGGAGAAAGAATCATGGTGGGATGGAACTGCATTGAAGGTGAAGATATTTGCAGGGACAAGGTGGTGACCTCCTCAGCTTCCCAGCCTCCCTTTCCACAAGGCTGGACATTTAGGCTCTGAGGTCAGAAAGTAGTTGGTCTTGGAAAAGAAGAGGGTGCAAATGACTTGTCTGCCACTGGAGACAATTCTTCTGTCTGACAGTAGCACCAGGGATGGTGTTTCATGCAGGGAGAGCCCAGGTGGATTTTGTCAGAGAGGATGGTGAATGCAGAGGGACAGAGTTTATTGGCTGTGAGATGTAAATTGTTAGCTCTTGGAGCTGGGGTCATTTCTCCAGTCCCTACAAACCTGGGCACAACCAGACCTCTGATCTTGCATGAAAGCTGCTGCACTGCAGCAGCCATGGCATGGGCATGATAAGGCTCAGTGGGACAGCGTGAACTCCTTCCTCTCCCCACGCAGAATACAGGAAGCTGGTCCTAGACTATGTTGCAGTTGCACCTTTTTCTCACGGTCTGTTTTTAAAGGAAAAAATAGGCTTTGTCTGACCTAACATACTGGGATGTATGTCACGCCAGAATCAAGTACTCACATAGGACTGGAGCTGCAGAGCTTCTTTCTTTTTTTTTTTTTTTTTTTTTTTTCCAATAAGCTCTGGTGGAGAAAGGAGTCCCAAGGAGACTTGAACATGAATTTTGAGCTTGAAAAAAATGAATTTCTCAATCTCTCCCCACCTTTCTGGAGTCATTCCCATAAAATAATAATCGCTTTCCAAGCCAGTCCTACTTTTCTCCCATGCTTGAAAAGTTGCTTCCCCCCGCTCTGTATACAGGCACCAACTGGCTCTTCTCCAAGAAATACTTGGTGAAGAAACGCCTGCTCACGTACCTGCTGCAAACTATTTACATTTTGCTCTCTTTGGCAATAAATTAGCTCCTCAGAGGAGGTCTGAGCAACAGTTGTTCTGATCAGACAGGGATTCTGGATTCTGCAACAGCATTTAAACAGCCAGCTCTTATCAACATGAATATTAGAGACCAAGGAGCTTGTTGATGCAAACTAACGTCAAGTGAACTGTGGTTGCCAGCAGAGTAGCTTCCCATGCGAAAATCCCAATTCCCTTCTTGATGAGACCATGGCAAAGCCAAGTCAAGGACAGAGCCTCTTTTTTTCTTTTTTTTTTCAAACCAGCTGTTAATGGAATAAGTAATTCTGCAGACCTGTCTTTCACATCTCACTCACTTTATATGCAGTCTAATTAATTCTGTCGGGGAAAATAATTGGCTCAGATCAGGTTGATTCGACTGAAGTTCTAAATAACTTTGGTTGAGTGGCATTTATATTTCAGCAACTAGTCTTGGGTGAAGCACTCACATACGCAGCATACTAAGCCTATGCTAACTTGGCACAAAAATAGTGCTGTGGTCCATCAAGTGACATTAAGTCCCACCTATAAAAAGCCATACAGCTGCCTCAGAAATGCAGCTATCTCAGGAGAGGGGGAGAGGAGCAGATCAACCTGTGTTGGTGCCAAGCAGTGAGCAGCACGGATGTGCTACCCGTCAGTGGGAGGGTGGAATGAAAAGCTTCTCACCTGGGGAGAAGTGATAGGAATGACCCTGTGGGGACATAGCAGGACACAGGAGCCAGGGGGGAAAGATTTCAAGGATGCACTTGTGTCAGGAGGGTGCACAGGTGAGGAGCAGTCAGTGGTGGGGAGGGACAAAGGTTTCAGACAGGCTTGGAAGATCTGATTTACAGGAAGATATAGGGAATGGGGTAGTACAGGCTAATAAAAGGCTGATGTAGCTGTAAGCTGCAACTTTTCTCACCTGAGGGACAGACTAGGTCAGAAAGGATGGGCCTGAGTGCTGGTACGGAGATGTTCTACCAGCTGGACTGCCATGGTCGAAAAGTAAATACTATCCTCTCACAGTAATGTGGGGTGGGGTATTCCCATCTGTGTTTTTTAAGGCATGAGCATCTTGACTTGAGAAACACACAGATGGAAGGCAAGCGTTACTGTGCTGAAGGTCAGAGCTACACTAAAAGAACCTTTAGTTTTCTTCATCCTACAGCTTCTCTGTGAACATTTGGGCCAGGGCTTCTTATCTCCCCCTCCACTCAACAAATTTTAGATCTGCAGCCAGATCCTCACTCTCCAACTCAGCCTTCATCTCTGCTTGCAATAGCATCAGCCCACTCTCTTGGATCTTAGGAAAGGAAATTCATCTTTCCATCTGGTCTTCATCTCCTTGTTGAATAGGTAGCATTTGCCTGAGATAGCTCACCCAGTACTGAAGAACAACATTTCGTGCTGAACTGAGTGCCACAAAAGGCCTTCCTTCCATAAGCAAATTGTGTAAACTGGCTCTCCTACTGCAAACCTTCTCTATGAGCCTGTGTTGGCTGCTGGTCTCTCTGGGGGAAGCCTGGGTAAATGAACAAGTGTGAAGAACAATGTCGTAGCCTTCTGCACTTCCTTTCTTCCCAATGATAAAAATAACATCTCATTTGTAAATAAACTATCTCCTAGTCTATTTTTATAGTGCTTTTGAGACTCTCTGGATTAACAAGTCCACGTCCTGACTTTCTTTGCAATCACAGCTCACGTCCAGCCTGGGCAGTAGCTGTGTTTGCTGTGACAAATCACAGCGTGCCATTGGTGTATTTCCATCCTGCTCTGGAGGATCCACCCTTGTGGAGAAGAGGGGGTTTCATTCCAGCTGAGTTTCTGATTTCTCTCCCGGGATTACCAACGTGACATTCACACTGGCAGTTTCTGATCGTTGTAATGAGCACACCAGTCTGCAAGAGCTATCAGCTTGTTCACAGCACTAACTAAAAGGTGCAGAGCTCTCAAACAAGCATTGCTGTTACACTCACTCCCCTGCTCCGTTCGGGGCCGAAAGCTGCCTGCTGACTGACAGGATTTGCCAACAGTGTTACAACACTTGCTACTGCTAAAGAGTCTTGTCTCCTTTCCTAGCCCTGTAAAGGAGCGCAATGACGTGAATGATTCTTTCAACCGGCTCTTGTGTTGATGCTGCAGTTAAATCCCCACAGAGGTCAATAGCTCTGAAATGAATTGGCAAACAGAAATATGGGAGCGTGGGGATGGTTAACGTCCAGCCCATAAACTACACACTGGGCCGCCATTCTCCAGCTCTCCTTAACATACCTGACTCAAGTCAAGCTGAGACAGCATGGAGAAAGGTTACTCAGAGTAGGCCATTCACATAAATGTGTTGATCAAATATCTGTGACTAACTAGAAACTGAGATTTTATTCTTCCCTTCCTTCCGGTATGAGGCAATAGACCCTTGCCCAAAGCTTATTAGCAACCAAGATTGCACTTGAGAGTTCCTGAAGTGCATGTGTTGATGATGAACTTCTAATTTATAAACCTCCTATTTACAAATTAATTATCAAGCACAGACAGTGAGGCTGACCTGAGAAACCAGCACTAACAAATGTCTTTCAAGACAATGATATTCTCACTAAATCTACTGCTCTCTCCAGACTTACGGGGTAACTGTTCCATTGTTGATTATCTGAGATTGTTTGCAGTCACTGCCATTCAACCAATGGCTGGAGTTGATTATTTTAAACCAGAACAACGCTATAATTCTCACTGCTAACCTAAAAGAGCAAAAGGAAACATTGCAAAGCTACTCAAGCTACTGGACTATGACTGCAGCCATCACCGGTAGATAGGAGCTAGTCTTAATGCAGCTAATTTGTACACCACTTGCAATAAAATCAAGACAGTTTAGAGCTCAGGATGCTGTGTAAAAATGTACCTGGAACTGTAGTACTTACTGCAGCCTGGACCATCGCTGTTTCATCCTGATCTATACTTGAACCAACTTTGTCAAAGCTGTCCTGAGTGCATATGAGGACACTGGTAGTTAGCCTGTCTTTGGTGGAGATGGGGCCTTCAGCTCTAAGGAAGCACCAAGTGACTGTAGCCTGTCCAGCTGTGTCTCAGCAGTCACTGAGTCTTTCCTAGCACAATGATGAAGTCGACTTATATAATGGGATACTCTGAGTCTTCCATCAGCTCCTAGAGTCTTGAAACCCAAAAAGGATTCTGGCTGTGATAAATTCATTGGTGAAACCTCTGGTGGAGGATGGCACTAGGATGGATCCAAGCTGATGCGATGGCACAGAAATCCTGCTGCTTGGCCCAGGATCTTTGTCATCTCACTGCTCTGGACATCTGGAGCAAAGCTTGCCTGTCAACAGCTCACCACTCTCAGGTGTGGTCCTAAAGCAGGACCAGCCAGATGAAATCCTATGACCTGTGTTATGGGTGTGATGAGGCACCTTCTGCCTTTAAATCTGTGAGTTCAGGAAAATAACCCAGCATTAAATAATACTCTGCCTTAGGAAATTTTTGTGAGCGTTACCTATTTCTCACTTTACCTTGAAGTATTTTCCCCCATCCCTCTCTGCCCCTACTTCAAGATTTATTTGGTTTCCTCTCTCTCCAGGCTCAATCCAATTAAACAAAAAAAAAATCATTTTATTCATGTGAGTGTTCTGTGAACTTTACTCAGGAAAAGTGCTGAATATACCAAAAGTAAAGAACAGTTTTTATGTGACTAGGGTTTTTTTCCGGGATTTTTTTTTTCTTATTCAGCAAAGATCTTTCTCTTAGGTGAAGAAATGTGTGAAACCTCACACTTCAATATACAGACAAGTCAAACTTCAATAAAATGACAAAACCATGAAATGTTATTTTATTGGTCACTGAATTCATTTTCCACATTGGGAGCATTTCCATACAAGTGATTAACAAAATAAGGCCTTGATCCTCTGAATGTAAGAGGATTTTAAAATGGCAAAATTAAGCTCTTAGAATATAAGAATGGTTAGACTTAGGATTGTCTGGGCAATATTAATTTGATTCCCATTTCCATATGTATTATGATATGATCTTTCATCTTGTACGTATGTACTTGCATACTAATTTTTCGCTGGGAACCTCTCCGACATTCGTCAGCCAAAATAAATGGTGATCTCATGATCAGCTCTTTCATACTTTTCATCATTTCTCTTCATTATTCAGAGTGTGTCTCATGCCTTATTTACAATCTGTGATTCAAACTCTGCTGTGGAGGAAATGGATGGCAATTTCCTGATTAACTTTCCTGCCTAACCTCTTGTGGTAGCATTCAAGTGCTTCCCGAGTTTTCATGAATTTGTCTAGACGGTTTCTGCACGAGGTCTGCAGGGCTGCTGGAGGCAGGGGTGTCAGAAAAAGACCTGGGAAACGGAAACACTAAGAACAAACATTTGCAAGGCAGCGTAGTAAAGAAGGAGAAATGTGACACAGATTAGTCATGGTGCTGTGAACGGGACAACTTGGAGCCCGAGGGAGGGCAAAAGTGTTTGTAGGTAAGCAGGGGCACTAGATGCCCGTGTCCTACGAGGGGCTTGGCCAGTTGTGCCAGCAGCTTCACTGTGCAGGGCCACCAAGAGCTTTGTGAGACCTCACCTGGCCACACTTGCACTCTTGACCCTGTGCTGCCTCCATGAGTTTATTGATGCCATCATGTATCGTGGCAGCACTGGGCTGCCCACCTCTCCCCCTTTCTGTCTTTTTTCTTCTGTAGGTGGGATGAGATTGATAGCGTTACCAGTGAGTGTTTTTCATTCAACAATCTAGGGCCCAACAGTCGGACCGCTGCTAGGACAGCATGAGGAACCGTCTGATGGGGTGGTTGTGCTGAAAGTCCTGCAGGCAGATTTCAACTAACAGAAAGTGAAAACAACTGCAGCAAGATTACTAATGAGACATTGCATCAAACTGACTCCCAATCCATCACACTCCGGCTCACTGGCGGTCAGAGCCCAGGTTAGGACACAAGGGCTGAGGGGCTGAGTCTAACAGAAAAAAAAGTCTTCTCAGACGTGGAATCATCAGAACAAAGGGCTTCTCACCAGGACTCATCACTGGAGTGAATATAAAGAGCAGAAGGCACTTGCCAGTAGTTTCTGACATGCGACTGAAAAGGACAAGTGGGAATTTTCTCCTTGCAGGAGCGTGAGCACCTGGCCCCGTGCATGGACACGCCGTCAGCTCTTCTCCTGAAGTGTCCATCCCTTCCCCCTCCAAACTCAACTGCATTTTCTTTTGATATATTCATAGTTGTTCTGCTCAAGGGCATTTCAGCTGGAAGGTGAGAGTGTGGATATGCCAACATTCTCCAAAAAGCAGGTATTAGCAGGGAGGTTTCTCACTTACACTGCTTACACCACTGGTGATTGTGTTGCATGGTTTGAAATCTCTGGAGGATATAACTCTGGATTTGCCGTTCCTTAATAAGACTGTTTCTAAATTAAAAAGCGATTACATTTCCTTAAGAAGAAAGAAAAATGGCTCTAAGAACTAGTATTAGAAGAGCCACACGGGTGGATTATGGATATAAATTGAATGTAATTGAATGTTCTATATGGGAAGAAACTTTTAATGTGAATTTATAGATTAGGTGGTTTTGTTTGTTCACTGGGCAAGTGAAGTATGGGTTTGTCTGTATTTTAGGCGTGGTGCAGCTAGCTAAGTCTTTAAGTGATAACAGAATGTGATTACTCCTGCCTTTCTGATTTTTTGGCTTTATTATTCTGCTGCTATTCTGGACCTGGAGCCAGAAAATATGTTAAAGATTGAACCTTAGCCAGTAAATAGTCAAGCAACTGTACTTCAACAAAACTTAGTGTCATGCCTGGATGACAGTTCCAAAGCTAAACTCCACACCATTGAAATAGCGTGGCAGAAAATAGCGTATTGAACCACACAAAGGTATAGATCAATGAAGCCATTAACAAAGTCACCTTATGGATAGCGAAGACAATGCAGAGGCCCTATGCGATGATGCCCAAAAGTCTTCTTCAAGACCGGGCTACACAGTAATGACTGGTAATGCAGAGAGCAGCAACATATTAAAGAGGCCCTTTGTGGCAACCCCCTTGTAATACAATTTCCAGGAACAAAAGAACTTTTTCTCTTTCTTGTGCCTGAGTGTGTTTGATCTGACACTGATTCAGGCAAGGCAGCCTTGTTGCTGATCCCTTTTCGCCTCTTGCACTGGCATGGCTGCCCCCTGTTCTTATGTCCTGCCAGGCTCGATGCAGGTGTAGGGTGAGGCCTCCTTGGAGGACAGGCAGAGAAAGGCAAACTGCAAGTTTCCAGGGAGGACCTGCCACTGTGAAGCTGTAAGTGAGATTTTATCATCCAGCCATAAACTGCCCCCCAACATCTCTTGGCGGGCTAATATAATGCATAATAAATTGAATGAGCACACAAAGATTTACTGACTTGAACATCTCTGTCCCTATTATGAATTCACCAAGTAGAGTGAGGCAGGAGCCAAATCTCCGTGAGGCAAAGTAAATAAAATAAAATAAAATTAAATTAAAATCTACTTCTATCTAGATTCCTACAAGCCTTTGGGAGAACAACAGGATCAAAACAGATATTTGTTTTCCTATAGATTTCCAATCATACTTTTATTGCCTCATATTACCTACACATACACAGCGCCTGATTATTTCTTCCCCATTCCATAAAACCAAGAAAATAAACTGGGGAGAGACCAATTATTGAAAATTAATTAAATGATTTAAAAATTACGTAAGCAATTATCTAACAAGTGATCTTTTTGGTAACAGCTGTACCCAGACAACTTATTAGTTAGTGAAGTCAAACCTGTTTTGTTAATATAAACAGTGATTAACTCTTGTAATGACCAGCTCTGGCATTTAATTATTGCTGCTGTCATGAAGCATAATAACTTATTTCCGGGGGTTATTAGGCAAATTGCCAACAGTGACCACTCTGTGTGACAAAGTTTAAAGCACTTGCCATGATTACATCTCATTTCCACATTCTTCCAGTTCTTCCAGACTTTTTGGAGCACACGCTTTTCCTGGTGTGAAAGATTTTATGCAGCTTTTCAGATCAGTAGCAAATTTCTGGGAATGCTGGAGCAAAACATCCCAGTTCTTCCAGATTTTAGTTGCTGAAGGGGAAAGGAGGAGGAAAAAATGTTTATTTCCCGCATTAGAAAGCCTCTATGCACACCTTTTTGAATGGGGCTGTGGAAAGAATAAGGACCAAGATCTGCAACAGGCATATTGTTGCAGATACTTATTGAAGCATTTGACTCAGTTTGGCGGTGAGGTTCTGTGCATCCAGTGAAGCAAGGCAGACCCTTGTGGAGGAGAGCTGAGAGCTCTCCACAGCCCAGTAGAAGGCAGAAGTCAGTCAGATAAGGAAAAAAGCTAACAGGAGAAAGTAAGAAACCTCATGGAGTCCCCAGAGCTTGCAAACAGCGGACTAAGAGCTGTTTGTGGTTAGAAGAAAGGGAGGAGGAAAAAAAACCACAGAGATGACCTAGTCCTCACCTTAACCTTGGCCTGTCAAAGGCTTTGGGACAATGAGTAAAATAAGAGTTGTACATTGAGTAATAACACCTTAAAGGAGGTATGAGCATTGAGTAAGACATTAAAATCTTTGAGGTGAGCATGTGTATATGGAGTGTGTATCTGTCGACATGACAAGTACACATGGGGTGGTCTGTGGATGCATGTGTGCCTACAGCCAGCTTGTAAATCACCTCCCTGCCCTTCCTCCCAGAAATTACCCCCCCGTACTGAGCACTGAACCAGCATAAACTGTGCGTGCAGAGGAACCTTGAGGCTGCCTCTTCTGCTTCCTCACTGTTACACAGCTCCACATGTATTGCAGAGTTAAAGATTTTTTAGCAGATTTAATAAACCTGAAATTCTCAGCAACAGATGCCAAATTTGATGACCTCACAGGAGCTGACAATAAAGAGGTTCACATAAACGCAGCAGGGAGGAAAGAAGAGAGAGCAGAGGAGACATTAGAGAAGAGGCTAGTGTGAAACAACTGCAGGCAGCAGTCAGTAGGGCAGTAAAAGCTAATAAAACTTTGATGTACAAATCACACTAATCAAAGAACAAGTCTTGCATTCATATCTCCCATCTCCTTGGCCTTCACAAAGCAGCTTGTAGGAATAGCTTGATTGTTTTTATTGATAAATAGATCCCAAGTAAGCTACACCTGAGCATCTCTTTCAGTTTCCTCAAGTGCAACAAACCTTCAAAATCCCTAAAATGAAGTCATGAAATTCCACAAGTTTTCAAACCACCAGCTCTCCCCAGCCTTGTGGTAGAGAAAAGGCTCAGCACTAGCTTTGAAGGCCTTTTCCTAGAACCCGTTTCTGGCCTATTAACCAATCTGTGTTAACCTCCTGAATACAACGGGAGAACAGGAGTTGCTGTAATGGACCTAGACTAGACATGAATCTGAAGTTTTGCCTGCCATATCCACCCCTGCCCAGTTCTTAGGAGGAAGGCACACAGTCCTTCTGCCCCATCACACAAATGCCCCCACACTTGTAGCCCACTGTGAGATTGGCTCACATACGGTGAAAAACGAGACTGTTTTCTTAGAGACCTCATTAATGTAGGTTAGTGCTGATCATGACTAGAATTGAACACATTTTGAGAAATCTAGCAGAGTTCCACCACCAACGAAGGCAGAAGAGGTGGCTTTGAAGCGCTTTAAACTCTGGCCATTATTCTTGGCAATAAAACAGTTTTTTAGTGGCTCGGCACCCAGAGCTGGGGTTAACCCAGCTTCCACTTAGTTCAAATACCAAACACAAAAGGAAACAGAAGAGCAGCTTTCCTTTCTGGAAATGCATCGTGGAGGTAGTTGCTTTAAAGTGACGTATTACCTGACAGCATGGACATTTACTAGCCAGCACTGCAAGCATGCAGGGGTTGTAAACAGGCTGCACATGTGCCAGTAAGTGCCCTCCTTGCTGGGGAAGAATTGAAGGCCAGACGTTTTGTCAGGATCTATGTCTGTCCTCATGCTGTCACCAGAGATGACAGGAGGGATCTCCTGCAGGTGTAAAAGCAGCCTTCTTTTGCAATTGAAAAGACAAGTTCACACACCAATGGGTCAGACATGTGAATGTTGCATCTCTCAAACACCAGGAAGCAGCTGAGACGTGTGGCCTGTGTGCCACCGTCCCTGGGGAGCAGAGAAGGCAACCTGCCTGCCTGTGAGGCAGGACAGCGGGAGGTGTGCTCCACCGTTTGAGCTAGGCTAGTCTGTGTGTATTTCTCGGTTATCTCAAAGATTTTATTACTCAAAAGTTTATTTTCATGGGTGGAGAAAAGGGAAATTGTTGCATTGTTTCTTGTTTGCATACCACAGTGTGTGGAGCAGAGACGTTCTTACAGCTCTTGGTACCAGCTGAGCAGATTAGTCTGCTCCAAAGTATCACATTTTTACTAAACATGAACGGGTACCACTACCCCCGGCTGCTGGCAGTACCAAGTGATTTTATAACTGATGTTCACATCTCCCATCAGAAAGCACATGGAAATAGGGCGGCCATATATTTCCTCCAATTTGACGTTGAACTAGAGTCACAGAACAAGTGTAATTTCCATGCCAGACTGGAGATGTAATAGGAAAGCTATCTAACAGGTGAAAAATTAAGTGACCCCTGACACAGGCAGCTACTCCCTCCTGCCTGTCACAACCTTCCCCACTGCTCCCTGACATCTCTATCTAATATAAACTGTGCTCATTTCACAAGCTCACTGCAGGCCAAACGCCTGTTAATCAATCGCACTCAACTGTGTTTTTGTAATCATCTGCATGCATTCAGCTCCTTACACGGAGTATCTCCATGCCGCAGCTGGAATACAGCATTGAAGAACCTGTTGCAATACCCAGACTGCTTGTAATCTGGGATGGTGCTGCAGAAGCACAGGCTTCACTGTGGACTGTCAAAGCTTGCTGATGGTCTGGGTACCTCCCTGTGCTTTCACAACTGACCACAACCAGCTTGGTTGTGTGTGCGCATCATGATCGCACCTTCTGGCAGAGTGCTGGACGTGCCCGAGACCGCAAGTGCTTGGAGAAGGACCATCTTTTTGATACCTAGTTATGGTCCAGGTTTCTAGAGGCCGCTTGGACCTTGGCCAGCAGGAAGCACTCCCACCCCTGATGTGGCCTGGCCTCTCTGCTTGGGACCTGATGCAGCAGATATCAGCTGCAGGATGAGCTCTTCAGATAGAGATGTGGGCAGCTGTGCATGCTGGATAGGGAGGCAGATGGATAACAAGCACAGGTTGACAAAGCTGTGTAGTAAAAGCCTTTTTCAATAAGTGCATTGTGTGTTACATGTTCCTAAAGAACAGGCACTTTTAACTTTTGCTGTGTCCTCCCTTTGTGGCCCACTGTCGCAGGCATGACTTGCTGGCTCTGCAGTCCTGGAGGACCCATCTTCTTTCCACAGTGGATGACTCTCATATATACCTCATCATCACCAGCGGTGTCCTTCCACAGTCCAAAACTCATTTAGATGGGTTTCATTAGCAAAAGAGAATCTGCTTGGAAGGAGATTTTTCTCTTTGATAGATGTTCCTCTTTGTTGTTATCCTTTCTTAATACACCCATCTTAGTTTTGTAATATTTAACTGAAACCCAAGTGTGTTGTCCCTGCTCTTGTTTTGTCTCCCAGTATGCCATGTTTCCTCTCACGTATATGGACCTGCAATAAGTGAAAGCAGTCTTTTTGTTTTAACACCCAGTGTCTTGAGTATTTGCTGTTTTGATTACATTAGCCCTTGGAAGGACCTCACTCTACTACCTACTGTATAAGTAAATGACTGGGGAATTGGTTCATTTTCAAAACAAAATACATCCACAGACCTAGACCTGGGTGACTGATGAGAAAAATAATGTTGTGACTACAGCTTGATTAGATCTTAGCATTTAAAATAAATGAATCTGCTTTAGTGATGCTTACAGTTTTTTTGCCTCAGTAGCCATGACAAGGTGGAGCTTGATTAAAGGAACATGGGTTTCAAAATCATGTTTGTACACATGTTCACTTGAACTGAATTTGAAATGTTTAAATATGCCTGTCTGTTTTGCCCTCATGCTAATCAGTCACAGAGGTGAACTGGCACATTACCCCTTAGCTAGCCAATTAGGCAGCACAGCTCACAAATTCTAAGTAAAATATTGGGCAAGATAGCTGTCCATCACATTTGGAAAACAGATTGAAGGAATTGAATGTCTGTACCCAGATAACGTTGTGAGAAAAAAAATGGCCTAAAAGTATAGAATTAATTATTCACTGTGAATAATTCTCCCAATTTCTCTCATTCAAAGCACAAGAAAGTTAACTCTGTGCCATTATCCCCACTTTTCTAGATTCATGGACCTTAAGACCATGGGGGTAATTAAGATCATCTGAGTTGAACTCTAGCTTAACACAGACTAAAAGCTCTTTTCTGATTATTTCTGCATGGAGTTAATAATTTCTGCTTGAGCAACAGTGCATCTTCTAAAAAGACAGTTAATTATGATTTGAAAACATCATGTGCTACAGAATCCAGTACACCCCTTTAAACTCTTTGGATAATTACCCTAACATTTTTGTCTTGTTTCTAATCTGAATTTGTCCTGCTTCGACTTTCAACCATGGGATCTTATTACACCCTTACACCACCAGATTACAGATCCGTCTCCCATCAGAAATCCCTTTCATAATGGTGTGTGTAAATCAGGATCATGTCACCTTTTATCTTCTTTTAATAAGCTAAAACATTAAGCTTTGTTAGTCTTTTACTATACAGCCTGTTAGTCCCATCTCAGATTATTCTTGCAGCTTCTGTTTGAACCTTTTGTAGTTTTTGCTTTTATGAGGTAGACACAAAATTTCCTTAGAACTGCCAAAACTCGTAGCTGGCAATCCCCTGCCTAGGGACTGCATCCAGCCTCACATAGCTTCAAATTAGACATTAACTCATCAAGAAAGATTCATTGGACACAGAGCTGAAACTTGCTGTTTGCTGGAGTGCAAGGATGGTGGCTAAAGCCCAAGACAGTAACATAGAAAATCTTTGTAATCTAAAAACCCAGTGTCGTGATGTTGAAAACCTTTAAAAGCCAAATCATCCTAGAGAAAGGATTTAACATGCAAGGCATCGCACTACTACACACAGTTTTGTTTCCCTGCATCTCAAAAAGGTAAAGGAGAACTAGAAAGTTTCAGAGAAGAACAAGAAGAATGATCACAGATACTGTGAAAGTAATTTCATTCAAGGAGTGATTAAATAGACTAGACTTTGTCAGCTTGGAAAGGAGTTGATTGAGGAGGGAAAACGACACAATACAACTGAAAATGATACAGAAAAGGTGAATGGCAATGATGAGGAGACATCAAATGAGAAGACAAAGCGATCAAAAAGAGGCACTTCTTTATCCGTCCTCTAATCAAACTCGGATATTTCCTGTCATGTGGGGTGTGTGGCTGCTAAAATTCCATTTGGATTCCAAAAGTGATTGGGCAAAGGAAGGGAAGAAAGATCTAGCAAGCCCCGTGGGATACAAAGGCCTGCTGCTGGCTCAAACCGTTCTGGAGGATGCACACAAAGGCTGAGGGGGAATGGAGAGGATGTACAGGCAGGCACTGCCTGAGTTTGTCCTGCTTGATTGTTAGCAGTCCAGGCAAGCTGGCCACTGCTAGAGGGTCACTGAGTGGGCCTTTGATCGCACCCCATCCAGCTGTTCTCATGGTCTTAAAATGGGAAATGTAATTGGGAATTTTATACAATTGCTTATTGCATGCCCCAAAGCCACACAGCTGCCCAAATAAGAGAAAGAAAGTTGCTCTGTTAAAAAGAACGAGGCTGGCTTGAAACAGGCAAATATAACTGAATGCAAATGCACACGCACACGCACACGGAGGAAAAAGACATAGTAATGAATATAAATTAGAAGGATGAAAAACCATAAAACATCTTAGTGAAGTGACAGGACAGAAGGAAAAAGAAACACAGCAAGAGAACAAATGAAAGTAAACCAAAGTTTTTAGAATGTCTCTTACTACAAAAAAATCCTAACGATACCAGTCTGTTAAAGGGTGTTTTTAATCTAGAAGTGGCAAATAGTTTCAAAATATCTTTCTGTTTCGAGCATTTTTTTTTTAAATCTGCATGAAGAATTTACTGAGGGTGAAGATGAAATCTGTTCCCTTCCAACAGTAACTTGGCAATAGGCGAAGCAAAAGCTAATAAGCTGGCTGTTTTTAACCAGTAGGTCTGGCTGCAACAAGAGCTTTAAAGAGCCGGATAAGGAGATGTGTGGGCTATTAAAAGTGGTAGATCACAGGAACACTAGAAAGACTTGCTTGGCTGAAGACACGGAAGATACAGATACTAGTAATTATAGGCATATCAGCCTGATATAGCCAATAAGCCTGAGCAAAATAATATGATTTCATTAAATCATGAAAAAAAAAAAGAACTACACAGTAATCAGTAATCATTTAACAGAAATCAGTTTAGACTTAAGGGAAACAAATTATTCAATACCAGCATGGTACCATGTGTGTTTGTCTGGTGGCGGAGATGTTGGGGGTAATATATTCATATTTCTCTGAGATTTTTGTTATGATAATGGTGGGGTTTTTTTAATTGAGAATTGTTCAAAATAACATGTCATGTTAAATGGGATTAAAAAAATATTAGCAGGCTGGGCCCAAAACCTGACGTTAAGTATAGGACTATCTTCAGGAGGCAACTGCTGTTTCTTGGCCTGTGCTGTTTAATACCTGGCTGCACAAATGACCTAAAAGCAAATCTACAAAAGTATTGTGGAAGGCTCAGGAGTGAGGATGCTGAAGAAGACACACCACTGAGCTGGATTAGTTCTTATAATGTACTTCAGTGCAGCCAAAAGTGAAGTGATACTTACAGGGAGAAGACGAGCAGGCTGCACTTACAGAAAGGAGGATGCTGCCTTGGGTATCAGCAACCCCAGAAAAGACTTGACTGAAGCCTACATAGCTACAGTAAGAATAACAATCTGATTCTAGAGGGGTCCTCATCCTATGAGTTTAACAAGATCCAACAGTTTGAAGCTGAAGCTACAAAGCTCCGTTTTGAGAACTGATTAACTTTTTTTTAACACTGGGAATTCCTAGCCATCTGATTGCTTCCCAGAGTTTCTAGCAGACTCTATCATCATAGATCTTTTGTTCGAAGGATCATATAAAGGTTCTTTTATACAGGACATCAAACAGGGACAGCAATTTTTTACCTTTTTCAGTAAATGGAATCATAGAATGGTAGGGATTGGAAGGGACCTCTGGAGATCATCGAGTCCAACCCCCCTGCCAGAGCAGGATTATCTAGGGCAGGCCATACAGGAATATATTCAGATGGGTTTTGAAAGTCTCTAGAGAAGGAGATTCCACAACCTCTCTGGGCAGCCTAGTCCGGTGCTCCATCACCCTCACAGTAAGGATGTTTTTCCTCATGTTGAGGTGGAACTTCCTGTGTTCCAGTTTGTGCCCATTGCCCCTCATCCTATCACAGGGCACCACTGAAAAGAGACTGACTCCTCCTACTTGGTACCCACTCTTCAGATATTTGTAAACATTAATAAGATCCCCTCTCAGTCTTCTCTTCTCCAGACTAAACAGCCTTAGGTCTCTCAGCCTTTCCTCATAAGAGAGATGTTCCAGTCCCTCAATCATCCTTGTAGCCCTCTGATGGACTGTCTAATATTTCCCTGTCTCTCTTGAACAGAGAGGACTAGAACCAGACACAATACTCCAGATATAGTCTTAATAGGACAGAGTAGAGGGGGAGCAGAACCTCCCTCAACCTACTGGACACACTTTTCTTAATGCACCTTGGGATGCCATTGGCCTTCCTGGCCATAAGGGCACATTGCTATCCCATGGATAACTTACTGTCCACCAGCACTTCCAGGTCCTTCTCCACCGACCTGCTTTCCAACAGGCCAGCCCCTAACCTGTTCATGGTGTTATTCTTCCCCAGATGTAGGGCTCAACACTTGCCCTTGTTGAACTTCATCATGTTGCCCTTTGTCCAGCTCTCCAGCCTGTCCGGATGTCACTGAATGGCAGCACAGCCTTCCAGTGTATCAGCCAATCCTCCCAGTTTTGTATCATCAGCAAACTTGCTGAGGGTACACTCTATCCCTTCATCCAGGTCACTGATGAAGATACTGAATAAGACTGGACCCAGTACTGACCCCTGGGGAACACCACTAGCTACAGGACTTCAATGACTCTGCACCGCTGATTGTGACCTTCTGAGCTCTATTGTTTAGGCAGTTCTCTACCCACCTCACTGTCTTCTCTTCTAACCCACACTTCCTGAGCTTAAGAGGACTTCTAAAAATTTCTGTATGCCTACTGCTCCTTTTGTGTTCTTTTACAGACCTTCTAAATGTAGCTCATGGACACCTCAGGAGATCAAATTGGCTCACTGCTTCCTTCTGCATGTCTAACCAACACATTTATAAGTGAGTCTCAGAGTCTCAGAAACAGGCACAGCAATACTGTAGTAGTTTCACTGGCTTTATACAGATGATTCTTCCACCTCCTTCAGATTTCCTTTGTGTCCTCCACATAACTGTCCTATTGCATGAGATGCTCAGCTGCATGTCCAAGCTGATCACCTCTATCCTTTTCAGTATCCTGTGGTCCAGTTTTTAAGAGTCATCGTGTTCCTACAGACACAATCTGGCTCCTACATTACAAACTGCCCAGACTGATATGTATAAATGAGATGTCTCCCTCACTATTTCACACTCCCGTATTTTTAGGCTCAGATAAAAACATTGTCATTGATCATTTTCATAATTTATTTCAGATAAAAGTATTAAACACAGCTACTTTGCAGACTGATAGTAAGCAGAGATCTTAATTGTCCAGCCTGTTTCCTGACCATCTAGGAAGACTCTGTGACTTTGATAGAAGCTGGATTAAGATTTGACCGAGTAAATTACGTTAGGATTAGGATTATAATTTTGTAATTAGTTTTCTTTTCCTGTTTGGGCTGCTAAACAACAGCTCTGCCTTAAATCATTTCTATGACAGCAATGAGACAAAGCCAGGATTCAATTAAGTCAAAGAATGAAAGGCAGAAGAAATGATCTTCAGTGGTACAGGATTGTTTCTTTCTGCAGAAGCACACAAAGTGCCTGTTTGTTGCGTGTGCATTTGCCAAGCTGAGAAGTTATAGACAATATTGATTTGGGCTCCCAGCTCTTTTGAAGCAGGCACTGGGTGGAGGCCAAGACGGCTGTAGTCTAAATGCAAAGTCGATCGACCTCAATAGGCCGTTCTTTGAGAGAGGAATCCTTTCTTTTCAGTGTTTGCACCTGTGCTTGTTGTGTGTGTGAACGTATGGAGCTAACAGGAGGCAGCATTGTCTGGAGACCACAGCAGGGAAGTCAAGAGAAGGACAGTCCATGCTAGCCCATAGTTTCAAGATCTCTCGCTGGCACGGCAGGCAGTCTGTGTGAACTCTTCCTTTGCCTAAATTTAAGCACTGTGAAATGGCGATAACTTGACACATGACATGTTGAAGGTGGTTGGAGGGCTTTAGGTGAAAGCTGAAAAGTAAATAAGTACTAAGTTTCATTATGAAATTTCATAAATCCGTTTCCTGAATTTTTATGGATATTGGCTTTTCATATTGCTTCATGACTGTGTAAACTGAGAACCGAGATCTTCTTTCTCCAACTACGAGACAACTTAATCCAAATTGATTTGATTTCTATTTTTTCAGGTAAACCCTACAAGATTCTACAATAATTGCTCAGAGGTGGCTTTACACAGATAAGAAGAAATACGATATCACTAGCCCTTCTGGTCAGAGTGCTCAGACTAGATGTAGAAGGTAAAGTCTCCATAGTTACATGATTTCCATCATTTGAAATATTTCTGTCATGTTTTCTTCATGGTAGGGGGAGTTTGACAACAGATCGGGCATTTCTCTATCACAAAACTGGTTGAAAAATGTAAATTTGAAGTATATTTTCCTCTTTTATAAGTAATGCAATTTATATAATAACATTTACAAAGCTTATGACTGTTGTTTTTTATGGCCTGTGAATGTGGAAAACCTGTGCCAAAGAAGGGCAAAAGCACTCCCAGAAATCAATATAATACAAATGGCCCTGGCACAGCCAACCTGTGAGAAAAATGTGATGGCTGACAAATTCTTTGCTCGCTGCCGTACTCTGGGTTCTTGGCTAGCTGCAAACGTGCATCAGTTAGAGCTCCATGTGGATGACAGGATTTTGCTCACATCGGCATTGTCTGACCTCTCCATTTCTGCTGAATATCTGTGTCACCTCCTGATTGCTCTCTGTAAAATAATCCTCCTTAAATTATTTAGATACATATTCTGCTTTCCCCTCAGCTGCTGTTCTAATTCTAGCGAGTGAAATGACCTCAATTAGAAATTCTTGCTTAAACATACAACATCACTGAGAGGGTTGCCGTTTGTCTTGTCCCTTCTTACTTTTCTTCAAGCCACATTTTGTATGTTTTTACTAGTCTGCAAGTCATTAGCTTTTGTCATTGCCTTCCCTTAAAACAAAACTTACTAGAAGATAATTATTTAGTTTGCAAAAAGGAATTAAAAAAATGCTATATTTAAGGTTACAGTTTTCCTTTTTATATCCTTGGGGAGACACTATGTTCTTTAATTTTATAATCATACTAAAACAGGCCACCTATACACACACGTGCATGTTTTATATCAACATAATTTTTTTGGTTTCATTAGAAATACTTCCATTTTACGGCAGCAATAGTGAGATCGGTGTTATGGATATTCATTTGTAACTCAGAGCCTTTTATTGTTTAGGTTACTATGCCAAGATATACAGCATTATATGTCTCTTAACCGCTCTATTTTAGTAGTAATTCCAAATATGTTTTGCACATTATTTTCATGTCAAAATCAGTAATAATGTGGCTCCTAAGGTAGTTGTTTTCTGACAGACAGAGAGGACTTCAGCTTTGCCAATTCTTGTAAAGCAAATTGAATTTCATCACAGCATCCACTTATTTACACATTTTTTTTGTTTACTTCTTAGAAACAGTATAGCACTGACTCTGAAATTTAATTCTGTGGCCCACCAAAAATTTTATTACACTTTTTTTTTTTAATTAATCCGCAGTAAAATTTTGCTGCTTCCTCATTCGTTCTTATTACTCCTGAGAAAATCAGGACTGATAGTATTGAACTCTGACTCTGACTATGTCAGTATAGGCACTTCAAGGTCACCTCTGGCTGTCACATCCATGTGATTTGAAGTTTATTGAGAATCCAGTTCAATTTTTACCTCATCTTTCCAAAAGCAAGTTATTTTGTGGAGAAAACCCATATCTGTCTGACATGATTTGCCTTTCAAAAAACTCTCCTGACTCATGATTAATAAATAATTCTCTCAGAATGTACAGTTTATGGTCCAACTGTTTGATCCCTAATCTCCAATATTAAATGTGGATTAACTCATACTTGCCTGGCATTTTGTATCTGTATCCTACATGAGAGGCTCTTATACATTCTTTCAGTAATCTCCAGTTCGTGCTCATTAGTACCCACACATGTCCTCTGCAGGTTTATTGTTAGTGTATTTTCTTAACTAATTCAGAGGCAAGGGCAATATTTAGTCCCTTTGTCACTTTTTTTACTCAAGAGCTTTATTTATTGACCCATTAGTTTTCTGTAGTTTTCATTTCTCCACTATATTGATGACATTTCCTTTCTTTAAATATTTATATGCTTTCTTCTTAGTTGCTTTTCCCCCTCCTTTTGCTCTTCATGTCCTAATATTACTTATGTTGTTTCCCATAAGCTTGTAAGATTTCTGTACTATTTTTTTATTTTTCCATACCCACAGTTAGACTGTCATTTCTTTACTGGAATAGTGTAAGTACGGCCAAATTCCACTCTTGTATTATTTGTTGGATTTGGCAGATGAAAACCAAACAAGCCACATCCGGCATCAGTTTCATATGTGGATAGATTGCAAAATTAATCCTATGTTTACTTCAAATATTTACTGACGTCAAAAGATACTTTTCTTCTTCCTCCTCCCTTTTCCCCCTCTTTTCTCCCATACATTTTTTCTACCATACATTGCCACATGCTGTGCTCTGGACAGTGTCATGGGTCAGCATCACCAACATCTGATCCCAGCTGCCCTCTTGCTCCTCATATAACTGAATACACCTCTGGCACTTGTGTTGAGGATTGCTGGATAAGCATGGAGGGCTGCTGCCTTCCCCTCGAGCCACTGGACAGGAGGAGGAAAAAGAGAGAGGACTGGGCACAGGGCTGTTTGGCACTGGAAGAGGAAAGCAACAGACTTTCTGCTTCTGAAAGAAGTTTATGCTACAGGGGTTTTTTTCTGCATCATCTAGCATCTCAGTGAAAATGCTACAAATGTATATTTTAATGTGAAAAGGGGGATGGTTAAGAAAAGTGCTTGTGGTAAGATCCAATAAAACGAAAAAAAGTATTTGAGGAAAAAGAAGAAGAGCTCCATTTCAAACTCAATCAAATGAACATGACTTTGCAGTAACTTCTAAAACAATGCCTCTGTTTTTCATGATTTCTAGCAGGTATGCAGGAATAATGCTGACAGAAGAGATTTATCATGGAAAAGTATAGTCTGTGGCCAAAGCAAGGGTAGACTTTCTCACTGACAACAGCCTTAGGAAGACATTTAAGATGGTATGAACTATGTGCCTGCAGCCTGTTCAATACAACTATTGGAGAAGTACCTGGTGGCTGGGTATACAAGTATCCAGAACTTCACTGCCCCACTGCTGGTTACTATGGCTTGTAAGTCTGAAATCTCCCTGACTACAGCATTGTCAGTCAGTTTTGGCCACCTGTGTGAGAATAGGAGAGACAAACTAGATCAGGCTTGTTACACCTGCTGCCAGTTTTGGTGTATTTATCATTTTATCGCTTTGACTAGTGACAGTACTTTGAGACTCTCACTGTGGACTGGAGCCCCATTGTGCTGTGTGCTGTGCAAGGACAAAACAAAAGCGTAGTCGTTGCCCTGAATAGTTTTTCAGGATAAAACTCCATAGAGCAGAATGAGATAAAGGAACAATATTTGACAGAGGTGTAGTGAAGCTTCAGGGTTAAGGGCTATAGATGTGGGTCTCTGCAGTGGTAGTGTTAGGAAAGGATGAGGGCAGTAGTGGTTTAGTCAAACCAAAGCCAGACAAATGGATGTTGTACCAACAGAGATGTGAGATGATGAGGAACAGGATAATACTCTTGCAGGGTGATTGCATCATATTCTGTAAAATAAACGATACAGAAAGAAAAGAGGATGGAGCCAAGGGCAGAGCCTTGAAACCCCAAAAGCTGAAGGAAGGACACAGAAGACCTCCCAGCTGAAGTGATGGGAAAGAAACATGCAGGGGAGACAAAATGAGTGTGGTTGCCTGCATTGAGAGTGATGGACAGATCAAGATAAAAGACAAAGAGGAGGGATGAATCCCGCAGTATGATTTAGAACAGATTATCAAGGACTTGTCTGTAAATCCCTTACTGTCTCCTGTCCCTAGTGATATCTGAACATCGAAAATATATGATTTACATGTCCTCAGTTCCCATGCGTGAAGAAGAAAAGGCTATTCACAACCAGGTAGAATAAGCAGACATCTATGGGGAAAGCAGCATCTCTGACTAAGAGCTGTGACTGTGTAGGAAAGAGGAAAAGAAGGCATGAGAAGCAGGTTATTCCCAGTGCAGGAAGGAGGGAACCACAGGGAGCTCTCCCAGAAGCCAAGAGCAGTAATTGAAAGAGGAAGTAGTGGGAGTCCAGGCATGATACTGAGGTCACCAAAAGCACGTGCAAGAAAAAACAGGAGGAAAAAATCGCGATGTCAATAATATCATTGGCAAGGGAGATGCTGAAATCCATGAAGGGATCAAGAACATCAGAACAAGGAAGGAAAGGAAATGCCAAAACAAAAGATTAGGAGCAGGATCATGCCAACACATCTCTGCATGTGTGTGGACAGCAGGCCCTGTTTCCTGTGCTCTGTCCAAAAATATCACTCCTCTGTCTTCTCCAAGGAGGCTGGGCAGAGCAGACTGGACAAAGACATCAGCCAGGGCCAGAATCCAAGCAGTTCGTGTCCAGCCAAAGGCTTAGTTCTACTTTGATTTTCTTCCTCTCCCAGTCACCCACCTCTGCCCCAAAGCACACACCTGAAACAGGATATTTTCTAGCCATTGTGCTTTTTTAACCTCATCCTACATTTTCCAGTGATGCCTAGTGACACAGGCCCGGTGGCATCTATATCCAGTTTTGCTTCTTTTCACTGTTTCTTCACATCTGAATTTACACCATGGCTTTGTGGTGTGTAAGATGGGAAGAACCTTTCCATAATATATGACAGGTGATGATTACTAAAAAAAGAGGGAGAAAATGGAGAAGTGAATGATTTGGTACAGCAACTCAATAAGCTAAAACATATTTTACAAAAAAACTTCATCAGTCTTGTAGTATAGCATTGCACGCAGCGCAGTACCTTGAGAGATAAAAAGCAAATAACGAAATCTTCCCTCTCTGCTTAGAGAAAAAATGGTTTTCACAGACTCTCTTAAATCTCCTGTCATTGCCAAACTCCCGTTCTCCTTCCCCATGAACCCAAAAGCTAGGGATGAAAAGGCATAGAGAAATTTTGCCAACCTCCAGCTTCATATTTTTTGGCATCAACATTTAATTATCTCTACAGGCATGTGGCAGGGAAGTCTGTTGCCGTACATTTTTTATATAGAGAGGATGAAATTTTGTGTGACGCTTAGAAGGTGGTACCTGAAGTGATATGAGGAGGTTCATTGGCTTTTAAAATGATTGTCTGTGTATCAGCAAAAATGTGTAGGACACTTTACATATGAAATAAGAAAATTTAACTCAGGATGGGAGCTAAATATCTCAAGCCTCAGCTCTACATTTAGTTATATGTGCTCTCAAATTAACCTGCCTGTGCTGTTGGAGGGGCAGGGAAGCCACTGTGCTTGATCCAGTAAGCCCCATGTAAATGTTTAGAGCCAACTGAGATGCACTTAGTTAACATACAAGGGCTGCAGCTGGTGGTCTGGAGGGGCCTGGGGTCCCCAGGCATTGCTCCACCTCCCTGCAGCTTGCCCATGTCTTGTGAACTGGAAGGCACCTCAGGCAACGCCAGAAAGGACCTGAACCCTGAGCGGCTTTTGGAGTCTCACTGGGTGCTGTTGAGCCCCTGATGAGGTCAGAGGTTTTAGAAGCCCACATATGCTTGAGGCACCTGGGCAAGGCAATGGTTGGGCCAGCTGGTGAAGGATTGAGTTGGCCAGGAGGGTCAGGCCTCCCTCTGGCATTGCTTTCTCTTCCAGGACGCTTTGTTAATCCAGGGAACAATGATGGAGAGGGCTGAAAAGTGATTTTGACACCCATTGCTTTCCCTCAGACAGGACCCAGCTGGAGCCTGGACAGCTGTTTTGTCTGCATTCTTGATGGTTTTATTTTCCTAAGCTGCTCATTGTTTTAGGGCCCTGAGTTGTTCAAATCCTGTCCTCCTTCACAGCTGCCCTTTTAGCAGCTCCATAGATTGGCAATTGGTTTTCTGCTACATTTTTCCCTATGTGAGTATAAAAATTGAATTATTGAAGAGTTCATTTTCATATTTAGAAGACAGTTGCATGCTGCCAGAACAAGTAGCTACACACCTTATACAGTCCTCCTTGGGCACTTTCTGCTCATCTTCCCAGGCCCAGGCCATGGTCTCTGTTCTGCCATGCTCTTCTCTACACATATGAAAAGGTGGTTCTCGTGACATTTTGTGCATGTACCCAGGAGATCTGGCTGATGAATGAGTCTGTGGCTACAATAAAGCATCTGTAGTTGTTATGAATATCACATAAATAAGTATGTTTTTGCAAAAAAAAAAATCCAAGAGGGAATTAAAAAAATTTTTTTTCTCTTTTTAAATTTTGATTTTTAAAAAAATTCATGTTTCTTTATTTCAATGCCCTTCTACCAGTAGCCTTTTTTTTTTTTTTTTTTCCCCACTCTTTGGAGGAAAAAACTATGAAAGATTAGATGTAAAACCAAAAAATGATGTATTTTTCCCTCATGGAACAAACCAGCGCTGAACATTTTTAACCAATTTCCCTAACTCACGTGGCTTTATACAATAAGCAAAGAGTGTAAAAACACTTAACAGGCTCTTGCCTAGACAAATACAAAGCAGTGAGCCCAAACTTTCCAGCTGGATGGTTCCTGCTGTTATTCTGGTGTCAGGTTGGGCTGGATGCCAGAACTGTTTCTCTTCTATCTGACTGGATCTCCTGCTCATGCACTATAGGATCTGTTGCTGTAAATCCCAACCCCTCATCAAAACATTGTACAAGCACAGGTTGTTTGAAGTGTGTGCTGCTTGGGGACAGTGCACAATGCCCAGTCCCAGCAGTCTATTAATGCAGATTAGGTGAACATCTGTCAGGAGGGCTGTAGGTTTAGCATATGATGAGGCTTGATGGCTCACAGTGTCTCCTCAACTGTATGGTTGTGTGTGCTATCCACGATGTACTTGCCATTCCTGGGGAGCCCTCAGGAAGTGGCAATCACCAGGACAATTAATGTTGCCTGCTCTTCACCACCCTCTTTCTGAAAAGTGCCTTTAGAATGGGCAGGCAACAACAGAAAGGTCATTCCCAAGAGAAAAGGTATCAGGAGCAGGCTGTGGACAAGGTAAATGGTTCTGGTAACCTGTATTTGAGATATGTATGAGCTGTGAGTTTAGTACTCTGATGCAGATGCCTCAGGACATCTTCAGGTGATGCATTAAGGTGCAATTAAAAGCAATGCAGAATAGTAAGAGTGGAAAAGACTCATAAGAGTGAGACTGTTGGAGAAAGGCAGACTGCTGGCAGACACTGGGTTTTTCTTGCCATTATCCTAAGGAGTTAGTTGAATAAGCAGATAGTCAGGAAGCTGCTCCAGAGGCAGGGGGAGACTGGACAGATGGCACCAAGGTAGAGTGGCAGCAGCATCCCTGTGTGTTCCTAGAAAAGCAGCAAGGGAAGGCATTGAGGAAGAATGGGGCAGAGGTGTAGAGAAAGGCAAAGACAATGGGAACCATAAGGAATTTTGGAAGGAATTTTGGAAGGAATTTTGGAAGGAATTTTGGAAGGAAGGAAGGAAGGAAGGAAGGAAGGAAGGAAGGAGGGAAGGAAGGAAGGAAGGAAAAAGAAAGAAAGAAAGAAAGAAAGAGAAAAAGAAAGAAAGAGAAAGAAAGAACGAAAGAAAGAAAGAACGAAAGAAAAAGAAAAAGAAAAAATGAAAGAAAAAGAAAAAGAAAGAAAGAAAGAAAGAAAGAAAGAAAGAAAGAAAGAAAGAAAGAAAGAAAGAAAGAAAGAAAGAAAGAAAGAAAGAAAGAAAGAAAGAAAAAGAAAAAGAAAAAAAGAAAAAAAGAAAAAAAGAAAAAAAAAGAAAAAAAAAGAAAAAAAAAGAAAAAAAGAGAAAGAAAGAAAAAAAAGAAAGAAGGAAAGGAAGAAAGAAAAGGTGGTGCATAAGGTCCAGGCCTGGAGAGGACAAGGAAAGGTTAAAAAGCCAGGAAAGGAGGTTAACCATTATACTGGCTCAGGAAAGCCATCATGTGTGATGGCTCAGGAAAGCCATCATGTGTGATGGCTCAGGAAAGAATTATGGTTACTCTGTGGGCATGATGGTGAGGTGACAGTAATAGCTCAGAAAGTGTGTCTGGTATGAAACTGCAAGCTGTATCCCTGGCTTTTAATCACTCTAAGAAACAATCTGGCTAGGATTAGTGTGTCCACAGCCAGAGCAGCTCCATTAGCTGCCCCTTCAGGGCAGATGAGCCAGTGGGATGGCAGTGGCTGACGCAAAGGGAGAGGTAGGGATAGTGACTGAAATAAGTAACTTGAAGTGAGGTCCTCCCTCAGCACCTCCTAGCAGCACTTTGGAGGACCTCCTTGCTCTGCATGGACCACACGGGCAGGCCAGGGAAACTTGCTTCTCTCCTCCAGCATCACAGAATCCTCCACCAGCGACACAGTCCCAGACAGTGGGGAGGGCAGGTAGGCAGGGTGCCCCACCCCATCTCACCTGCCTCAGCCATTGATGGCCTTGCTCCATCAAAACAAGTGGCTGAAAGTCTCGGTCCCCTCACAGTTTTATTCACCCACAGGGTTTACAGAGAAAGGGCAATACAAGTATCATCAGCAGGTTTGTTGACACTAGCATGGTCCAAGCAGTACTCAAATTTGCAGGGTGCTTGGTGGATGTGTACTGTGGTAGCTGGTAGATGGTTTCCATATGCTACTCATTTTCACATTGTTCTTCTGACAGATGATACCTTTTTTCCATTGAAATGTTATCCCCTCATTGGCAGGCTGTGGGTCAGAGACGGGGAGATGTGTTCTGTTCCAGTTAATTCTGTAATTGCCATCTAACTGCTGACAGAGAGCATTTGGGAAGCTTCTTAAGCAGCCTAATGATTTTACATTGTGTACACCTAGAGGAGCACTCAGCCTTTCCAGCTCTGTTGGTGCGTTAACACGTCAGGTAATGAAACTATTCAGCCAAGGTTAGAAGAAAGCTGTAGGAGCAGGCAGTGGGGAATTGGTTACAGTCACAACTGTGTCTTCCTGACACTTGTATTGCCAGGGTCACAGAAACAGGTGGAGTGGAGCATGAAACCAGTACATTGCTGATAAATTATTAAATGAAACAAATTGATATTAAGCCATCTAACAGAGAGAGTATGATTTCCCTCCAAAAGCCAGCTGTTGCAATGCCACACTCATATTCCTATAAAGCATTTTTTGCCCCAAAATCTAGAAGCGTGGCCTGATCTGAGCATTTTCGGTTTGCAAGTGGGAGTCAAGAGTTCAAGGATGGCAAGGTTCAACTGTCCACTGCCTGTGTCCACAACCTGACAGCAAGGCTTGCCCTTCGGCAGAATTTTTGAGTGCTAGTTCAGTGCTGTAACTCAGAGGTCGTGCTGCCTCACTTCCCAAATGGGCAACGAATCGTCTATTTTAAAGCACCGCCTATTCAACGATGTCCTTTCATTTTGGACAAGCGTTAACATTTCTTTACAGCATTCCTAAAACATGCCTGTAGCTCAATAAATTGCAGTGCAATTAGATGGCAATTTCTATTCCATGACAGAACCTCCCCCATGTCTTTTTATTAATAGTTTTCAAATGCTGAAGTTAAGTCAACAAAATGGCAATTGTTTTTCCCCTAATCTTCCAGCCAAGGGAGGGAGTATTTATGCAGATATTGCTCAGAGTACTGAGAAAATGTTTGTTTGTGGCTTTAAGTAAAGGACTACGACTTTCCAGCAGAGCTCTCCATGGGTTATTTCACAGTCCTGTGTTTAAGGAACTCCTCCTCAACTTAGAGCGGGACAGCCTTCTGCAACCCTCACAAGTGCTGGGTGGCTTGTGCTCCTGTGAATAGCTCCCTGTAGATTAGAGGGACTACTCTTGTAAGCACCACTAAAAATTCACGTGGTTTTCAGAATTTTCCCTGGCAAGTTAGTAGAGAAAACTCACCAGAGAGTGTAGTGCTTCAAACGGGAGAAATGATCTTTCTTTCGTTCTTTCATTCCTCCATTTCATTCCTTCTCTCCTGCTTTCCCATCCTCCCTGACTTGCTTTCTCTTCCTCGACTTCTTTCTCCCTCTTCTTCAACACAGATAATTGAAAAACTATCATTCTGGAATTCCTTTGTCCCTGCAGAAGGCACTGAATAGTGATTCCAAAATAGCCCAGCCTTTTCTTTTAATCCATAATTCATCATCCTAAATTGTTGTTCACTCACTGCAACCCTGAACAAAATGTCACAGGCGCAATATAAAGAAAAGAAATCGAGCAAATTAAAAAAGGACAAAAGGAAAAGCAGCAAACCCCAAGGGTATCTGCAAAAAAATAATTTAATCTAAAAGGCTCCTCAGATCTCATATAGGAAACCTAACTTGTGCTATGTGTGTCACCGTGTGTTAGGGGAATGCAGGACTGGTTTTATCCCAAGACGTGCTGTAGAGTGACTTATTGGGTAGAATAAAATGTAGACAAGACAGAGAAAGACACTAGAAAATTACTTTCTCCACCACCAGTACCTTCTCTAGCAGGACTGCAATGAGCCACCATTGGCACTGCCAAGACTTTCTTCAACCCATAGCAGACTCACCTGACTGTGATTTGCTCCAGCTGACACCAAGAGCTATCACTGACTGAGGCCAATGACTCTGTCCCAATCCCCATGAAATATTGTAGCAGCCATGGAAATTCTGGGAGAGTGGAACAGCAAAGAGCAATAGGATCCAATGTGGATGGTGGTAGTGTCTTCAGGCCTCTGAGACCTGTGCCTGGAGCAAAACTCATCAAGCCTCCCCAACACGTGGGGTGTCTTGCAGTGCTAATCACACCAACCTGAATGTCACATTAATATGGATTTTCTTGAAAATGCCTTCATCTGGAAGGAATCCAGAAAGAGAGTTTTGTGGCTTGCAACTTCTAATCTGTCTTCAGCTCCTAGCACATCAAGCTCTGGCAGTGGTCACCTGGAATAGGCTCCCCTCTGTAACCTGTGAAGCGCTGCCAGCTTCAGGACTAGGAGCAGACAGTTTGGACAAGGTTGCGAGAGAAGTCAGGTAGAAAGCCAGTCAGGCAAGAAAGGATCTTGAAAGCTGGAATAATTTAATTAATATGTACAAGTTTTTGTGCTCCCACTGATGTCAGTAGACAATTTTAATACGATCTTCAGGGGAAACAGGATCAGGCTCACTTTTGAGAAGAGCAGATCAAAACCGTGGATAAAACACTTGTACATGAGATTGCATTATGATTTGAATCTTGTGCATTTCCTGAGATACCCATGCAAGGATGTTGGAGAAATTAGATTAAAAAAGAAGATTTTAAGGTCCCCCTGACAAGAGAAATGGAATGGAGAAAGCCATGGGCTTAGTAAATGCAATTATTATCTATTCATCCCTCTTATCCCCTTAGGCTCGTGACATTCACATTACAGTTGTCCTTTATATACACTGGTTTAAGTTAGTCTTGATGTTCCAAATAATGCCAGCAAAAATGAATAAATAAATAAATACTGACGATAAACATATTTGAAACCTTTTAAAAGCCTGTTAAGCTGTGAGAAAGAGGGGTTAAGTCCTTGATCCAGCAAGGTGTTTAAACATATGCCCTTATTTTAAGCATGAGAGTGGTCTCATTGATTTCTACTTAAGAATTCTGCTGAAAAGGGGTCGTTAGCCTCTGGCTCAGCAATGCAGTTACACATGTTTTGGCATGTGCAGTCCTGTGACTTTCCTGAGGAAACTCACATGGTTGGCTGGCTGAGGGCTGAGGGGGAGTCTTCGGGAGGTGGACGGCATTGCAGCATGACCAGTGTTAAAGGGAAAAATGTCCCAGATCGGTGTCTCTGGGTTGCTCACTGCCTCTCTCTTGACTGTTTATCTCCATTCAACTGCTTGTAGTTTTGGGATAAGTTGTAGTGGTGAGAGAGTTTCTCGGGGAAAAAAAAAATCAACAAAATTTCACTCAACATTTTGGCGCTTACAGTTCTGGCCATTGCCAGACATGGAAAAGAAGTGATGTAGCCAAAACGTTTAGAGTCTTGAAGGAAAAGATACTATAAAAGTTTGGATTTAATCAGGAAGAGGAGCTTTGGGAAGCAAAGAGGAAACAACAATTTGAGTCTAGTTCTGCTCCTTCTGGCAAAATACACCATCACCACCAACCCCTCCACATGAGATCATTAGTGTGGCTTTTCTCCAAGCTGATAACAGAAGTGCCTGGCTTGTACGCCTTACTCACATGCTCAGATAAACCTGTTGCCAGTTTTGAGGCTAAAACAGATTTCTCTCTCAGGTCACCTACGCTGATTTGGTTTTACCCTCCTCTGCAAGTAGAAGCAGGATCTGGTCCCCCAGACCACCTGGGATGGTCTGCCAGCCCTTCTCCTGGAGACTTCAGTGGGAATAGTTTTTGATCTTTTATGACAAGACTTGAGCTTATAATGGGACATTGAGGAGTATTGTAGGGTGGGGTGGCCCATCCTTCTCCCCTGGGTCCCATCGCACTTTTCCTGCAATGCTGGGGCCTGGGCACAGCAGCCTCAAGGTGATCACTCATCACTTCCAACTCCATGTCACTAAAATCCTACTAGCATGTGCATCATAGGGAGGAATACCCATTACAAGCAGTAGTTGCTGGTGTGTTGGAAAGTAAATATTATCCCATTTAGGGGATAAGGAGGATACATACATTGCCTCTGGTTTGTTGGTTCATTTTGACAGCTGAAATATCTTCTGACTCACTGTAAATACACAGTCTCAGCTCTACTTTCAAAGCAGAATGAAGCCTCTGCACAGGGCACGCCACTGAAGCTTCAGTGGGAGATGAGCAGCACAAGCAGCTTGAGCAAACCGTACAGAGAAACATCTCAGCACACTGGGATGCAGGAATGCTGGGGAAAGGATGATGGAGTTGTCTGGGATTCCAGCTCCTTGGGCCTGGCCCAAGACTTTACACTTTGTTTATACAATAGTAATCCCGAGCACTTCACGTGGTAGATCCCCAGTGATACATTTCAAGGAAGTTACGCTGATTTACACTGCTCCAGGCCTTGGCCTATATTTTACAAAGAGTTTTCCAATATTCGCTAATGAAAAATACTGGTATGGTCTAATCAGCAGAGGGTTAGATTGCTGCAGTGTATGGGTTGGGGAGTGTGGGAGGTCCCTCTCCCCAGACTTCCCCAAGGAAGCCCCGCTGCAATCTCTTCCAGCCTGCTGAGGGGTGCAGGGTGAGGTCTGTAGGCATCAGGATACCAGGAATTTATCTGTTGGCTCTTATCCCCTCTGGAAGACTGTTTGTAATGCGTTCAGCTCCCACTTTCAAAAGCGGTGGGGCATCTCTTGAGAGGCATAAGATTTAAAAGTCTCAACACCGATTAACTCCTTCAGCCCCAAACAGCACCCCAGAGATAGTCTCATCTCTTTGCCTAAATTCAGCTCTGGGATTGACAGAAATGAGCTGACAATGCATTAGAGCCTGCAAAATCTCATTCTCCAAGTAAGATGAAGTAACAGGTGGATCTTGACTTGCTCTTCACACTCCTGCTTCTGTACAGCTCAGAAACACAGCACTGTGCCTACTGTGGGGAGCAATTTGGCAGAGGATAGGAAGGAGAGCAGGTATGACCAGTGAGGTCAGGAGATACCCTCTGTACTGCTGGAGCCTCAGACCCATCTCGATATGTGAACAACCCCAGTAGGTCAGCCACAGGCTCCATCTTGCCCAGGCTTTGATTTCCATTAGTGGCCCTAGGTGGGCATCATGTATATGACCCTCATCACCCTCCATCTCCTTGTCCAGAGCTTTCCTGCAGGGTGGTGCATTCCCTTGAGGTAAGGACCAGTACAAATGTAGGTAGCAACTGAGGAATGCTATCCAGGTAGGAGGAATTTATGCCTGTTGCATTTATGAATCAATGGAGAAAGAGTGTAGGAGAAGAGAAGAGCCGATGAGAACAGAGTATGCAGACTAAACCAGATTGCTTGTCATGATTTCTAAGTCTGTGTAAACCATATTATTAATACCTAAACAAGGCTTTTTTTTTTCTTTCCCCTTCTGTCTTCCTGTTACAGGATTGCAAAACTCATTTCCAAACAGGCTCATTTCTTTCCTGCTACTAATAGCAGGGAAGTGATTTATATGCACATTGAGGGAAGGAGTGTATCTGAAAGGAAAAACCATCCATCCTTTCTTCCACCTATATCCAAACTTACTCTCTTGTCTTCATCCTTCCCTCAGGGCTCAGACACATGATGGAGTTACTACAGTTTCTGGAGCTGCCATGGTAACTTGACAGCATGTCCAGGCCCAAGGAGAGCCCAGCTTTGTATTGTTTAATGCAAAGAGTCCCCCTTTTTGTTTCAGGAGCTGGGAAAGGCTGAGATTCTGAGTTAAGAACATTGCCTGCCTACAGGCAGCAAGGTTTGTTCTGAAATTCACCGCTCTGGTAAGAATTTGTGTTGCACGTTTTCAGCTGGAATTCATTTTAATGATTACATCATGCAAGCTCTGGCAAAACTGAGTTTATAACGGAAACACTGGCTTCACTTTAGTGGGAGTAATAAGAGGGCAATATCAATGGCTGTTATTATTGCAGCTTGTTTGGGCTATTTTGGTATTGGAAATCTGAAAGTCTTCCTCAGAAGCCACAACCCAGCCTTCAGGCGTGGCGGCAGGGCTGTGAGTAGTGCCTGTCCCCGTAATACAGCTACTGGAGAGGGAGGTGCAGACCATGGCTGAACAAGCCCAGCAAAGTCAGTAGCCTTACCCAAATGCTTTTCTGTGCAAGCAGTTTACAAACCAGTATAGAAGAGTTCACCACTAGCACCACATTCACACTATGGGAGAAGGTGAGACTTAACTGACAAGGACTTTTGGAGGTGAAACAAGTGGTCGGGGAAGGGCTTTGTCAGGCTGGAATACAAGAAGTTAACAGCAAATACTGCACCTGATTTTGGTGGGAGGATTTTCCGTGTGAGGTTGGCAAGGGTATGTTAATAAGTATCATTAGAATTGAGTAACAACGCGCTTCCATGTAGGGTTGCCTAACTCTCTTGCTGTGCTTTCAAGCTGAACATATGTTTTCAATTATTAACATGATTAATGGGAATGAGGTGACTTGAATCCCAATGAGCTCTATCTTGCCATCACACACAAAAATCACAATATGGGAATGTTTATGCAGTGTGGAAGTGCACAGTTTTCTTCACCAGAAGGGGTCTTAGGAGGGCCAAGTGTCTAAGATTTAGGAAGTTTAGAGGTCCACAATTTGAGCCACTTGCTGTATTAAATCCCTGGGCTCCTGCCTCTGCATCTGCAGAAGGACAGGGTGTGGAAATTGCTGTGCAGGAGCCAATTCATATGGTGCTGTCCCAGCTTGGCATGAGTTTTGGTCAGAAGTCCAAGAAGGGCTGGAAACCACGAAACCACTTTCTTCACATTGTCATCTGGAACAACCTCCAGGATTCGTAAATCTCTGGTTCAGCTGAGACTCTCCCACTATTTTGTGTAGATTCTAAATCTGCCTTTCCCTTGTAGTGGGCAAATTTTGCTAAGGTGTGCATGATTTCCAGCTTGTCCTATGTTTTTGGGAACTGAATAAGGTTAAGGATTTGGAATAAGAAAAACAGACTTGAATTTTTTTTAATATTTAATTCCTCTCTATCTGCCAGACCCAGAAATCGTCATTATACTTGGATCCGTTTTCCCCCATCAGTTAAATCTTGGTCTAATTCCTTCTGACATAAGTATATGTCACTCACCCCAAATCTGAAATCATATCTCTGGAGGTGAATCATTCAGCTCCTTAGCACGCAGGAAAATGTTGAGTAGAAGCAAAATAGTACAGAATGAGTGTATTTACCAAAGGTCCAGCCTAGAGATGGACAGAGGAAAACCCTCCTTCAGATCAACAAAGCAGAGCTATGAACACTGGAACTAACGAAGCCAACCTTCCCACCAGCTCAGGTTTGGCAGATGAATGAAAGTTCCCATTTAAACTTTCCTAGGGTTGCTAGACTTTCAAATTTCTTATCTCTTGCAGATTCTGTGGGTTAGAGTGAGGTTAAGTTCATATTATATCTTTTACCTCAATAACAATATGGATGAAGGCGTTTTTCTCTATCTGGATGCATATTTTCACTTTTTCTGTAAATTGTCTCCAGGTAAGCTTGAAGCTGCTAAAAAGGTTTGGGCTTGCAAGGAGAGTAAGCAGGCAGAAGGAGAATAATTTCACAAATCATTATTTCCATGGGAAATGTGACTAAAATTGCTATACAGTGCAAGTGCAGATGGCTTTTACAGTATCAGCAGTATGCACGTGTGTACGCAGATAAACATACACCATCAGTTACAATCAAGAAGCTATGTGAGTAAAGCTCCTTTTCAGTTTTAAAATATTATATATAGATGTACACACGTGTATATACACATATACATATAAATGACATGTTCCTGTCTGTGTCTACACATATGTATGTGTGTATTTTCCTGCTTAAGTATTCCGTATATGTTTAGACAGAGTATATAGCATTGTCAAATAGGCTGGTATACAATTATTTGTCTTACTGCACTTCAGACAGATACTTATTATTTTCAGATTTATCAAATCAAACAAATGAATTGAGCTGGCAATGTGCCGAGGTGGCCAAGAAGGCCAATGGCACCCTGGCTGGTATTAGAAATAGTGTGGCCAGCAGGACTAGGAAAGGGATCGTCCCTCTGTACTCAGCACTGGTGAGGCTGTATCTCGAATACTGTGTTCAGCTTTGGGCCCCTCACCATAAGAAGGACATTGAGGTGCTAGAGCATGTCCAAAGAAAGGTCTAAAGAACAAGACTTATGAGAACCAGCTGAGGGAACTGGGGTTGTGTAGTCTGGAGAAAAGGGGGCTGAGGGGAGACCTTAATTGCTCTCTGCAATGACCTGAAAGGAAGTTGTAACGAGGTGGAGATCTGTCTGTTCTCCCAAGTAAGAAGTGATAGGACAAGAGGAAGTCGCCTCAAGTTGTGCCAGGGGAGATTTAGGTTGAATATTTAGGAAAAAATTCTTCACTGAAAGGGTTGTCAAGCACTGGAATAGGCTACCCAGGGAAGTGGTGGGAGTCATCATCCCTGGAGGCATTCAAAAATGTGTAGATGTGGCGCTGAGGGACATGGTTTAGTGGTGGACTTGGCAGTGCTGGGTTGGACTCAATAGTCTTAAAGTTCTTCCCCAACCTGAATGATTCTATGATTCTGTGATTCTATATTAGGATTCCTGAATTCAGCGACTGAAAAGAGGGGAGGTGGGTGTATGTGCTAGTGTGTGTGAGTGTGTGTATATAATAGGTGATATACAGACATAAAAAGCTTGCTTTCGCTTGGGTGAGAGACAGCTACATAATACAAAAGCAGTAAGGTCACTCTAAAGAAGCACCTATTGCCACCATGACTGCCACAACCCGAGTGTCTGTGTGCTAACAGATGGTCCCAAGTCACCTCTTCGTTCTCCATCTCTCTGCAAGTAATTTTTCTGTTACGAAACAGGAAAATTCATGTCACAGGAATAATCTGCAAAGGGTTATGGGTGATATTTCCATGTATGACTGTAGCTGGGATCTGTACGGATAAAAACTCGCCTAGTAATAAATGACGAGTTCTCACACTGTAAAATACGTCTAATTGGATCTGTGTTCAACTGCTGTTTTGCTTGGCTGAGCTGCAGTGAAGGAGCATGGAGTGTTAACAGTTAACTAATGGCACATTAGTAGGAAGCATGGAATAGGTGTGCACACCGTCTCTGTTACGGGTGTACAATCACCCAGAAGCTGCCATCAAACAGTAACAATTTTTTGTAATTGCCAAGCATGGTGAGAGGCAGCAATCCTCTATATTCCATTACTTGTTCTTCTAGACATCCACTTTTGCTGAGGAAGGGATTTTAGAAACAGAACCTATATTTAAGGTCAATTGAAGTCTGAAGAGATTCCAATTTTTTTTTAAAGTTGCCATTATTCAGCGTAATATACTGCTGCGAGCATTTGGAAAACGCGAGGCAGGGAGTGAGCTGCTCTTGTTCTGGGAGCATGGGCAGGAATCTGAAAGTGGAGCAGCTGCTTTTTGGTTGGGGCAAAGCAGGCCCAAAATGAGGACCTAAAATGAAAGCAAACTGCTGTTTGTGAGAGATCACGTGCCAGACTGCGAGTTGCTTTCTTCACACCACTTCTTTGACATTGACTGGGCTAAAGAGGTTATTTATGGCAGATTGTGGAATTTCAAATGGAAAAGAGAAACTGCTTTAGCAAAGTATGCTGAGGTGTCTCAGGCTGAAGGGCATGCTCTTACATCTGGCAGAGGAGCTCCCAAGAGAGATCTTTCCCTTTTGCGTCCCTGGCTGCCTCCACTCAGGAGAAAGCCCTGTGTGCGCTACAGCCAGGCCTGATGAAGAGAGCTGACTCCCTTACGCTTGTCTTGTTTCTCTATATGTAGCATGAAGTAAACAAAACACGGCAGCCTAGGTTTAAGTAACAAATGCTCATCATTCCTGGGAGATGGGCGAAGTTAAAGGCGAGCAGAAGGAGACTGTTGTAGGTTGTGCAATAGTGTTAGCTGACACCTAAACAGGTTGCAGGGTTTGTTGCCGTATTTTGGCACCAGTTTTTTTCTGGCAAACTTTCAAAAGCCTCAATGCCTTTATGCCAAATCCTTGTGTTTCGTTCTCAACATCAGATTAATCTGGCAGTTGGACTCTTTTTTTGACCTAGCCAGACCATCCATCTAAAGAGGATGGAGACAGGAGGTTTTCCAAATATAGGTCTGAGAACTCATCAAACAGGCCAGGGCACAGTATGCAACGCTGGAGAGACTACTGAGTCCCCAAATTAACCTACTTGGGACCCAGTGCCCTGAGACGTGGGCTGTGAGATGTGGCAGCAAGAAGGGAACAGAGGCTTGCTTTCTCCCACCCCTTCTCCAACCTTTTGCATGGGCTAGCAGGTCCTACTGAGCAGACAAAGGAGAGCTGGGGGAGCATGGTGGCTGCTGTGTCCAAGCCTGCCTTCCCTGTGCTTCAGTTACAGCCCTAATTTACTTCCAGACTGAACTAAGATTAAGCGAATTAGGGGCTCTCTGTTTCTGAATGAGAGTGCTTAATCCACTGCTGATTATGTGTTAGCAGCTAATCCACTTGCAAAGTTAAATCAAGTTAATTCTTCTGAATGCCCCCATATCAACAAGCCCTGAATGTGACTGAGATGAAACCTATCATCTTCCATGCCTAAGGTAGCTGGAAAGATATCAAGTTTAAGGAAGTTTGGGGCACCTGATGACTCGAGGCAGATACGAGGCATGGCAATAATCTACCTTCCAGAAACTCCATGAAGTCTTCCCTGTAAAAACTCCTGTGTCTGTTAGTAGAGTAATTTGGTGGCTTCAGCAGGGGAGCAACAGCCAGAAACCCACAGGTGGTGGTGCTGTCTCATGCTCAGCTCCATCACTTCACATGCCCAGAGCATGTTCCTCCAGGCAACACAATGAACAAAACCACAGTCTTCTGCCCATATTGTTTCTAGCTGCAGTAAATTTTAAACAAAATCTGGTATTGTTTAACAAGGAAAGTTTATTGTTTTTTTTCTTCTTCGTGCAGGTTTCAGTTTGTAAACAACACTTAAACCTCTGGATTAGAATATTTTACAACTACAATGTGGCAGACTGTGAGCACAGCAAGTAGCACTTTGATATCAATCTTGGTAGAGACACAGTGACCAGGAAGCATAAAAAAAATCACAAATTCAATTCTGAAAGAATTGTGCAGATTTAGCTTAAATATAGATGTGTATCAATACTAATGTAAAACTGACAACCTTGTATTTGTTTTTTTTTGAGGTGGAATGACACTGAGACTATAGTGTTTATTACTGCTGTGCTACCATTTATGAGTCAAACACAGACAGTTCGGATGGAAGAAAGCACTGCAGAGAGTTAGTAGGGTGGTAAGAGAAAAGACAGTTTTGCTGTCGGAAGCTATATGTCTAGAACATCACATCAGGGTACCTGTGTCATATTTTAAGTACTTTTAAATTAAATGTTTGCTTGAGAGTGCCATTTGAAAAGTCAATAATTGCTCATCGTGGGACATGAAGACTATAGCCCTAAATCTGCGCAAATTACAATATCTTTTAGTCTTTTATTTTGTCATGGCAAAATTCAATTAAGAATACAACTTCTGAAAGAAGAAAGATGAAGCAAGAAAACAAGAAAAGACAATTTTTCATAAAGGAGCAAGGCCAGTGTGGCTAACGCTGTATAACAGGAGGAAGCTTTAAGCAAACACCTTTGTAGCTCCAGTAAGTATGTGTTGCAAGCCTCTATGCAATGCACAGAGGGTAAGAATGGTTGCAAATATAAAGAGGTACAGGTCTTTGAGAAACAGTAAGTTTTCACACAGAAAATAATGGGATTTATGGAAGACAACCAAGGTATTCAAGAATTTCAGTCAAATTTGACAAATCAGAGATTTTAAAATACTTTGTGTTCACGATTTTGACGCTGAATGTTTTGTTTGGGGAAATCCTGGGAAATTATGATTATTATTATTAGGCAATATAATCTGAGATGGGAATAAACTATTTTATTTCAAATAAACCAAAGTATTTCAGGAAAAATCACATTGCATGAACTGTCATTTGTTTCATAAAACCTCTAATTTTTTTTTTGTTCACTTTTACTTGAACCTGGAGCTGTTTTTCATTCCCTCCTACCCCAAACTGCACACCTACCAGTCCTCCTGGGCTGGAAGGATGTGTCCATGACGCAAGTCAGGTACGTCTTGCTTTCCAATCATGGAAAACCCCACAAGCAGAAGAACTCATCTCTAATGAGTGGGTTTTATAAGACACCCTCTCTGCTGGTGCCAGGGTTTTTTGGAAAGAGCTGGTGGCTTTCATACAGAAGGTTCCAGGTTCACTTCCTTTGCCAGATGCTGGCTGAGAAGCTGTTGTCATCTGTTGATGTGGAAGCTCACTTTTTGAGATCCACGTCATCTGATCTAGTCCCATCGATATATTGCAACCAGTGGCTTTTATGTGAGCAGGGTGAATAGGTCAGAAATCACCTAAAGTAGATTTACTTTGTGAGCAGTAGAGAGTAAACATTCTTCTCTGCAGAGTGACAGAAGACAAGACTGGATAACAAGTGATTTTCCATCTCAGCAGATGGCTTTTGCACTTTCTTTTTGCTTTCTGCTATACATAGAATAAACTTCTCTAACTCATTCATAAAAATACCACTTTGTCCTCTGCAAATTTCACTTCAGTTGTGAAGTGCAGTCAACTGTTCTGAGTAAATATTTATTGCATGTTAATAACATAGTTCAGTATTTCCTAATTGTATCTTTTAAGGAATAAAACTCTGCTGGTTATGCCCAGAACACAAATGTCTTATTGTTTCTAATCCTTCTCTTTATTTCTCCATTCCTTCCTTACGCGTTTTCTTCTGGCACTTGATGGTATGCTTTAAATCTGATTTAAATGTATTTGATTTAGAGACCTTTTCCCCATGTGCTTGTATGACAGCATGATTTTTGTCTAGCTATAATATTGGTAACAATTACTCAATATTTTCCTATCATCTCAGCAGGGATGATATAATCCTGTGGTTTTATCCTGCTCCTAACTGAATTCAGTGGGAGACCACCCTTATCTATGGCAGAAGCAGGCCCATTACAGTTGTGAGTAATCAGTATCATCCTTCAAGGTGTATGCCAAGGGGCTTAGAGGTCCTGCTAGTTTAGGGCACAGCTCAGTAGCCTGGATAAATTTGGAGGGATGTCTTGTGGTTTTTGCTGCTCCCATCACAGCTGGAGACGAGAAGCCAAGCTAGAGGGATGGCCAGTTACTTCCTCCAATGCAGCAATCCTTCTGGTTGCACTAGGTCAGGCAGTAGGTCTTAAACGTTTGCCTGAAGGGCCTGAATGTCAACAGCTGAAATGTCTATTGACAGCAAGTAACTTCCAATCCAAGACACAGATTTGCAGTATGAGATGCAGATAATACCAGCTTGAACCAGCTGGTGCTCATCCGCTTGTGCATACTGCTAAATTATTTATCTATTACCCACTGCACAACATTTTATTCCTGCAGCTTAGTCTTTTGTGCCTTGCACTCATTCTCAACAGAATAGTGCAGATCCACAGAAAAATCTCCTGTGTCAGTATCTTGCAATTAGAAAAGACAATTTCTGAGACAGATGTTGTTCCATCAGCATAAACTTTTGTTCCTTCTGCACTCATCCAGCCCTTTTATTTCCCCCTAAACATCTCTCACAAATAACAAGTGATACAATATAGACAAGTCTGGCAGGTCATCAAGGTGCAAAGGTTGGACCATGCATTACGAAAAGAATTTAGATATCTTTAACACTTCAGTCACTATTCCCAGAACAGCATACTTTTGGTTTATAGACCTGTAATATAATCTGCCTGATAATTTGTATACTATTTGACCTACCACAGTCTCAGATTGTTGTTTTTTATCACCCCGGAATAACTGGTGTGTCCTGGTTTCATCTAGGATAGAGTTAATTTTCTTCTGAGTAGATGATATGGTGCTGTGTTTTAGATTTAGAAAGAGAATAATGTTGATAGCACACTGATGTTTTAGTTATTGCTGAGCAGCGCTTCGCACAGTCGAGGACTTCTCAGCTTCTCGCGCTGCTCCACCAGTGAGTAAGCTTGGGGTGCATAAGAAGCTGAGAGGGGATGCAGCCAGGATAGCTGACCCAAAATGCCCAGAGGGATATTTCGTAGCATATGAGTTGTACCTGTTTTCCAATTCTCTGTCTCATCCCACTGAGGGCCAATGAGTGAACACCTGTGTGGTGCTCAGCTGCCTCCTGGGTTAAACCGTAATGCCAGTGAAAAGTAACAGTTACTTTAGTACAAGCTTCCAATGGAAGTGTATTTCCCTGTGCTGAAGGCAATGTGCCATATCTAAGGGAATTCCCCACACGAGTAATTTCTGTGTATCCTTTTGGTTATGCTTCAAATTTTATCGTTATTTATTTATTGAGCACTGCCAATGAGCTCAGTTTTGTACACTGCGTAGGGAAAGCACGCAGAGCCTGACTCTCAGCCAAGTTAAACTGACGTGCTGTGCTCTGGTGAGTCTGGCTTTCACTCCCTTATCTTCAGGGCTTACTATCAAAGGGTTTCACACGGGTGCATTAGGAACCAAGCTCTTCTTTGTTTCATTTGCTAGCTGTAAGTTCAAACATCTTTGGGCATCTGGCCTTGCTGAGAAACAGAGACTTAAATCAGCTGCTGTGGGAATTCCAATACCTCATTCCTAAATCACACCAATCTGCTTTTCCTTTCATTTTCCCATTCATATTTCTTTTATCCCCCTTTTTGAATGCTGAAAAAAGTGCTGTATCTTATCGGAAGAAAATGCCACTAGGGTTCTCTTATTCCTTTGAACACAAAAGCAAAATTCTCCTGGATGTGAACAGCACACTATTGGGGCACTTGGTGATGTGAGGTGTTGCACAATCAGAAAGTTAATCTGCATTACCTTCTCCCCTCTTTGGACCCCTAAATGTTGCTCATCAAGGGGCTACAAAAGGTCCCACTCATCTAGGGGAAGATTATTTCCTTGTGAGCTCTGCAGGGAGCATCCACAAGGCTGTATTCCTGGTCATTTGGCAAACTCCGGGGTATTGTGAGTTGTGGGGAAGGGGTACATAAGGAAAGGGCAAGCAGCTATCTCTACAGCCATTTCTAGATGGATGCATATCTACTGGGAGAGTCCTGGGAACATCTGCCTTTGGACTCCAGCAGAGTTTTTCTGCATTACTCTAGAGCCTTCCAGAGCACCACAGGATGAGGTAATGTACAGGTGGCTAAAAACTGCCATGCCCTGATCATGGAGGTTGTGAGATTGCTGCTGTGCCTCTTATAGCTACTTTACTACTCAAAGATGTGCTTATAGCTTGCTTGGGCCTCACTTAGCTGTCACAGCAAGGAGTGGTGCCACAGCTAAACCCCCATGTATTTACTAAGATCTCGGACTGACTTTTCAGTCCATACTAAACCCTCCATAGCTGTAGTCATACTGTTTTTAATACTGAGCTAACATAAAACTAGATTTTCTATCAGCTGCAATTGGTACTCTGGCTTGTAGTGTACCCATAGGTGGAGGGGTGGAGTATAGAGACTTAACCCAGCTGAAGGGGACATGAGCCAAAACTGTGAGCTGATGGGAAATGTGAAAAATGTCAGGGGTTTTGTGAGGACAGTAGCCCAAAGCAGTAAATATGTGAGTAAATATATTACTAAATGGCTGAGAAAACATATCCCTGGTATAGTACAGAAAGTGAGAGAAAGGATAGAATTAAAGAAAAGGACTGGAAGAGAAGAAAAAGAGAAGAGACGGGGAAAACAGGAGCTTTTTACTGAGTGTTTACTTTTCTTAGGATGAATTGGGAGAGGTAATTGGAAAATGGAAAGAAAGAAAATAGGAAAATTAAGAGCTGTGAAAGGAAAGAGAAAAAGGAAGATGATGAAGGATGTGAAAAATGTTAAAAATAACATGTTGAAGTTATGAGATGGGAAAACATAGGCTGAGAACGGAAGTAAAAAGCAAATAGAATCAGACTTCGCTGTCCTTATGCACAACACCCTGCTGTTCACTGTAAGCCAGTGAACCCAGGGGGATGGTCTGCAGAGCAAAGGGCCCGTCTGCATGACAGAAGGGATCAAAGTCTGGCAGGAGGGTGAAGTAGATGGAGAATTAGATGGCTGAGAAAGTGCAAGAGAAAAAAAAAGAAAGATCAATGTTACTATGGAAAGCTTGATGCCAGAATGTCCTGTAAACAAATTTTGATTTTTCACTTCCTGCAGTTCATGACTGCTGAGAGGCAGGAGAAGAACTGGGCAGGTCTGGTGGCAGCTGAATGGTGTGCTCATGAACCCCTGCATTTGGGTTCTATTGTTGATCTCCCTCTTTCTGAAGATGTATCAGAAGCCCAACAGCTTGTTATGAGCAAGTTAGTGTTCCACCAGGAGCCTTCCTTTATTCTGACTTTAAATCCTTTTGAACAAAAAAAAATATTCTGAAAATATAAGCAATTGCACTTTTTTAAAATACTTTCCAAGAAAATAATTGCTTTCATGAAAGCTTCTACATTTTGCTTTACTACTTCTTCGCATAGGTTTGGCTGTGTTGGAGGGGGGAGGGTATTCTCCAACAATAACAGAAGCACCGCAGGGTGATGCAAGGGAGATCTTCAATCTGTTTACCTGCGTGGGTCTTGAGGTTGCCATTCAGCTTTGCTGTTTGTGCTAATTGCATTGCCGTGGTTTTCAGGCTGTGAACAAAACAATTTGTAAGAGCCACTATGAGGCAGGGCAAATCAGCCTGTGTGGTGCTCCATCCTCCTGCAGCTAAACCGCTTGTTATAATTTGAAGTTCTCTCACACACGTTGATACTGCACCACAGTCTGCAGCACACAGCAGCGCAGAGACCCAGACAAACATTGTCTGTACTACTCCCCACCACTAAGACAGGGAGCAGGTGAGGTGATGGTGGTATCTTCAATTTGTTCCTGCGCAGGCACTCCCTTATGCTTTAATACAAACCTGCATGGAGGGAAGAGTCTGGTCCTTTTCTCCAGGTCCCTGGATCATAAAAGCTGTTGCACATCTGCAATGCTGTGTGAGAGGGGAGATTTACAAGGGGTGCTGGGCTTTCAGGCTCTGGCAGAGACATTTGTTTTACAAGATTCCTTGTGAAGCAGCATGCAGGGGGTAAGCTGGAACAATGCTGTGGATTCCTCATTTTCTGGGCTCTGGTGGGCAGGGATGCAGGACTCATAGCAGTTCAGGGCTTATATAGAACCTGCACAGAAGCCCATAGATCAGATTGGTGGGCTGCAGCATCCCACAGCTCTGGCTTTACCTTCAGCGGGTTTGATCTTGGGGTAGAAATTGGAGCCTGAAGATCTTCATGGACAGCTGAACCCTGAATAAACCTTCTCTGTTTTCAGCCACAGTGAGAACAAAATTTCAGGGTGACTTAGAAAATATTATGAGCGGAATCCCATATCAGAACAAGATCTAGGAATGACTGGAAAACGGTATATGTCACTACTTGCAGGTACCGTGCCATGTAGCTGGAAACGTATGCAGTATGCTGGGAAGACAAAGGGGGAATGTAACTGCCTCAGGACCCTCATTACTGGAAAACCCACATGTGCAAGCAGGGAGCAGAATTAAATGATGGGAATGATCTCTGCTTCGTCAACAAAAGTATGAGAAAGGACGAGTGTCTGATCCTGAGTTTGTAACTGCCAAAGTGTGGAAGTGACTGAAAAGCACTTGCAGCTCAGCTTCAACTCTCTGCTGTTGCAAACAAAAAGGAACTGGATAGAACTGTTGATAAAATAGGAATGATAATGTTAAGAAGCTATATGAAACCACCGAGATAATTTTCCTGATTCAAGAGGGATCAAATATACCTGTAGCATGGCTACATCTGTTCCGCTAGTGTAGAATCCTGAGTCTCCCTAAGGATTATTAGCCACCCTTGGATTTTCTTCAAATATCTGTCATTCTGCAGGATCTAATGGATTCATTCCTGAAAACTGGGCAAAGGGAATAAGTGATTTTTGTTCTTTTTTGAACAGTCTTTCACATACCAGAAAACTATTATCAAATCTCCTTTTCGAGCTTCTAGAGTAACCAGTTTAATTATCTGAGCTGTATCTCTGCTCAGATAGGCCACATTTTCTAAATGTTTTATATTCTTGTTGCTCTTCTTAAAAGCCATGCAGAACTACATCCAATATGCCAGCTGGGTCTCCACCACAGGCTTGCAGAGCTGAATAATTCCCTGTTGCATATGACACTTCTGTAATAATACATCTCAGCACGAGATTTGTTTTTCAGGAGATTTACCTACTTTGTTCATATTTGCTTTGAGTCGTGCTGTAGCTCTCATGTCCTTTTTTTTTTTCAGTCTTTCCACCTCTTCTGTGATTCCTCATTTTGTGTTTGTACATTTGGTCTTTCATTTCTTTATGTAGTGCTCTGTACACATTGTTACTAAATTCCATCTCGATAGTTTCAGACTATTTCTCCAAAGTATTAAGATGATTTTGAATTCTGATCCCATCCTCCTAAATGCTTCCGTCCACTCCCACCTTGGTGTCATCCACAAATTTTATAAGTGCACTCTCCACTTCATCATCTCTGAGGATGGCAAGAAGATACTGAGCTAGGTAATAAAACATTCTTTTTAAATCTTGCAAAGATAAATAGTGAGTTAAGCTCTGATAAACGACGCTCAAGGATGAAAAATATGTGAATGTATCTTAGCTCTGGGACTTCTAATCCTGGTTTGTGTGAATAGTTCACATGTGATACATACTTGAGTAAAGATTGGAAAAATGCAATTCTAATTTTTGTGAGGTGCTTTTTTCCTGTACCAGCCTAACTGCAAATGAGAAAGGATGCTGGTAAACTGGAATATAAAAGAAGCGGTACTGTACAGCACAAGACAGTACCAGGAAGTTTAGTATTCAGGAAAGGTACAGTGCTAAAATACTTGTCAATGTTGCAGTATTTTGACATATAAGTGGAACACATCTGAAGCCTTATCTTTGCCCTCCATTGCCTAGTGCTAAGAATTGGCACTGTGACAGAATTCGTCTTGCTCAGGAGTCAAGATGTTACAAGAGCCACCTCTAGCAAAATAAATAAATAAATAAATAAATTTTAAAAAGGAGAAATGGCAACACCTGTAGAAGTCTTACAGCCCTGGGTTGGCAATTGCAGCATCTCTACTCTTGACAAGCCTAGTTTTGTCTATCTCTTGACAAGGTTTTGTCTGAACTCAGAAATGCAGAATTTGCGAACTTACTCTCTGAGGAAATGTCAAGAAGCATTGGACAAAGAGGATGTTTTCCATAGCCTTTAGAGTGTTGCCAGTCCTCCCAAATTGCTGTCAACCCTGACACTGCTTATATGATTTTCCCATCTGTGTCATCTATTGACAAAATATATGTTGGTTTTTTTTTGTTTCCAGAAGGTACTCATCCTGTCTTCACTTGAAGCTGTTTTTTTCTGTGGAAGTTTGTGCTCATGCCTGGACATCTAACAGGAACAATGAGCTGAAAATATAGTCAATTCCAGCTGTATCTGTTCTTTTTGTTTTATTGGTTTTAGCGAATTTAATGGTTCTGAATGGTGCTGGATCAACAACCTGTGTGCCAATGTTGTCTTTCTTTTCTGTACACCAGGTAAAGAATCAGTGCTGGCTTTACTAAGGCTTCCTTACTGGGGTATATCTCAGCCCAGTAGGGCTGGGAGCAGTGTACTCACTCGTTTGTGGTCCGTGCAACAACCCACAACACAGGTTGTGTTATTAGCTATTCCACACGTGTTCTACGCTGTTGTGAAGACAAGTGCAAACTTGCAAGGTCCGTTATAACTTGTGCTGTGGACTCTGATCCACGGTGAGTGGCCTGAGACCAGGCCATTTGACAGACAGCTATCAAATGGCTTTGGGGGACTGAGCAGCCCAACCAGTTCTCTCTGGCAGACCCTGGGAGCTCTGTGTGCTGTTACCAGCTGACTGAGGCCGCCAGCTCTCCCAGCAGATGCATGGAGAGCCTGCTTGTGGCGGGACCAGTCTGAATGCTTCTGGGCTTTTCTCGAGGAAGCAGAGGACGTTCTTGGCAAGGAGATTTACATGGGAAGGGGGCAACTGGTTCCACATTGAAAAGAGGCCTTGGCTCGGCTAATTTATTTATTCAAACTCTTCTCAGCTCTAGGTAATGTAACTTCCTATGGAGTATGCAGAATAAAAGGACAGCTCTGGTACAGTTTCCCCCATTGAAGAGGTTCCTCTCTGAAGAATTTATTCTTCTTGGAAGGAGAAACTTCTCCACCTGGTAAATCTACAATGCAGACCTCTGTTGTGTCTGTAGGTGCGAGCCCTTTGGTTCTGCATATCTTGGGATGTCAGAAGCACATTGACTGCTCGCAGGCACATACCAGCTACTGCCTCAAGTTCCTACCAGGACCCTGCTTCCTTGGCTGGGGGTGGGGTGGTTGGGAGAGTCTTGTCAGGACTTCTTCTGGCTCTTGGAGGCTCTTTATTTCAAAACATGTTTCCTGTGCAGCAGCACAGTACAATCTTTCAAGAACTAAAACACTGACATGTGCAGAGTGACCCTGACAAGTGTTAAAGATCTGAATCTGCTCAGATCCTTCAAATGCAAACTGCCCGTCTTTCCTCTCTCTCTCTCTTTCTCTCTCTCCTCATGAGCAATGATACGAGCTCATGGCTGAGCACAGTTCAGCAGCTGAAGTACCAGAGGGATCCTGAACTAATTTGATGTCCCATCAAATTCCTTGATATAGCTACACAACAGCTCAATGTTATAGTGAGTAGAGGGAAAAAACATCTCTCCCAGGTGTATTGGGCCTGCTGATGTTTTTTTGGCTTTTAGAACAGAAAATCTAACTAAAATAATAATCTTATGAACTGTCTCATTTTTCCTGTTTATTATTGTTACTCAAGCACATGGTATGCCTGAAGGTAACCTAGCCAAGAAAGCAGCGTAGAAAGCAAGCAAACACTGTGGAGAGCCAGCCCAGAGCATCATGATCTAACCTAGGGAAACTCCAGCTGCTGGGTTAATTATTGTTATTTAGTCACATGCCAGAAAACATGTGATTAATTGCAACAAGAAAACTCACTGCCCTCCATCAAATTTAAAAGTGTGCCTGCCAGGAAGAAACACAAAATCTGCGAAGTTGATAAATTGAAATAGAAGCAGGAAAGAGAAAGGTAAAAGCTAACAGTGTCCTGCAGCAGATGAGGTGTCTCATTGCATCCAGCCTCTAGCAGGGTCACGTCAGAAAGCAGGGAAAACCATGACATCCAAGCACAGAGGATGTTGCACTTGTTCTGGATGAAACTGTACCAGTAGCTTGACAGAGCCCTGGGGAAGTGTGGGAGCACAGGGTGATATTTAAGTACAGGGTTTCTCTGCAGTGTGTAGGTGTGTGCCTGGCTAACGTGCAGTGACATGACCCTCTTCCTGCTGGGGTTCTTGCCTTCAGGTGCGACACTGTCTGTAGCATGGAGCTGCCCTCCACCTCTAAAGAGCTCTGGGTCTCAAGTGCCTCAGGGCATGTAGCATGCAGGGTCCTGGATGGGCAGACGACTCAGACAAATAATGGTTTAAGTGAGGCACTGCTAGGCTTGGCAGGGGCTCTAGTGGTTGAAGACATTTCTGCTTGTGCTTCACAGTGTAGGACGGTGAAGGACAATATTGTGTATGCACATTTGTCTCGCCACTGTCACACTGCACCTCTGTGGGTACATCTGTGTCCCAAGGCAAGCATTTAGTGATTTCTTCTGTAACAAGGACACATAGAGAATACCTGGTAAATGTTTTAGACTGTGCAGTTCAGCCAAGGATGTTTGTTCCTGTAAGATTGTCCTGGGACATCCATCTAGAGGGGATGACTCAGACAGTACAAAAGAAAAATAAGTATCCAGTAGAACTGACGCTTACAAAGATGTGATATTGGAAATTGTGCTTTTCTTGTCCAGCATCACAGAGTTTTCTATTCCCAGCATCACAGTCGAAAGTATTTCCTAAAATGTGGGAGCTTTGCCTGCTTAACAAGTGATGCGTGAGAGGCTACAGTGGGAAGGCATGCCCCTCATGCTGGGTTTCCTGACCCAACCAGTATATGCCTGTATGAAACCAAGCAGAGGGCACGTCCTTTCTTTTCTGATTCTCTCCTCCTTTCTCTTCCTCTTCCTCTTCCCATGCCTTCCTTACCATCTCCTCCCCTGCCCCCCCCTCCTCCCTGCACACAAGCCTTTAGAGCTGACAGTGGCTCTGTGAGCATTTCCGTGAACAAGGTCCCCTGTGGTGATAATTTTCCGGACTGTTCTATGTGAAGTAAACCTAGGAGTGCAGTATTCTGTGCAAAAGCCTAGTTTTGTTCTCCACTGTATATTACCACTCTTCAGTGAAAGAAGGAGCTGTATGGGAAACCTGATTCTCAACTTACGTCCATTTTTCTCTGTTGTAGTGACATGGCCTTCTACAGAGTTACCCCTAATTTACACCAGTGCATAACAATCGGATAAAGTATCTCTCTCTTGGACTTATGGAAGGAATGACCTTGCTGGGGAATTCCTGAGGTTAAAAATGTTATTTCAACAGAGGCGGCCTCATTTACACCTGCATGGGCTGGAAGAATCTAATTTACAAGTAAAAGTAAAATCGTTATTTGACCATGAGGTTCATATCTCTCTCTCAGTTCAAAAATAGTTTTGACAGCTAGAGAAAACAATGATACTCTGGTAGGATGAGAAAAGAAAAAGGATCTTAACCTCAGTTCACGAATCGGCAGACCTTCATCTTACAGAAACAGAACAGAAGGTTCCTTTATTTGCCATTTGACTTCATGGAAGAAAACACTTGCTTTTCTACCTGAAACCCTTGACAGAACAAAGGGGATGGAAAATACATGGTCTCTGCAGGACACCCCCAGTTTCTCTTTCAAGTTACTTTGCGTGATAAGTGCCAAGGCCAAGTTCATTGTGGTTCAGTCGTGTTACACAGAGGGTGGATCTGGCTAATTCTGTTGGAAGAGGAACAGCGTAAAACTAATTTCTCCAGGTTTATTGGTTTTGGCCCTATTTTCAGGAACAATGTCTTTCATGATTTCAACAGACGATGAAAAAGTTTTGAAGCCGAAAGGGTCATGGAGGCTACAAACGGGGTCAATTTCCATCCCCTGTATTAAGTGAGCCTATTTACTGTCTGTTCCAAAGTACCGAAAGACTAAAGTTTGGAGAAATCAATATGTGACATCTAGAGGGTATGTGAACTGAAATAGCCGTGAGCATCTGGGAACTTTATGGTACTAAGGATCTGATAAGTTGCATACTTGCCATCCTGGGCCAACAGTCTCTCGTTTTTCAAGAAAATGCTGTCCTTTGTGTGAACTTTGCTCATTATAATACAGAACCACACCTCCAACCCAAAGGCTACCTGCCTACAAAGTGCAATCACTCCTCACTGAGCTTGCGTCCTGAATTTTCTTATTCTACACCTTTAAAAATGAAGTGAGAGAATTTCACAGGAATCATAATAAAGGTATGTATGACTAGAGCCACTCAAGCTCCACCATGAAGGTAAAAAGTAGTATAAAAATGGTTTAATAAAATAAGAATGTTAGGGAAGACATCATTGTGAACAGGTCAGGGAAGACGCCATTGCAGACTACCTCTGACTTCTGGAATCAGTCAATGGGCTGAACCTCCTTTCCTCTCCCTATGAACAACTTGGGGTAAGATCTGCACTATACTGAGTGCTTACTCAGAGAAACTTAGAAATCTCTATATAGAGTTGTTTTCTGATTTCACACGCTGTTTTATTCATAATCTCAATACTTACATGTGCAGACAGTGCATTTATCACTGGCAATCCATAAGAACCTGTACTTCTGTTGCTTCAATGAACTGCACTGTTCACATTGCCAGCTGCAAAAGTCTCTCATTAGGTGCCATCAACTCTTTACTTGCCACACAAGACCATGGAGTGTGACCAGACAGAAGGTACAGAGGGCTATTAATGAATCCGGAATCGTGAGAGTTCAACATTCGTTGAATGTGACCAGATTAATAGTGCCAAATTGAATATCACTAAGAATCTAAACCTAGCTGCCCCCAGCCACTCTGATACCTGAGGACAAGCTGGAACACAAGGGGCTTTATTTTCTGTCACATTACCTTTAACGTGACAATTCCACAGTGCAAAATATTCTTGAGCAGTCTGGGAGTACAATCTATAGTGCTGAAAAAAACATACCGCTGGGGTTTATTTGTTTAGCCACAGTTGTAATGCAAAAATGAGACACAGTGATAGGGCAGCTGTGTGGGGACCAATGTCCTTCACCTTCACCCGGTGCAGAGAAATCTCTGGAGATGTACAGCACTGCTGATGGTTAGACTGCATTGTGTCTAGGAAGAATTGTGCAAAGAGGCTGCTATGGGGAGAATGCTGCTTTTGAGGCATGGGCTCCACTGTGCGCATCTCAGTGGAAGCCAACAGTCTGGACATGGAGAATGATATTTAAAAAAAATAAAAATTAATCAAAGACATCCAAGCTGTATTCAGCCTGCCCTCTGTGGCACCTCTGGAAGTAACTTGTCATTGTCAGTGATTGGGATGCTTCTCAAGAAAACTGGAGATCTGCTTTCCATATCTCAGGCTGAAAGTACTTTCTTTAACTCCTGTTATAAGGAAAGTGGAGAAGAAGTAAGGAAATGCTTTCCACTATCCAGCTGAAACTAAGATATTGTATAGCAAGGAAATGTTTTCTCTCTCTGCCCTTCTGGATCGAATACAGTCATGGAAGAGAAACATTTGCGACCCCTAGGTTGAGCACTTGCTAAGCGTCAGGTTGTCCCTGCCGTCTATAGAAAAAACCAGGTTCTAATGTCCTGAGGAGCTGGAGATTTGAATCACTTGTCAGTGTTTTCAGTTCATACATGGCAGAGAGACAGTTTGAATATGGTGCTTCCTTGTACTCTCACCTCACTCCCTACCATGCCTCCTTCAGTTCTCTTTGCATTTTTTATTTCTTTTTCTCTTATTCTTTCCCTGTGATGAGTTGATGATGGTGCAATTAGCTAGGAAAGACTTTATTTAAAGAGATAAGCAAAATCTGCTTCTAGTACAACACTGACTCAGGGATACCTGTTTCTTGATCTCCAGGAATCTTATTGTAGGGTAATTTAACTGTATTTTCTATGCTTTGCTGAAGCAAAGCTGTATCATAGATAGATAACCTCAGATCACCTGGCTGTAGCCTTACTGATCTGGATTATGAATTTGAATAGACAAAGTATCAGTTGAGATTACAGCACCGTTGTGTGATGTGTTCACATTTGTCTTTGTTGCTCAAAAATAGACTTTTGTATTATGCATTAGCACGCAGCGTTTACCCCTAGCCTCAAATGACTTACAGTGCTACAGCTGCACACCACTGTAGCATGGTCCTGCTCAAGACAAAAGGGTGGAATTTCCTGCCCTGTCTCAGACCATAGACCATCAGTCTTTACCACTTCTGGCAGCTAAGATGAATCCAGCATGACCCTTAGAATTCAGATAAATGCAATGAAGGGAGATCAAATTACCTCAATCAAAGGTGAGGTCATTGTTTCAGCAAGTCTCTCCACGGCCGATTATCTCTTTCATCTGTCATCACTCTCCTATGAGAGATGCATCTGAGCCGTATCACATTTTGATATCCGATCATCAGCCTACAGAATGCCACAGGAGATTTGTTTTATGTTGCTGAAGTTTAGTCCAATACGCTGAGTGACTCAGCTCAGGAAGAATAGTTGGTAATGGGACTGCAGTTTGTCCTGGCTTCTGCCATCTTTAGCAGGAGGCCTACCAAAGGCTGAGTTGTTCTTTCTTTGTCTTCACCACCCATAGGAAAAGAGTATTTCCTCTCTTTGCGGAACTGAACAATTCCAAGGAATGTTGAACCTTAGACTTAATTTAATGGCAAGGAAGAGCTTCCAGATTTGGATTATTTGCCTTGGAAGCACAAGGACTTAAGATGATACTGCAAACCCATGTGAGAAAATGCAGCGTTTACAGTATCTGCATCGCATGATGTAATGCGTTGATCGATCTCTAATGAGGAAACAGCATAGAAAATTGCTATCGGAGGAAACAGCCGTTGTTTTATGCTTTAGAAGTGAAGATACCTTCTCGATATCAAAGGCTAGGATAAGAGAGCTTTAGTTCTAAAAGGCCTGAATGTATTTGGAGCTGACCTGTCAAACCCTTTGGTTGGGCAAGGTGACACAGTGTTTTGAAGGTAAAATGTGTATGATACAATATTTGCTACTTGGGGTTTTAACAGCTCAAAAAATATTCTTGGAGGGTAACAAGATTTTCTGGAAGCGAGCCACTTTCGAATGCTATTGCCAGCACGTCTGCCTACTCTGGGTAGCATCAGAAACTGTGCTGAAAAATTAAACAAACATAGTTCTTGGCATCTAAACAGATGGAAAGGACATGTTGACTCCCAAGTCTTTAGCTGAGGAGGTAGTCTGTTTCTCATTGTTACCACTGTGCAGCAAGGAATTGCAAAACACCCACACAGATTTTCAGACCTGCTAGCTGCACTTAACCTTTAATCCTGCAAGTACTCAGCCATGAGCATATAATTTTAAACGTCTGAGTAGTCCAACTGACTCCAGTGGGAATATGAGCTGAATGAAGTTAAACATTTGCATAAACGTTTGCAGGATCGGGATCTTTCACTACAAACACAATTCTTGCACTACAAACACAAATTTAGCTCGGGCTGAGTATTCAGCTCAAGCTCTCAAGACATTAATAGACCTATATCCTCTGCAGGGGTATTTTAAATTTCACGTTAATGTGTGATTTCTATGTTATAAAACATCTTACATTAGTAAGTAACCTTTCTTATGAGATAGGAGGAATGATGTACTTTCTGACATACCTGCACAGGTTTGAAAGAATGTAATCTGAACTGGATCAGCAACATATTACCTTTCGTGTATCACAAAGTTTCAGGCATCTTGATCATTGTTTTTTTCCCTTTTAAAGTTTGTAAAACCTGTTTTCTGTATTTTAGACCTGATTGAATGTCCTCCTTTCTGTCTTTGCAAGGACAAGATTGCTTGCATGAGTAAGGGACTGACTCACTTATTCCTAAAGGTGAGGACTGCTTTCCATTTGCACTGTCTGAGATTTGTTCACTCTGATGAGGTCATTTAACTCCGGAAAAGGATGAGCAACTTTCATGGTCTTTGGTTACAAGAAGATGAACACTAAAGCTCTGAATTAGACCGGTTGCGGTTGTGCCCGGTTTTATACCCACTCTCAAATAAATTAGGTGAAATTCCCTCTGGTTTACACCCTAGGTAACTAGACCAGAATTTGGCCCATCAAATCTAGGTGTCTGCATTACAGATCAAAGGCAAAGTTTTGATGAATCCTTCTGCAAATTTCACTCCTATTTGTACTCTCATGTGCTTCATCCCTCTTTTGTACAAAGGGCTGGGGTTGATACAGGAGCATTTATATTCTGTGAATCATTCTAGTAATGTTGTTAAAATATGCTAATATTTTCTTTTGAAATGCACTGGAAGAATAATTTTAAAATATCTTACATTTTTCTTGAATTCTTTGCTTTAATTGAAGTGCTTTTTTTTTTTCACTTTTTCTTTGCTGACTAAACACGTTAGGACTTTGGAGGCAAAGAGGTATGTGCATGTGAATGTGTTGTAATAGAACAGGAGCTTTTCCTAGAGTTAAAGCGATGTAATATTTTCCATTCTAAACCTCTGTGTTTTCTGTGGTCTCTGAAATATAAGCGATTCAGGATGAAATCTGCCAGATTGGGACTTTGTCCAAATGTGAATATTTTGGAAAGATTTGAACAGAACTGGTTGAGCCAGTTCAGAATATTGAGTGGGGAAAAAAAAAAAAAAAAAAAAAAAAAAGAAGTTTTTCTTGAGCTGAATAGGTTCTCACAGCCTTTTTTGAGCATTTCTGTAACTTTATCAGCAGAATGCTGAAAAATGAACTCTGACATGGAAGAAGCCTTCCTTGAAGTAGACATGTATTTGCTTGTTCAAGAAGAAATTAGTTTTGATTTGACTGAGTTATAAACCTTTGAAAACTGCAAGTGAGCATGTGCAGTGGATTATTTCAGTAAGCTTGTGAAGCGTGCAGCTACAGAGGGATTTTCTGTACATGCATGGATGCCTAATTTTGCTAGAAAGGGTAAAATCTATCTAAGCACATTGCTAAAATCAGTGAAAATACCTGAGGCTGCAGGGAGACCTTTGAAGACTGTCCCAAGATCTTTTGGACTGTGAAAAGGGTAAGAAAAGGTTCTGTAAGCTTTGCAAGGTGTTTGAACAGTAAGTGGCCTTCAGATTTTGTAAAGTTAAATGGGATTATGGCTTCAGAATTGAGCACTTTACACACTCAAGTTGTGATGTTTTTTTTGTGGGGAAGCACGACATGCACAGCACCCCCTCCCTCAGCAGACCTGCCCAGTGAAGGAAACCCCCAGCAGCAAGGAATTTGCTGCTTCATCTCATTTCTTGTTGATTGCAGAGTTTGAGAGGCAGGAGTTTATCAGGATGTTCACAGTCTCAGGCTGCTGAGAGTGCTCTGAAATGTATAGAAAAACTTGCTAATTAAAGTTTAGCCTTTCGGGTGGTGTGTGTGTGTGCATGTCTTTTTAGATTCAGGCACAATCAGAGCTTTTGCAGGAACCAGTCTCCCTTGCATCAAACACTTTTTGGATAAATCAAAACCTCTCACTCAGAAGACCTGTGCGTCTCCTGGCAGCCCATATTCTCCAGTGTGCCTCACTTCAATAGATGCCAGTTATTTCATTCCAAAACTTGCATTTTTCACAAATTGGATGTCTCTCTCCATCTCCCTCCAAAATCAAGAATCATGATGCTGAGTGTATTGAAAGAGTCATTTGCGCTGAAGAAAGAGATCTCTTTGTTTTATTTTACACTCCCTTAACAAATGCTTCTTTGAGATTTCTTCCTTTGTCTTTCCACCCATCCTAATCTCTCCATCGGGGCTCTGGCAGGTGGGAAAGTGTGCAGTTGTTCACCGAAATCTCTGCAAGCCAGACAACTTCTGCCCAGACAGTGCCAATGCTGACATGAATCACCTTCTTGACAAAACTGTCAGCGGAGTGACTAGTGCTGGTGAGCGGTTGAGCTTTTGACGCTATTTCTTTTGGCTGCTGGAACTTTTCCTGCTCGTGCAACAGAATTCTGCCAGACCCTTGCCACATCCTGGCACGGCTGGGTGAGCAGTCTCCTGCAGGGGCTCTGTAGCCGCTGGTGCAGCTGGATTGGCAGAGGTCTGACATCGACACAGACAGAAGGAGGACAGAGATGTGGGGTATGATCAGAACGGATGACAGTAAAACAGCCTATTGATAAAACGTGGTGAGACAACAAAGGAAACCTTTAAAAAACAGGAATGTTCTGCTTTTAGTGAGTGGGTGCTATGGCTCTTAAACAGAGGTGTTTCTTGGCTGTTAGGGAATGTGTCTCTTTTCTTAGTTTTGTGTTCTCATTTCTTGATGTCTCACAGTGGCATGAGATAGCAGCAAATGCCAAACAACAGGAAACTCAATGGCGTGGAAAACAGCAGTGAGGGCTGTGCGTACACAAGTCAGTGACCCACAGCAAGAGCTGGCAGCAGTGCAGCAGCTGTCCTGAGGTGCTTAAGGGTTGAACTGGGTAAGAAGATATAAAGGTAATTTTTCCAGGCAATGACCTTGTATCAATAGACCAGCCTCTGAGAGTGGAGCCTTGCTTGGGTCAGCCTCCTGGGAAGATCCAGGCAGAGTCCCTCACAACTTTCTTTAGGCCCATGTAGGGGCAACCATTCTTCCAAACTGGACGCTACTGTAATGAGGTGACGCCAGAATTGCAAGGGGAGCAGGTGTGTGACCTCAGTGGGATGGTGGCGTTGTCAGGATTTTGATGTCTTCCCCAAAGCCGCGGAAGAATTGCTTAAATAATATGAGATAGAGACTTATTGAATGAGATGCAGATACGTCACGTGGAGTATACTGAACACCATCCAACATGACTTTGCTTTCTCACCTCTGAAGTTCAATGAAGACCGGTCTTACTACCTGCCTCAAGTGACTTCAAGGACAACACCACTTCCATAAAGTATGTTCTCCATTCCTTGCTGTTCAGTGGGAACAGCGGGGAGAGAGAGACACACATGACTTGTGGTGGCCAGCCTGGAGTTTCTGTGAACCTGGAGTCTCTATAGAGTCAGCTAGTATGGGTGGAAGCGAGACAACCCAAAAGAGGAGCTATCAACACCTCAGCGGTTTACTGCGATGTTCGGAGACTGTATTGAGCGAGGGCCCAGCCACTGGCCAACCCTGCGAGCCGGGATCACGGCTCCTGTCGGAGGTCCCGCTCCCGCCGCTGCCCACGCCCCAGCTCCGGAAGGAGCCCGCAGAGCGCTTCACCGAGCGCGGCCACGGACACTTCGTCACTTTCGGTCCGGGGCAGGGAGAGGGCGGGAGGCGGCG